>VXAY01001313.1:161538-222776 GCA_013399855.1 Oxyruncus cristatus | reverse complement strand
CGCCCGCCCCCCGCCCACAGCGCCGCCTGGCGGCCCGCGCCGGCACCGCCGGGCCCGGGGCCGAGGGGCGTGAGGGAGGGGCTGGTACACGCCAGGCTCGGGGGGCTCTGGCACACACACCGAACACGGGGGGCTCTGGTACACACCTGGCCCGGGGGCGGGATGTGCCCGGAGGGCTCTGTTACACACCGAACTCGTGTCCCAGGAAGTGCCCGGGGGGCTCTGCTACACACCGAACCTGGATTGGGATGTGCCCGGAGGGGAATCTGTCACACGCCGAACTGGGGGAGCTCCATTACACACCGAACCAGGGGTCGGGATGGGAGCCGGAGTCTCTGTCACACACCGAACCCGGGGCTCTGTCAGACCCCGAGGCACTCGCGGGGCACAGCCCGCCCTCAAACCCTGCGGTTTCCCCCGCAGTGTATCGCAGAACGAGCCGCGACCCGTGAGGGGAAGCTACGGGCTCGTAGCTCCCCGGCGGCGCTGCGAGGGAGCCCGCGGGTTCTGTACACACGACTCAAACAGCCCAAAAGCTTGGGGTTTTTTAAAGAATATGTCTACCAAGGCGGCGTCTGGGCGCACAAGGCGCTGCCCGAGGCTGTACCCCCGGCCCAGGCCCCTTCCCCGGGACGGGTCAGAGCCCCCCGGGTGGGCACCGCGGGCACAAGGGCCCCCAGCCCATCCAGCCCCGCTCCCCTCACAGCATACAGACCAACCGGCGTGTTAATTCAGGCTTCCATACACCAGCAAAACCGCTGCAAATTCAGACATATCGGCACCCATCTCTCATTACTGATAATGTATTTCCTGATTAGTATGTGCATTAGTTTCTTTTCTTTTTTACCACTATTTCTTTGCAGAGCAGCAGCGAGCTATAACAGGGAATACGCATCACACATTCTATGGCACAACATGGTCCATATTGCTCCTGGATAAATTAGGCACCAAGACTGTATAATTGGTTTCTCAATTATTTATGAAGGGGTCTTTTAACAACAGTAATTTTTCCGATAATGGCAAGTAAGGATTTCATTATCTCTAACTGCACTACCTTTTTGTTCCATGCCACAGTCAATTTCAAATTTTACTCTTTTTAATGGCTGTAATATATGAAGGAATTCCATCTCTGTAAAGTAATTATTCTTTTCGCCTGCCTGGGAATATAAGTGCAGGTCATTTTATTTTTGGTCTCTTAATCACAAGAAAAGAAGTAGAAGGGCTGTTCCTAGTTCTCAGCGGTGGGAACTGTTGGCTGTGGTGCCTATCCGTATGTCTGACCCTGGCACATGATGCTGCTGTGCAAACAGAGCTCAGAATGGAGGGGGGACAAGTGGGGGTCCCCATCCAGCACCAGCAGAGCCCCACAGCTCTGCCTCAGCCCCATCAGGAGGTATCAGCTTAGGGTTTTTCAGGCTTGAAAAGGTCCTGCATCACCTACCGAGCCCTGTGGAAACTGAGCTGCATTCCTGCATCCCATTACCTCCATACTGAGCCTGGTGACACCATTAAAATGTAACAAAACTATCAGCACCAAGCAACCCTTGGCACCACCCTGGCAGCTGCCGCCCCCTGGCTGGATCTCCCATCTCTGGGCTTCATTCGAGTGGGATTTATCCCAAAACATAAGAGCACTGGCATCAAGAGGTACTGCTGTAGATGCACAGGTCTCCACAAATCAGCTAGATGATGTCCGTGAGGCCTCATGAGACCTTTTCAGTGCTGTCCTGAAACGCCCCTGCAGCAACCCCTGGTGACCCCTGGGTCTGCAGGGGCAGACAAGCCCACCTGCCCGGAGCAGCTGCCAGCTCCTCTGCCCTGCAGCAGTGCCCAGGCTGAGCCTCTCTGCCAGCACGGGCTGTGGGATAAAAAGCCCGAGGGATTAAAATAGGATTCAACTGATAGTGAGCACTGTTTTGGACAGGTTGTTACAATTCAACCAAATTGCTTTTAAATAGGTCTGCTGGTATCTGGGAAGCTGGCTGAACACCACCGGGTCATGAGGAGGTGTTGTTTCACATATGACCTCTGCAACATGGGCGACAGCAGGAAAGCCAGTTTGCTCTGTTGTCTCTGTCCGTATGCCCACGTTCTCCTTGAAGCAAACTCATTTCTAAACAAGCAGGTTTGTAACTTAGTGTTCTTTCTCCATCCATCTGCCCAGCTTTGATCAGCCAGTTATTTCCATTGCTTTCAGCAGGACCGCTCACGTTTGAGTGTCTTGCTGAATCAAGGCCTAAATATTTTGAAAACCTGCATCAGCAAAACATGCATCTGCTCGGGGCTAATCGTACCCAGCAAGCCCCACGGCGTGCTTAACCTTAAGCCACTCTTCAGACCTATCAATGTTAATCTTAAGTGCTTTGCTGATTTGGAGCACTATAATTTTCCAGAGGACGTGTCCGCTGCTCCTTCAGACACCAAAATTAGCCTGAAAACAGAAGGGGAGGTGCAGGAAAACATCCTCAATCCAGCAACCAGGCCAGATTGGCTCCGCCAAGGGCTGTGTCCCTGGGATCACACCGGGCAGCTGCTGGTGCTGCCTTCAGCAGAGCTTTTCTAGAGTGGTGCAGACACTGGATATGGAGACAAGGGATCTTATGGTGAGAGGGGAACTTTCCTCAGGCTGCCTCGCTGACCCTCTCTTCTGGGCTGGCATCAGAGGTCCTGCTCCCAGCCAGCACGCCGACTTTCATAACAGTAAATTATAACTTGGCACTCTTGTAGCTCTCTCTAGTTCAAAGTCATGCTGAAACATTATCTAATTAATTCACACAATAGCCCTGGAAGGCAAGAAAGGGAGGTAGCAAGCTGAGGTACTTGCCCAATGACAAACACTGAGTCAGTGGAGGAGTGGGAGGAAAACTCAAGGGCCCTGGATGTTTAGATCTGAGATGGCATCCTTCTTGTTGTAACAGAATTTCAGTAATTTAAAAAATAGCACCAGTATTTAATTACAATTACAGCCAACTACTCCAAATTAATAAACAGGGAGAGAAATTTTTCTCCTAATTAGCCCCCCCCAAAAAAAAAAACAAACAACCCCCCCCCAAAAAAAACATGCTTTTCACATCTGTAAGATGTTAACCAAACCAATTAAAAAGTATAACTATGTGGTATAAGCAGAATTAGCAAAACCCCCTTTTAAAAACAGGGTGCACAGCAGAGGCTGGCCCACAGACTGGGCAGCTCAGACACTGCTGTGGGGCCCTGGTTCCCACTGCAGGCAGTGGGGGTTGGACTAGATGACCTTTAAAGGTCCCTTCCAACCCAAACTATTCTGTGATTCTGTGAAAAGTCACAACGACCAGCCTGTCACCACGGCAGCACTTGCAGGACAAGGTCCCCACCCTCCTTGCCTCACTATCATTTTATTGTACCAAAAAAACAAATGTAAAACTGTAGGGGGGTAAGGGTTGATTGAAATAAAGAATCTGAAAATGTCACCAGCACTGTTACAGTGGCAGAGCAGATGATCACATCAAGAAGAAGAAATAAAAAGGCAGGGATTTATTCACACAAGCTATCATTACAGGAGGTAATGGGCAATTAGAAACAGTGTTTCATAAACTGACATCAGTAGTCGAAATATTGTATAAAATACGTTTCTAGGTGTGAGGAGTTAGAAGAGATATGTTCAGAGATTTAATGTAATTCCTTAATACAATTCCGGAGGTCCATTAATCATCTGGAAGACCTTCTATAAGAATACAGTTTTATTAAAATATTCAGTAGTTATAGACTGAAGAGGAAAAGGGCAACTGAAGCTAATTAACCCCAGGAAAAAAAAATCTGCACAGTACTCAGAGTACCTGACTGAAATGGGATGGGAAGAAGGGAAAGACAAAGTTGCATTAAAATTCAATTAATGACAAATACTGCTAGGAAAATAAACTGAAGCAGCATTAAAAAGAATGTGACCTGTATACAAGGGAATATTTAAAGGAGAAAATGGAGTGCATATGTGGAGATTTTACCATTATGGAAGGGTTGTTGAAGCAGAGAAACCTCAATTTGAAAGATATTTGTATGAGCAGAAAAAACCTCATATCATTAATATTGTGGATTGAGGCGTCTATTGATGCAAGTTAAAACATGTTTTCTAACTAGCAATTCAGATGAAAATAATGTAATGCTGCTTTCTTTTTCTGATCAACCATTATTTAATCAGGAACCTGTATCAGAAAAGAAGTCTCTTTGTAGGCTAGAGTACCTGACTAGGAAAATATGCCATGCAGCAGCCAACCAGTAGGTAACACATCTTCAGCTCTGGGCCTTTGCTTTTCTATTCTTGTTTTCTCAGGGAATTTTTTTCAGAGTTCATACTAGGTTGGTTCTGTTGGGCCATGCCATAATGATATCCAGCCTCTGAAGACCTCCTAAGGAAGCTGGTAAATGGGATTGCTGTACTTTGCTGTTTTATAGCCCAAATAGCTCGCAATAATTGAACATTAGCATGATGGGAAAAGTACCAACAAAACTTTTATAATAAATCTTCGCCTTCCTCCAGGACTTAGAGTCAAATAAATAAAGCCATGCACAATTTGCATGCTGTTTTTAGCATCAGCAGTTATGAAAAACGTGGCACATACATAGATTTTTCTTGAGCAGCTCATTTTTCTGTCCTTCACTAACCTTTTCCTCTGCCAGTAAGGGACTATTTTTTATGTCAAGCATTTTGTAGCAGGCTGGGTCTAAAGGGTCCACATCTCTATCGGAAAACCACTGTGCTTTCAACCAAGCCAAGAATATTTTCTTCCACACTATGACCATGTTTTCCCTCCCTCACTCACTCGGGGGTTAGAGGGGAGCTGAGCCAGGAGCAGCTCCTCCTCCAGCCCCAGTTTGGTAGGATCCTCCCTGAAAACAGAGGTCCTGTTTGCATTCATCCCTTCCTCCTGTCCCTTGGCAATCCCTGCACATTATCCCAAGGCCAAGGATGCATTGGGCCAGCAACAGCTTTTTCATATATCATGCAAGTGGCTAGGACAAAAACCAAGCCCCTTGCCAACATGCTGCCCAGCATCCCTGCACCAGCCTCAGCCAGGGCAACTCCCAGCCCTCTGGCTTGCTCTCCCTCCCTGGGAGAGAGCTGGCAGGGGCGGGAGGGCTGGCACAGCTTCCCAGGGGGCTGGAGCAGCCACACATACTGTCTTCCAGGCCAAGCTGCTTGTGCTGAGTTTGCATAAAAATTTGATAAAGATTGCCACTGATTGACTTCAATGAGTTTGATCAAATGCTACTGACTTGATCCTGCCCAAAGAAGCCTCAGTTACAAGCTCCTTCCCTATAGGGCATGGAGAGGTTTTGGGGAGTGTGGCACGCCAGGCTGCAGCAGCCCCTGGTAGAGCACTTCTGGATTTCCTGCACAGTGCGTGGTACAGACAAAGCCTGTGTTAAACAACCCCCCAGGAAATTAGCATTAATTAGCAGGGTGCTGCAATCCTGCAAGCAACTGCCATTTATCCCACTAATGTCAGCTATGCACTACGGGAGCTCTTAGAATTTCTGACATTAAAACTATTACTGGCCATAAATAAAATGTAATAGATATTCTCTCAGAAATGGGAAAAGTATGGTAGGATACTCTGCAGCATTATTAGGCAGTGCTAAATCAAATATCAAAGGATGAAAAGAACGCTGTATTTAGCAATAGAATTTATTTTAATAGATGCAATCAGAGTCCCATGACTTACAATTTTGCCTCTAAGGGGAATGTTCTCACTGGAGAAAACATGAAAAAAAAAAAAAAAGTGCACATTTAGGTAGGGCCCTCACTCACTCCAGGGCTGTCTGTGCTGTTTGCTAGTTCTGGCAAGATTTCTGTTTTCCTTCTCAAATGACCATTTACGCTTCAACCTTGTTTTTCCCAAATATCCTGAGCTACTGATGGAATCAATACACCCAGTGCAAAACAAACCAACACCCAGAAAATCCTGTTTGTGCAGCACTTAATGTGAAATTTTAAACTCTGCAAATTTAGCCGCAGAGTTCCCATTCTTTGTTGTCTCTTCGCATCAAAGCTTCACGGGAAGCAGGCTGTGACATTGCCGGCCCGTGCAGCAGGAGCTGGGGACTGGGACCGGCCAGCGGTGGGGGCTGCCCTGCTGGGCACGTACAGGTGGCCCAAGAGGCATCTGCCGTGGTCACACAGCCTGCTCCGGCACCAAGTGCTCCCCGTGACTGGGTCTAGCTGCAAAAACATCCTTGGGAGCCTCAGGGTGAGCCACAGCTACTCACGTGTGCTGTCACAGTAAAGACCAACTCCCCGAGCTTGAAGCTGCCACACAAATCACTGCTAGTGGCAGGAGACCTGTCGAGACTCACCTACACACCTCTGCTACGTGCACAGGCAACCCCACTTTTCTGTCTCCATAAAGAGCAGTTCTGCCTCCCAGAGCTGCCATTCCAGATACAATCACAGTTTTTTTCTGCATCAGCGTCAGGCACTAACAGGGGATCAGGCAGAGGAGAAAGATGAGTCAAACGAAATGCTGCCTTTTGGATGCTGCTAGAGATGAAGTGAGGCTCTTCTACAGTGCTGCTCCTGCCTTCCTGTTGATTGTCACCACAGCCTTTGCTTCCAGCTGTACAATCACAATACAATATTAAATACATACATCTGCTCAGCAGTTAGTGAAAACATTCTTTTTCATTCAGCTGATCTGGATACTCGCGAGTGAGAGGGAGGCATCTGGGTGGTGAGGTCTCCAGGAGGATGATCACTGCTGTTGGACTGTGAACTGCAATAAGGTGAGTTTGTTCTCCAGTGGTGTAAAGTGGCATTTGTCCTCCAAAACCCGGTGTAAGGACCTGAACCATCAGCATTGTACCAGCAGTACCCTGACGTAGGTAAAACATGCATTGCAACACAGACTGGGTGCTCAAATGCTGAGAACCACTTCATTTACTGTCACTGCTTCAAAAGCTGGTGGCCCTAATAACTCAGAAAAGCTGACAAACCAACCTGTTACATTCTCCTGAAGTCAAGTGCTCCTCACCACAGCCAGGAGAGCTTTGCTGACTAACCCCAGGTGAGGACTGGCTGCTGCGGGATCAGAAGATAACAACCAAGCAGACTGAGCTGGATCTGTAGCATCGGTGCTTCCTCAGGTGCCAAGCTGGGGTGAAACACCTCACCTTCATGCTGACTTAAAAGCCAGGCAAAACTGATCCCTGAGTAATAAACCGTATTTATTGCAGTTCAGAGCAGTGAGTGTACTGATGCTGCCTACAGACCTTTGTTTCGGCCACATTTTTTACGTAGTGCTCATCACTGATAATACACAGGAAGTGCATGCAATGTACAGGGGATGTACACTTTAATGATGTCATGGGCAGTGGGTTGGTTATTGGTCTGACTGACATGCTCTAGGGAGAAAACTGCCTTTGGCAGCGATCCTCAATGGGGCAAAAGAAATTCCCGGAGGTCCAAAGCTCACACAGGCCCTTTCCTCACATCTCTTCCACCCCAGGGAGGTGGGTTCAGCACTTTGCTGGGCATGTGCTGCTGTGTTTTCCTCCCGTTCCCCCGACCTGGGGACAGCCTGCCAAGCGATGGCCTGGCACACCTGGAAAACAAGGAGGTGGAGCTGACAGAAGAAACAGGGAAAGAAGCTGAGAGCCAGGGGCAGTTAACAGCTGGCCTTGCAAAGCTTCACATCTGTAGGGTACAAGAACACTGCCAAATACACGTTATCCAAGAGTTTTAACACAATTTATTTTATGCTTAAATAATCAACTAGATCATCCAGTGTTTGTTGTTTTCATACATATGTAATTAGAGCTATTATCAATGAATGCTGTTTCCATATGAATATAATCAACAAATTAAAGTATTTCACCAAAACCCAAATAAAAATGCCCTTTAAAACACAGCAGCCTTAACAACCTAATATTACACTGCTAGGATGATTACAGATGATTGGCTTACTGAAAGATTCTACATCTTATAGCCAGTACACAATACAGTAATAATTTTACAGCGTGCTGCCAGTCTATTAGCTAATAATTTCTCTTCAGTTCATTTAAAAATATCCCAAACTTGTGCTCCTTGAAGCACCAACCCACTTCTAAAGCTGCAAGCATTACCCCCGTTATAAAGCGAGAACAGATAGCACCCCCCTCCCCATAATGCAACTACTGTATATGTTATGGGTCTTAGGTCATTTCATTGAAAAATTGGCAACAGCAACAAATATTAGATGAAGGGCTTTGTGTTTACAGATAAAATCTTATTTTTCATGTTGCGGTATAGTGTTTGCAAAACTGGAAAAGATTTAATCAAAATAAGGTGAAACACATGCATCAAAATATTAGTACTCTGAAGAAAAATTTTCACAGAACTACAGAATTCCTCATTTTGGGAATCATTTAAATTTGCAGCAGATTTTAAAGATTTTTTTAAAATCAAGCTAGCGTTTTTGCATATACAAACATTATAATTGCTAATATACAAGAATCTGTGAAGATACACCCAGAATATCCCTGTAGGTGCAGCCATTTGAGACACCTAGCCTGCTCAATGCATTTGCAATATTCTGTTTGTGATCGAAAAGGCAGTGCCTTATCAACATTTATTCTATTTTGTTAGAATTTATACAGTGTTATTTATTTACAGCAAAACTATTGATGTTTAAAAAAGAAACAAATAGTGTTTTATACCCTGACAGTTTGGGTCCAAGAAAAATAAGGCGAGCTGTTGTGGATTTTAGTAATTTTAGTGTCTTTCCATGGTTTAACAATTTCATCTTCGCACATCCTCTCTGGCCACAGGAATTTATTTCTTCTGAGATGACATCAAACTGCTTGAAAGAAGCTGTTAACAGCATGGCATCTTGTATATACACTGCACTGGTAACTGCGCACCCTCCAATCCTGTGAATGAACGTGAATTTCCATGCTCTGTAAATTGGCTCATGCTAAATTAATTTTTTTTTTGTTTGGGTTTTTTTTTTGTTTGGGTTTTTTTTTTCTTTTTGCATAAAAACCATGCGGTTAATGTGGAGAAGCAGCAAACACACGCACACTTTTATAGGTGAATGTTTAATTCCTGTTGATTTTTCTTCTGTGACTGTCCCTCTAGAATACTGGCAGTAAAAGCACACAGTCCTATGGAAAGAAAAGAGAGCAGAAATCATTTCAGAATCTCTCGTTAGAATCAATTTCATGCCTTTCCCTGACTAAAAAGAAAAGTTGCGATTGGCATGATGGAATTCTGCAGTAGGATAAATCACACACTTTCCAGGTAGGTAACGACATTAGTTGAGCTCCCAGCATGAGGGGAAAATGCAGCTGCAGATGTCCACACTGCTCGTGAACTGATTTACAAAGACCTTTGTAACACGCTGCATTTCATCACCCCAGACACAGCACCAGCTCGTCAGATCTGATGATGACAAGGAATAGGTACTTTTATTGTGGAAGAAACGGCACCATCTCCAGAAGAAAAAGAGCTGCTGCTTCCACAGCACGTTTTTCTTTGTTGTGTGCAAGCACCCCCAACAGTGATGGAAAACCTGCTCTCCTTGCACATCCACCTCTGCCAGTTGCTCGGGAACGTGACTGGCAGAGCCAGGAATGCAGAGTCCAGCGTTCTGGAGGCTTGGTGAAGGACAGAGCGAGGAAGAGGGGCAGCCCCATCCCGCTCCTGCCTGGCTCCGAGGAGATGGGGTCCAGCTCCTGCTCTCGCCCATCCAAACAGAGCCATGCACGTGAGGACAGCGAGGTTGTTCCATCTGCTGTACAACAGCGATGTTTTGCAGCAAGGAGGGCAGGAAGCAGAAATACAAACACACCAGGAGCGGGAGCTGGGAGACCTGCGGCTCCCCAGCACCTGGGCACAGGGCAGGCAGCTCGGGAGCGTGGCTGTGCAGTGCCTGCGGGATCTAGGCTGGCACGGACATGCCGGTTTACTAATCAGGTCACAGGTCCACACGCATTCCCCAGGAGTGCTACGCTCTCCTTCTACGCTAAAGCAATCTGTCCTTGCCCACATCTACAGTTGTCATAAATCTGTCCTGCTGCTAAAAGCCGCCTGTTCCCATCGCAGCAGTCACGCCAGCTCACGCAGTGCTGTCCTGAGGAATTGCACGCAAGACTTCTTGGCTTTTCCTTTCAACCTGTGTTTCACAACGGGTTTATTTGCAATGGTGACAAAGACGTTTTCACAGCAAAATCTAGCTAACACTGTCTTTTTTTTTTTCCAAACACTCGAAGGAAAAGAACCACCTCTGCCTCCCCAACAGGATTTTTTTGTCTTTTGTGATTACAAAACAAACTGTTTCTCTATTAGAATCCCCTGCCTGTGCAAATACTTCCACTTCTGCATCCAAATAAAATGTTTTCAATGGCGTCTTGACTGGGCTCACAATTAGTTAATGCACATTTGGTCATGCTTTCATATCAAAGTCTGGAGTACAGAGATTCATCTTACAGGACAAAGTTCCCCCCTGAGCAAAGGTTCATTATCTAAGGTAGACTCTCTGAGTTCCTCAGGGGCTCTAGCACAGAGAAGTTGCCTACTCGAAATCACAGGAGAAATGCATCAGCAGTCATGGGAGCAAATCTGGTTCTGAGGAACTCAGTCTCTGGCTTCCTGAAGGTCAGACTCTGATTCATACATTAGGCAAGGACTGCCTTATTTATGTAATTTTATTTTAAAATTAAATGCTTCTCCCTTATCCCCAGTGTGTGCTTCACTAAGCTTGTTTGCTGGCAGGCTCTTTAGATGCACTGCTTTGGGGTTCAATGCCCCATCTTGCCTTCAGAGCCTTTGAGTTTACACATTTCTGCTGGTTTGCCCCTGCAGATTGGCAGTGGAACAGCATGGAAGCCAATGTGGGACACAATTTCATACAAGCAACGCCATCCCTTTGTCTTGCTTTGCTACTGTTTCCCTGAACTCCACGAATGAGAAAGATGTTTCAAAAGAATCACCTCCCTTTTCAAAACATTAAATATTTTATGAGTATGTTGAGCAGCAAGGCAGGTGAAGCTGTATTACTCTATTAGCACACATGGGAGGGCTCGATAAAAGCAGGAATTCAGCAATTGTGCTAAGTGGATGCAGTAGGTGCTTACCAGATGCTGAAAGCATGCCAGTCACCTCACAAAGCTTGCTCCCTGGGGCTTGATCCCATAAATCCCTCAGCTAGATCCCACACACTGAGGGCTGTTCATCTCAAATAGCAATACTCAGACACAGAAAGCCTGTAAGGCCAGGTGATTTTAGGGGATACTTTACACTGCAGCAGTCAGAAGGGACTAGTGACTCAGGAGAGACTCTGCTTCTGTCCTTTTCCTCCACTATCTGGTATGTTTTCCAGGTCCTGTTTATCCTGCTCTTAAATCCTACAGTCAATCCTACACCAGATGTACAAGAAAAGGATAACACATAGACTTGCACTTCATAAACTCTTCCTCTACCCAATTCCTGCGACCCAACAAAGCTAAGAGAAGTGCCGAGTAGAAAAAAAGACATGAACGTGGTAAACCTGGAGCCATGACTGACTGACCAGCACTGACAGACACAGACAGGTTCCTCCTGTATTTACAGTCATATTTCTGTGTGACTGTAGCTTTGTCATCGAGACAAGGCAGCCTCTGGCTTCAGGGTGCCCCGTCATGCCCTTACAGACATCCCCTGCAAGGATGTCTTAGCCTGTGCATTTGGTTTCAGCTTAGAAAGCCCTTATACCAACAGCTGCTGGTTTGCTACAATTGTTAAGGCTGGATCAATAAAATTCACAAGAAACAGTTGGTAGGGATTATTTGTTGGCAAATATTGAGACACTTCACTTACAAGGACTTTGACTTGCATAACTGCCCTCAGATCACACGCCTGACAGTGGAAGGAGCCTTTCACTCCCAGCAGATTCACTTGCGTGCAAGCTCCTTTACTATTTGCGTTCAAGTTAATTTTTAGGGGTAGAAAGTGGTGTAGAAAGGATTACAAACACCAGACATTGTAAAACTCCCAGAAATCTTGCGCATGCCTCAATATCACTTTATGTTCCAAGCAGTAAAGCTCAGTTTCTATATGTGAACACAAGGTCATTTTCTGCTTCCAAGATCAAGGGCAGGCTATTGAGCTTTGCAGCTGGAAAGCAATGTCAGGGTAGCAGAGTCAACCCATTGTGCAGCCCAGGTGCTACTCCCCGTGCTGCACAGCGCCGTGCTGGCAAAAGCCTTCAGCAATGGAAGAAAACGGATCGCACTGACCGTTCAGTGGTCGGCTTTCAGCTTTCATGAGTAACTTTTCTTCTCCACGTGTCTTACTTCTTTCTTTGTCTTAACCTTGTAAGCTTCCCCCTGCTTTAAAGGAAAAGTATAAACATTAGCAGAGTCTGCAGCGGGTACTCGTAACTATAAATCTGCTTCCAAAACAGGCTCCCCATTTTGCTGTAACAGGATAAGCAAAAAGCAGTTAAATCACATTAACACTTCATTTCAAAGACACACACAATCTATTTATCCACTCTGCTGAGCTGCAAAAGCACAGGTCTGAAATATCATCTTCAAGTAGGAAACATAGGTCTGCAATTTCAGTGTGACCCCTGGGCTGGAGTGCCTGGCTGGCAGTCCTTGGCAGAGCCCCTGCCACCAACTGCAGTGGGATCCAGTGCCACTGTCAAGGAAAAATCTCCTTTCCCAACCGGCCTCCCAGGTCAGCTGGATTGGCAGACATTTCCAACAGCATAGGCTGTGGCTGCTGTTATGATGTTTCACAACGCCTGTGCTTTAAAGTAAGCAGGTTAGTAATGGAATAAAGGGACAAGGAAGAAAGCCAGCAAAAACCGCCACTGAAGCAGCACAGAAGTAAAACCAATGACAGTGACAAGCAGTGCAGGTTTCAGTGTCTTTAAAACATCAAACCCCAAAATAAAGTTCATCTTTGCTCATTAAAAGTAGCTCAATAATAATCTAAAAATAAATACTCCAGTAATCACAAGCCTCACTCACATCAGAGAAAGGCATCTGCTTATGTGTGTCTATCGGCAGAATTTACCCCTCAGGTGATCTGCATTGATGTATTTGTAACTATTTGTAGTTTCAAACTAATCTAATCTGGCGCAGCAAATTGAAACTGTTTCCCCCTTGCTGGGCAGGAATTTTTTTTTTTTCCTGAAAAATGACTATGAAAGCAGGAATGGAAATACGTTTGTTTCAATTCTTTTATTTCTGTGACATGTGTGTGTCCCCTGCTTTTTTCTTTCTTTCTTTTTTATTACCAGTAGATAAAGAGCATTTGTTATCTTCCTTACTGAATCTGTTTTCACTCAGACAAGAATTTCATTAACCCCAATGACAGTTTCACTGAAGCAAACACCTCCCAGGGCCATGTGCTGGGGAAGAAGGCACGAGCTCCTCCAAAGCCGTTTGTTTCCAGAGGTGATGCCCATTCCCCCGAGGGCTCCTTGACACAGAGGAACACTGTCGCACAGCCTGCCCACTCCTGCCCACAGCCCTGGAGCCTTCTGCAAGAAGAGCTGGGGTGTGCTGGCACACAGCAGTCCTGTCCTTCCCGCTGTCCTTTCTTCTTCAGGGTGATGCAGCTGGGCATAATCCAGCCCTGCAGAACGGCTTCCAGATTTAATCACCAGGGACAAAATCCTGTCTTGGTGCTTGCTTGTAGAGGATACCATTGCCTGGGTATGTCCTCGTTCCCCTGAATCCTGCAAACCCTCAGTCACTAGCACAAGGGTATTACACAGGTGAGTGAGAGGCCAGTGGGGATTAGACTGCAGCTCATTCCTTTGAGCTGGGGGAAAAGCAACACAATACACCCACAGGCACAAGATTCTGCAAGGGCTTAACCAAACACACAGACATGGCTCATCTTAATAGCACAAAACAGGCCCAAAACCTATGGCCTAAGCCTGCTGCCTGTTTTACAGAGACAGACCTTAAATGCCCTGTGCCAACAGAATTTATCTGGGCCCCCTGGATGCTGCCCCTGCCCACACACAGCACAGAGAGACACCCCTGCCCCGTCACCCAAACGCACAACTTGCCAATAACCGCAAGCACCGCACTTTGCCAAGGCTTCTTGTTAAATGCAAACCTCCAGCCCTTTAGCAGCACTTTCTAGCAGTCAACACAACCCTCTGTGTCTACTGTTATTTCCTGGTTGTCCCCGTTCCATTACCATTTCACCAACTGTCCTCTCATGGGGGATAACAACGCGTCTTACTACCTTCCGGGTGATCTGTGGGAAGCAATACATGAAAAATATTGATTTTTTTTTTTCCTAGATTCTAAAGGGAGAAAGTATGTTAAAAAGAAGTTACTTGAATGCAAAGACTCAGAGCAGTGATGTAATTCGTGATTACTTTTCTCGTGATGACGTTGCCTTCTTCGTCGGTAAACTGTTCCTCTGTTACAGATTCACCAGGAATGTTTTTTGCCTCCTCACCCTAAAGAACGTGTTATAAGATTAGCAATAGAGCCTATATTCTGTCAAACCCACACATATTTCCACACCAATCCAAGCAACAAGCACATGCTAGCTTCAACTTTATGTAACGGTTTGCTTTATGTCACACAAATTGTATGAAAGCCCCGTTCATTTAGCATGCCGATACCTGCGAGTTTATTCTACAGAACGTGTCCTTAAAGCCTGCAGTCAGCTTCTAGCACATTGCTCTTACTAACTAATGCCTGGCATGAAGCTCTCTGTGCAACAAAATCTGGTGGTCAGTCTGAGACCTGTGAGATGGAGGCAGAGATTCGTGACGATATAATCTCTAATCAGACATCCATTAGCTTTTCACAGCTTCTCAGCACCCGGCACACGCAGGAACATGGTCTAACATGGGGGAAATCTGGGATTTAAACAGACAGCTCTGCCTATTGCTTGCTAAACATGAGGTCTGAAACACACACACAGAAGACAAGACTTCTCAGCATTTACAAAACGGAGAAAGGTATCTTACGTGACACTTTGCCCATCACGGTAACGCCTGCCTGGACCTATAGCCCGGTCCATGACTTACTGAGGTCGGCAGCACTCCAGACATCGCTTCTTACAGCGCCGGCAATTTATAGGACCAGTGTAAATAAATGTAAAAGCAGTTTCCTTACTGCTATGCTAGTGACTTCATTCCAGCACAAGAGTTATAGCTCAAATCATAAATAAATGACATTACTTTGGAGTCTAAGGCTGGCTGGCACTCATGAACTTATGTTCCAGAAGAACTGTGCTAACATTACCTCATAAAGTCATGTTTCCAAACCTGGGTGCTGAAGCAAGGACTGCTTTGGATGCTTCAAAAATATCCATTGTCTGTGCTTGTATCTTTCATATAAATAAAGCAAACATAATGATAACGTAGCTGGCCTACACTTGCAAACAAATAGCCATTTAAACAAAAACAAACAAACAAACTCCTTAAAACTCTTCTCCCCTCAACCCACTATGGAAAAAATTACAACTAGACGAAGACAGAAGAAAGAAACATTGTATAAAACATGTTATATAAATGTTAAAACAAAATAATATTTAAAATGAGATGATTAAGCTCAACATCAAGCTTTCCTAATGCTTCCACCTACTAAACAGCATAGGGCAAATATAATTCCTATTTACTGTGGTCTATACACCACATAGTTGTCTACATAAGCTCCTGGCACTGCTCTACAACAAACACAGTGATGCCATGTTTATTTTTTTTAAATCGTTTTCCCTACAAACACAGCTTTTTCAATATGTACACTGTAACATTAGGATTGTATGCTATTTCTAAGCTCTGAGCGAAATAAGCCATTCCTTTTCATTGCAAGCCATTTGTGGCCTTCTCTATAGCCAAGCTTTTCCACTTCCCTCGCTTTGGGGGGAAGGCAGCAGGCGGGAGCCAGAGAGGAGTATTCCAGAGCTGAGCACAGCTCTGCCATGGGCTGAGCCCCTGGCCAGCATTTGTCACTCTTCGCAAGTGCAGAATTTCTGCTTTCTTCACATTGAAAGTTGCATTGAGGTCATTGCTTGATAATTAAGCAAAGAAAGAGTTCCAGACACTTTTCACATCTTTTTCCCCAGGCTACCTATAAACTGTAAAACTTGTTGAATGTAGGTGCTTCAGGAAGCATCACCCAGAGAAGGGCAGGCCCCACAGCCAGGTGGACTCCCTGTGCAGTCATAGGGACATAAGGATGAGGTCCTACATCTGAGACACACCTGGGGCCGAAGGGACATAGCTGAGGTCCCCAGGCCTGGGAATGGTGGCATCCCTACAAAAGCACGGCAGAACAAACGGCTACTGAAGCCTTCAGAGGGAGCCTGGACGACTCGTTCCCCAGAAGGGCTGGGGCGAGGGGTCACAGGAAGGAGAAGTTACAGACCTGCCCGAGCCCCGCGGTCAGGCAGTGGCAGCAGGAGGGAAGGGAGGCGCGGCCCCCGCGGGGAGCAGCGCTCGGCACCGCAGCCGCTGCTTCCTTTCTCACACAAGCGAAACAGCGCAAACCAGGACAGGACCGGGATTGCTGCTGAGGCACCAGGGCAACGACTGGGCAAAGGTTTCGGGAACTGAAACCTGTGGGGCTTCCTACTCACAAAGACATGAGAGGGGGAAACACTGATTCCCGGAGACTTAATACTTTAATCAGATGCACAGCAGATGGGGAACTATCTGCACGGCTTCTTTCCTGGCCTCCCACACACGGGTTCAGAGACTCCCCGGTGGGATCCCACACAGTGCCCTAAGGAGCAGGAGGGAACCCTGGCCCAGACATCCCATGGAGCACAGAGGTATGGAAAGGTTCCCTCTCATGAACAGAATCTCCAAAGCCACTACAATAAACCCCATGAAAATAAGAAATAAAACAACATGGCCAGCAGTAAGGTCACCAAACTACTTAACACACCAATACCACTTGTGTGTACTGGTTCTTTTGACTCCTAGTTGCAGCTAGGAGCAAGGCTATCCCTTAAAACGCGTTAGTGAGAATTTCTGCATTCAGCTTTAAAATGAAAAGTGTATCGATGCACTGAAAAATGTCTCTTGAAATGAAATGCAGTTTTAAAGGTGTGGTGAATCTTGTTTTTTAATTAGCTACATGCTCCTTTAAGAACAATTTAATGATAAATGCTGTAAATACTCAGCAGTCAGCACGCGTGAAATCCAGCTTTCACAATTCTCTTGCTGGTGGGTAGTTAAACAAATTGCAGGAGGGCTCACAATTGGCAGGAGGTAGATCTGATTTACTGACATTTCTAATCCTGTGCAGTTATAAAGACGGATGTTTGCTAGGAAAAAAAAACCCTTACCCACTGGCAGTTTTACTTGCAAGATCTCAAACCAGCTTTGGGTTAGAATGGCACATTAGATGACCTTGTCAACAAAAACTGTTTTTAAACACAAAGCTGGTGCATCTGCATCACAGCTAAAGAATAAAATTCCTTCTGCTGCATCATACTTATGTGGGCTTCATTTTACCCTTCACCAGTCAAAAGCACTGTCAGAGTACCAAAAGCTTTGGAAAGGCAGGCAGAAAACTTAATACCATGATTACTGGAAGCCCAGTTATATCCCTGGGACTAAAGCGTGCACAGGCTGCAGTCTGCAAGCCTCAACCCCAGAACATGCCAGGAAGCTTTGCAAAGCAGAGTGCTTTAATGTCACCCTGCTCGCTGGAGTGTAGTCCTGCCAAAACCAGCTGGTATCCTCCCTCTGCTGCTCTCCAGGGCAGGAGAAGCAAAGAGCAGTTTCCTCAAAGTCCCCTGCACTGATCAGCTCCACTGATTTTCTTAACATTTATTTGCAGATTATGGGTGTTACCAGGGACCTCCAGATAAATGGAGTTATACAGTCGGTGCTGCAGTATTGTGCCAAAGTTCAGTGCAGATTTGTCAGAGCTTTGGTTTTCTTTCATGTTTGTTTTGTTACTACAGGGATAATAGTCCCTTTTATTCCTTCTATACATATAGTGTTGTTGTAACAGTGGAGAAAAAAGGTGCGGCTGGATGTGTCTTACCCAGATGGATAAAAAGGAATCTAAAAGCAGGTGGAAAAAAGCAAGATTGAAATATCTTAAATATTTAATTTTGCCAAAGACCAGAGGCAATGCCGCAATGGGAACAGGAGCTGTACAGAGCACTCAGACCTCTTCCCTCACTGGCCTAAGCCACCATCAGGACATAATCCCCTCAGTCTCGATATCACATTCTTGTAATGCATAAACAGCAGCTGTGCCTCCGTCTCCTTGGGGTCTCAAGCCTCTGTAGCAGTGGCAGGAGAAACAAACATCTTTCATTAAGGTCATTTTCATTAGTGAGTTCTGCCTACTCAGGGAGACCCTGTTAATCAGATGCCACGACTCTCCGCCTGCACCCGTGCTGAGTCTGTACTTGCTTCTTTGCAGACGTATTGCTAAAACCATGGGGGGCCAGGGGGAGGGAAAAAAAGCCCAACAAACCAACATGCAAGCCAGGGAGACCTGAGAGGAAATGGTGCCACAAATGGGACAGAGTACAGCCCACTGCGGGGAGCTGGCTCAGAGGTTTGCTGCTCGTTGCATGAAGGGCAACAGGATGAACAGACCTCATAACAGCACTTGTCGTGTGTGGTTTAATTTACTCCTGTGTTATCTTACTGAGGCCAGCAGCTCCAACTCTCCTGGGGCAAGACAAAGGTGAGGGAAGCTACAGAGCAGAGCAAATCTGCAGCTCTCCCAGCTGGACAGGGACCGCACTGGAGAGGCTGTGCCCAGCTGAACCACTCGAAAAGAAACGCTTCTCATTGGCCTTACACAGAGCCCTTAATTCTTCTCACCTACAGGATGGCCACATTTTCACTTTCCATAAATAAAGTTTCCTCTGAATAGTAAGACCATGGAAGCTGCTGGTTGCAGTTTTGACTGACTGCTGCTCAGGCTCCCACGCCACTTGTCCAGTGCAGGCTGAACCAAACCCTCCACGATCAGTAATGGGGCGTTTCATGGCAAAACGCAGGGAAAGAGACAAATCTTTAACAAAAACTGGCAAGAAATAACAAAAGTACAAGGTACTAAATTACAGCAGATTTGAATAACCCCTGCTTAGAAATATATTTTGTGTTCCATTACATGCTACCATAAACCTTTTGGCAAGAATCTTACTGAATAGTTTTGCCAAAAATTTGTATCCATGAAAGATTTAACAACCTCTGAAAAAGCATGAAAAATTAGACACTGATTTCTTCCATGACTGAGTAAAAGGAGCTTTGGATCAGGCTCTGAATATGCACATTGTAGCAGCACTCTTATTTTTCCCTTGTGTGCTAATTGCTCGCATTCCTGCACTGCCATAAACCCATTTCTTTTGCAATGCCCCATCCCATCAATCCACCATGCGAACACAAGAGGGGAAGGGAAGCAAAAACAAAAACATCTGCACTACCTTGAGGTTAGAATAAGATCCTATTACATGTGGAAATGGGCATCAGTCCTTGCTTGTCTGGTTTTATGGGCTCAGCCCTCTGAAGTGCTAAATCCCATGGGAATGTGCTTGAGAGTGCTGAACAGTTGACAGGACTCAGCTCTTGGACTGCTGGGAAAATACCTCTAGGGGAGAGAAAAGCCCTTCCCCATATTTGGGCCAGGACAGAGAACTAAGGTAGCAGTTAAACGGAAATAACAGTTTTAGCAATAATGTGGAATAGCACTGAAAGGAAAAACAAGTTGGGAAAGAAGAGCAAAGGTAATGAAGCAATTCAGCCCTGACAGTACCTGTGGAGGCACATAGCAAAGCCTTTTTTACACAGGACTCAATTTATCCTCAAGGTTTTGGCGTTACCAAACTTTATCCCCACAGGCTACGTGACTACCTCTGTTGCTTTTAATGTAGCATGCAGGCAGAAATGAAAACCAGGAAGAGCAATTAATATTAGGAAGAAATTCTTTACTGTGAGGGTGGTGAGGCACTGGAATAGCTTGCCCAGAGAAGCTGTGGATGCCCCATCAGCGGAATGTTCAAGGACAGACTGGATGGGGCTTGAGCAACCTGGTCTAGTAGAATGTGACACTTGTCCACAGTAAGGGGGTTGGAACTAGATAATCTTTAATGTCTCTTCCAACCCAAACCATTCTATGATCCTATTAATAAAGGCTAGGGTAAACCAATGCAGTTCCCACAGGCAGCTCTGCCCAGTGGAGGTTCCAAGCACACCCTCATCCCCTCCCCACTGCTGCTGGACACAAGCTGGCAGAGCGGGCTGATGGCATGGGCACAGCACTGCATCCATTTCTGAAGCCTGTGCCTAAGTTTTTCAGATACTCAAAAAAGCTCTTATTCCAGAGAATGCAAATTCAACAAAGGTTTCTGGGGCTGTCTCCTAACTAACCACAACAAAAGACAGTGCAGGATAACTACCCCATGGTCCAGGCATGACTGCAGAATAGCACTGGAGCATTTCATCATCAGTGCGTGGCAGGTGCTGCCTGTGGGATGGGAGAGTCAGAGGGAAAATGTCCCCTTCTCCCACCCTGAATTGCCCCTTAACAACTTAGGCTAGCCAGGTGTGTCGGAAAATACAGGTATAGAAGGAGAGCCTAATTCTCACTCCTGCTGCATGGAAGTGTGCTGGCACCATTCAGTATGAGCCTGAGAGGGGCACTGGAGCTGTGGGGCTGGGCTTGCCAGGCACTCAGGCACTGGCAGGCGAAAGCCTGCTGCTCCCAACCACTGCTGGGGGCCCTGCAGCAGGAATACAGGAGTTATTTGTACTCTGCAGGCTGAGAGAGTTGCTCCATGCCTCTGAGCACTATATCCTGAGACCTCTTCCCTGATCGAGGAGCGGTTCCTCAGCCTGGGTGCACGCTCTCACAGTGATTTCAGCTCTCCCAAACCGAATCTCTGCTCCCAGAAATATGCAGAAATTGAAGTCGTGCTCCCTGCCAATGTTTTTGATTCTTCCACTTCATACCACCATTTCATGAACTTTACCTGATTGAAATACTCATTGAAATGGTTGTTTCCACTATCTAACTCTTCCTCTAAAAGGCTTGACGATTGCTGGCTTCAATTTTTTTCTTGCCCTGTTTCAAGCTTGTCTTGAGATGCAGAGTGGGGGATTAAAAAGAAGCTATAAATGATCAGAAAATAACAGAAGCATCACATGTATTTTCTAATCAAGACACAGGTACAGCTCCAATCCAGTTGAGATCAGACACATTCCCAACAGAGCGGGTTCAGCCGCCTCCACTCACCATGCACACCCTCTCCACTGTGTCTGCACTAGCTGCAGATTGCAACACTTAAAAAAAAACTTCAACCCCAAATTATACCACCGCATTCAAGACCAACTTTCTGTGCCTTTCTCTAAACACAGAGGCTGTACTTGGGAACCAAGTGAAGGCTGCCTTTGACACGCTTTCCCCTTTTCCTACTCCAACAGTTCCTGCCTCCAAACCAGCGGACACCAAAATAGTTCAGACATAAATTGGGGGGGGACCTCAGCCACAGGCCAACTATGCAGCCTTTGAAACTTGCAGCACACTTACACTTTGTGTTTTACCAGAGACGCCCTACAGCATTGGAGGGTCTGTAATCGCCCACAGGCTGCCTGCCCCACATTCCTAAGCCTGAGCAGTCATGTCTTATCTGCAGGGGGAATTACTGATGAAGGGTTATACCCTGACCTGCCCAGGGCCTCCCATGGAAGGCAGCAGGTTCCGCTTGGAGAGATGAGGGGTCGGACAAAACATTCACTTCTACTGAGCTCATTTTTGCAATTCCTGCCTTGTCCTGAACAGAAACACGACTGGTATACTGAAGAGATTCATGATGAAGACAGACAGAAACGTCATCCTGCCTTTTCTGGAAGTGTCTGTATTTGGCAGCTGTGCAGAGCAGCCTATCTGCCACCCACATTGCACAAAAAGTGCAGTGCCTGTATGCAGACTTCCCTCCACAAAGCATGGAAACAACAGTGATATAGATATGTGCAATTGGAATGTCACAAATTATTCCTAAAGTAACAATTATAGCTTAGGCAAATTCAGCTAGTGCCATAATAGCACTAAGGTGCTTGGCTGGTTTTTTTTTTCATGGCTTGCCTATGTGGTTTTCTAATAAGAGCCTAATAAATCCTGTAAGTTACTGAGGGATTAACATAATGGTTTCCAATGCAGAATTATTCTCTCATGCTACATGCTGCAGGCAAATAATGCCATACTGTATGACCACACAAGAAAAAATATGAGGGTAAATTCAATTATTTATAGGATTATGCCACTGTTATCAGTATATAAAGCACATTGTGCTGTAAATAAAGGCAACCTGTAAATAAATGTACTAAACAGAGCCTACTGAAGATAATGCAAAGACTTTCATTAACTTTGATAGGTTTAAAATCAGGATCATTTGCTGTATTTTGAAGGTTTTCCAGAACACATTAAGCACTAAGGACCACAAGTTTCAACCAGAATACATTGCTCATACTCTTCTATATACCACTCATGTGCATTCCTGGAAATGTCTAATGTGTAACTTGACATATTTTAAAGAAAACAGAGAGAAAAAATTACCCTTCTGTCCGCAATTCATATTTGCTCTACAGGAGACCAACACACTGCATCTAGCTGCAGTCTTTAAGATGCCATGCTTCCAAGTGTCAGTGAAGGACACAACACGCCATGCAGCACAGTTACCTTCCAGCAGAAGACAACCATAAACCTCTGGGTTAAGCAAGGAAAGGCTGCCTAGCACTTGGTTATAAATCCACACTGGCACGAAAAGCACACTACCAGAGGGACTCCAGTATGCCAAAACTGACATTCCGACACAGCAGTCCAACCCAGGCCCATGCCAACGTTGTGTCAAGAGCGCAGATCACAAGGTACCTTCAGAATCAACCGCCGTCGATAAACTCTTGTAGTAATTCTCTGCTCTTCACCTGAGCTCGAATCACTCTCAATCTCACTGTCACTGTCACTACATTCCTAATAAATGCAGTTTTAGTACATTTGAACAGCACATTTGCAAGACAGAACATGCTGATCAGGACTAGGAGAAGAAAACAGAGGTTATCATGGACAGTGTCTTCCCTGTCTCTGTTATGTACATTATGAGTCGCAGTTTCAGTGTTAAAGCGTATAGTGGGAGGAGGCCTTTTTGCTCCTTGGCATGCTGTAACTTGATAAGTATACCAGCTATGGAATATCTCAGCAGCTCTCAAGTCCTAGAAAATGGTCTTTGGAATGCATGTGACCCGTGGAATTTCTAAATCTTATGCAGTTCTTAAAAATTCTGTGTACAAAATAACCTTGTCGTAGCTCACTGATTTTCTTTTTTCTCCTCAAAAATTACTGCTTCAAACAAATTTTATGGACTCACAAAGTGTGGGAAGTAAATTCCATAATAAAAAAAAAAGGAGACAATTACACAAAAAGATTCAGTGGAGCACCCCCACACAGGAGACTATGAATGTAAATGGCTTTCCTGTTCAGTATTTATCTGCTATTAAGTAACAAAACTGCAGTGAGAAGCACAATTATTCTGCAATGTTTTAAGAAGGGAGCTGTTAGACCTCAGCTCAGGGCAAGGGGGAATAGCCTGACTCTGGCCTCAGCTTGGTTCCAGGAGGTACCACAGCTGCATAGAGGGGTCTGCTCTGCCCTGGTACCCTCTGATAGCCCCAGTGCTTTCCCCTCCAATCCCCAAGGAGCTCCTCAACCTTGGGTCTGAGCAGCTCTGTGTGCACACGCCTGAAGGAGGGCTTCATACTTCTGTGTGTGATGGACTCAGGGCAGAGGCCTTTCTCCCATGGTGTTTGTCTGAACCAACTTTTTCCTGAACAGAGAAATTTAAAAATTATCTCTATGTTACTTAATGATAGCCTGAATGATTAAAAAGTTTAAAAATCATAAATAGTGGCTACTGAGAACTGCATTTCTGTTTCTCTGTTTGAATCCGGCCCAAGACATCACAAACAAGAAGCATTTCTCAGAAATTATGTGTTAAATAAGAGTAGGCATAGGTGGGTGGAGGAGAAAAAGAACTATATAACAAAAAGCATTTAGGGCAGAATGACAGTATTCATCTGCATGTTAAATCTCCTGCAGTCCTCTGGCACTAATCAAATATAGACACAAAAAATTATAATCCAATCCTATCCTGAAGCAGCAACAAGAAGCAGAAGATTTCCAGAGGGCACAAAGGCTTTAGAGCAAGAGTTGTTTTTAATAAAAAGCTTTAAGTGGTTTATTTATGATGGAACTCTGACACTAAGAGTCACCTTGACCATGCAGTGGACATCACCCTCTTTGGAATATTAGAGCAACTGTGCTGTGCTCCTCTCATTTAAAAAGATCCCTGGAATCTGACGCTTGAGCATTTGTAGAGAATTATATGACCCACACCATCACTGCACTCCATTTGTAAATGTCTGGGCATTTATGTGGACTCGGGATGAGGCCAAAGATTTGCTTCATCCACGTCACCAGGCGTCAGCCCAATATCAATTGTCTGGGTTTCTCTCCTGCTGCAAACTGTGTGCCAAAACACTGATGCAGCCCTTCTCCTTAAGGTGGGTGACTATTGCTCCCTAGCCCTTTTCCACTGAGTCACGGAACAAAATCTCTTACTTTGGGAAACAGTTTTTTATTTTGTTCCAGCTTTCCTTCCACAGAAATAAATCTGTTTCTTCCATACTTCTCTCTTTATGGAGCATTTCTGAAGAACACCGTGCAGAAAGACTGCAGTTGAAGTTCTCTTTCTGTTTTCGTGACAGCACATGAAGTGTCTCACCAGGAATAGGACTGTGCTAGTAATTAAACTATTGACTTAAAATTATAAGGTATTATTGGGAAAAAAATATCGACAAGATATTAAAGCAGTTCTTGCTGTCATTCTAACAGATTCTGGTTTCTTACCCATTCAGGCTTTGTGAGAGACCCACATTTAGAAATGACATTATTTTCTGATACCAGTTTATTCAAAGATCATGTCTATAAAAAGACTTGTTATTTAGTAGATAAGATTATCAGCCTTTACCAATAAAGCAAAGTAGTGCAGAGAGCACACATAAGAAAAGCACTCACTTATTCTTCTTAATCCAGATGGGATATCCAAAAGTAAAGAGCACACAGAAGTGGATGACAAGTTCTCTTCCCACTGATGGGAATGCAGAGGGGGAAGTGCAGCACGTTAGCACACCCTCAGCACATTACAGTGTGCATCTACACTTACTGCTGCATTTCATCAGAGCATAGTACCATCAGCCTGAGGTCTCCAAAGCCTACAAACACTAAGGAACTCTGCCATCTGCCTTTAACTGCCTTTGCAGAAGGCAAAGGCTCTTACATTTTTTAAGTATTCCAGTAATTAGTGAACATTAGGAAAGATCTTACTGTGTCACGAACTAATAACAAGATAATAACAATCATATGCTGCATAACTGCTGAGACTGATTATGTTACCATCTAATAAAAGAATTCTTGGTTGTATAATCTAAAGAATAGTTTAAAACTAACTAATTTAAACCTGAATGATTTATTGCAGCCCACCACAGCCAACATTTTTATTGTGCTACAATAAAAAAAAAAAGTAGCTATAGCAAGTAGAAGCAATCCTACTAAAATACCTTGCTTCCAGAAGTTACCATCTCCTCCTGTATTATGCCCAGGAAAAGACACTCTCAGCAGAGAGAGGAATGTAGAAGAAACTCTGCAATTCCCTGTTTCAGCCTGGTTCCCTTGCTGGCCCTGAGGTCTCTTCCGTGGCAACCCTCCCACTGCTGGGGTGTGAGGTGCACGCAGCTACAGGGCTACAAGCCATCCTTTGAATCAGCTTTACTTTTAAGCTTCTGGGAAATAAATATAAGCAACCGAGAAAGCTATCAAAACTTTCATTGTCAGAAAGCCACTTATAACTGGAGTTCTGCAGTTAAGTATGTACAACTTGGGCAAGATAGAAAGGAAGGGGAGACCCCCGCAGTATTTTAAGAAGAAAGAATTGCCACCTGGAAAAGTGCTTTACATGTTTGGAAGTCTTTGGATTGCAAAAAGGATGGATGGACTTCAAAGTTGGGATGAACAAGGCCATGAAACAAAAAACATAAGAAGGAGATTAAATATTACCCCAAAATTATTTTTCTGCTAATTAACAAAGTAAAAAAAATATGCAGGGAGTGTCGGGAACAAGGAGCAGGACAGAACACAAAGAGTCCCTATATCTCTTTGCTAACTTCAATACCACAGGAAAAGTGGGAACCAGTGGCAACACCTTACTGGAAACAGATGGGAGGACAGCTGAGCTGCTTGGCACTGTTTGCATAGGTGGTATGTCAGGGCAGGAAAGGGGCCTGTTCCCCAGTGATAAAGAACAGCAGTCCCAGAAGCTGCTCTAACCTCTTCCAGGGCTCAGGGCCAGTCAGGCAGAGGATTATGCAGCCCTGCTTGGCTCCTCTGCCTGCCTTGACTCCACCTCATCCTATTCACAACAGAAATGCAAATTTCCACTAGCTTCCATTTTTCTCAATTCAGTAATAAATAAAAAAGGCATAAAAAAAGGATAAAAAAAAGAAAAACCTAACCCTGTCACAAACAACTTGACAAGTCTTACAAAAAATTATGTCAAGCAATATGTCAAGCAACAGGGACTCCTCACATCGTTAATTATTGCAGGACATACTGTACCTTCTGTTCAGACATTACTGCTCCCTCCTCCTCTTGGATGCTTGTTCTTGGCTTGCCATCCTCAGAAGTGCTCCAGCCCATCTTCTTCACACTGACAGGCACAGATGTTTTGCTGCCTTCTGTTGTTGGCTTGCTAGTCTCTTCCAAAGATTTCTGATATGCTGTTGATGATAACGTTTGCTCATCAGTACCGGTTGAGATCTGGGGCTTTGTTTTCAGGGCTTCTTTGTCACTGTGTTTTCCCACATCATTTAAAGATTCCTGGATGTAGGATTTAGTTTTTGCCTCTGATGTGGATTCGGATAGACTTCCATTTGTTTCTGGCTTCCCTGCTTCTCCTTTGACATATGAGGTAACAGAATCTCGACATTGGTCCGAACTACAAGAAAAAGGAGTAGACAGCTGTTCAGTGCTTAAATCACAGGCAGAAGGGCAAAGCACCAAGCCTCTTATTGAGCCTTCAGTCTTAACAAACACATTTCACACAGAGAAAAGTAAAATTTTAGATTCCACTTGCAAACATCAATCTATTTAATAACCTTGTCTTCTGCACAGTGGCATCGTTTCAGAAGCAATGAAAATATGGTGGACCCTGGAAACAAGGCCAAATATTTTATGTTAATCTCCTTCCACTTGGTGGGGGGAAGAAAAAAGAGAAAAAACAATATGCAAAACCTACCAGTTCCCTGACGTAATAATGAGCTAAAGCCTCAAGGCACTAATTCTCAAACCAACTCACTAACCAAAGAGGTAATGAAAGTATCTGTTACCATGCAATTACCAGTAATGACCAAATAGGTTATGTTATTTTTCCCCCAAAGTACAATATCTGTACTCCAGATAAGTTATGACTTTTAAAAAGTATTAATATCTGAAAACAAATCCTTAGTGCAGATTCTGAATAACAGACCAAGGCAAGGAAGGTTACTCCAGGATAGAAAACTGAACAAGATTTTGCCCCAGATTCGCTATGGACAAGTTTAACCTGCACTTCTGATGTACAGTGTTCTTTTCCTGTGTATTTTTGCTCACTTTCTGTTAAACACTATGACTGTACATATGAAAATAAGCCAGCTATTTGCTGGCAAAACTCTTTTAAAGGATAGCAAAGTGAATTCATCTAGCTAGAAATTGATATGTTATCTTCTTAAGGAAGCCCTCGTGCTTCCCAAAGTCAACTGTTTTCATAATTTAACACATTATAAAATGCAGAATAACAACACTTGCTTAACAACAGGAATCTCATCAGTAATAGTTCAAGTGCTCTACAGTCCTGAAAGACAATCAGTTCACTGAAATCAATGGCCAAATTCCCACTGGATTTGATAAGAGACTATCTAATGCTCCCTGGAACCTTAAAACATCTTGAGTCAAAGATGCAAAGGATGTAAAGTGCTGACAGACAAATGATCACTGTGCAGATAATGATTCTGTACTGATTTACAGCTCCTGCAGACCTGGCTCCCTCAGTTACTGATCACAGGAGCCACGTTCAAAGCAAAGGCAGGCAGGGCCCCTCACCCATTCAGTAGGGCTGAACACGGCAACACACATTGCAAATGTTGAAAGCTTAAGTAGGTCCAAGGGGAGGCTGGAAAAGCTCATGCAAGATGCACTGAGGATAACTACATAGAAAGCACCCGTCTCAGCAGGTCATCATGCTGAAGATAAGTGGAGCTTGGGAGAGTGCAGGAGGAAAACAGCATCTCCACCCACTCTCCTTCCCTGAGCGGTCCCTGCAGTCACCGATGGGAGACAACATACAGGACTAGATGGATTCGGTATCACCATCCTTACCTTCTTATGCCTGGTAACTCATCTCTTTAAAAAAAGTCTAGTAAATGGGCATGACATAATATGCTTGAAATAAGTGTTAAAAGAAGTGACAATTCAAAAATTGGCTTATGGAAAAAGTAACAACTATCTGAGGGAAGGCAGAAGGATGCAACAGAAAGGATGACTGCTATAAAGGTACTAAAAAAATAAGAGTAATATAGTGCCCTGGTTTCAGATAATGTTCTTGATTTCAGCTACATCTACGGATCACTTACATTAATTTAAAATAGAAATACACAAGATAAAGAACATGAAAAGTTGTATTACCTGCTAAAGATAATATAAAATATTTCTCAAATGCCTGTATCAAGAATGAAACCTGATAAATATACATTTTTAAAGACAAATATGTCTGAGGCCAAATCATGTCAACTATTACTTTTTCCTTTAAATGTACATACAAGTATATATGCATATTCTCATGGAATAGGAGAGCAGCAGGCTCTGCACTGCTCCTGGAGGTACAAGCAGTGTGGGAAAGCTGGCTTACACACACACACTCCAACACAAAGGTGCTCACCTATCATCCAAGCGATCTAGCAGGCTACCACCTATCCTGCGTCCCGACGTCGGTGGCTCAGAGACACTTGATGAGTCAGGCTGCCAACCTGTAATTGAAGACATTTCGTGTTCTGCTTGTTGAACACCTTTAAGAATTGACCATACTCTCTCTTCCGTCATCTCCTCAGACTCAGCTCCTTCTTCCAGATGAATGTCCTCAAACAGAGACTTAAACTTTTCTGCCGCCATCTCCTCATCAGTACCAGACTTTTCTCTCTCAGGCTGTTCAGTCCTTACTCCTCTTTTACTAGTCTCTTCACTCTGCCTTTGTTTAGCATCTTTTGATATCCCGCCATAACTACCAAGATACCGCGGAAAATCCTTAAGGTCCACTTCCTCCAACTGGCTCTCGCCTATGGAAATATCTTTAGGTGTTCCTTCTCTAGGCACTGAGAAATCGACTTTGCTGTCATCCAGCGAAGTGTCTTCTTCAGTCACCACTGGCGGTGCTGCTGCTGTACCATCTACTTGTCCCTGGGAGGTCACTAACACGTCACTCAGTCTACTGGGAGTTCTAAGGGGTGACTCTAGGCTAGAGGTGTCGCTAAAGAAATCGTCCTGATGGAAAGGGGTGGGCGGCACGAAGCGCAACCCAGTGGGAGTTTCCAGTTCCACTTGAATGGAGGGATAACCTAAGGAAGACAGCACATTTGGACTGACTGGGATGAAGCATGGAGCAACAAATAAGCAAATGCCAAATGATTCATGGGTTACATAAGGTATGAAACACACGAGGAGGTGCAGGTGTATAAGAACCAGTGCAGTTCTGATAGATTTCGTTACTTTGTCCCGAAGAGATGGAACAAAGAATGAGTACTGCCAGTGACTAGTACAGTGAAGCCAGGACTTTTGACTATTTTGTTAATAGTCTTTAGAGATTTCAGCAACTGTTTTTGCAGCCATTTTAACATATTCAAGCTATAGCAGATTGTCTTACGAGCATGCAATAAATCAAATGTGGACAAGGGTGGTTGTCCCTTTATATATACAAGACAATCTCTTGCAGCCATATTGAGCAAATCTTTATTTTGCAGTTTTTTCGGGTTTTGTTGTTTTTTTTTTTCTTTTTTTTAAATTTGGAAGTTTAATAAACAGATTTTAAAGACAGCAGTAAATCATAACACAGGACAGCCACATTTTTGTCAGTAGGTATTATTTCTAAAACAGGTCCACATTTTTAATATGCTTTTATATAAAAATACACAATACCAGAAATACAATGTTACTAATATATACCTCCAATTTAACCACAGAGTGCAAGAATGGAAGAGTTAAAGAATGAAGAACAGAAATGGATCCTAATGAGGATACTAAAAATAGTAGATCTAACTACACAGCAGGATAAAAAACTAAAATAAGGAAGTTAACAGAAGGATAAGAGAACAAAAACACAAGGGAGAGCTATATGAATATTTCAGGTACAGTAAAGTTATACGGGTGAGAGGACTGTGGTGAGTAAGGAGATCTTGGTGATCTTGAAGATTGAGGTGATCTTGGTGACATTGGTACAATCAGATACACTGATCAAATAAAGAGAAAAGAAAAATTGATGAAAACATGAAAAAAAAAAACATACAAAAGGATTAAACTGAATATACACACAAAAATGACAACAAAACCTTAAGTTCTTATCCTGGCAAATGAGGTTGGGTAACCTACAAAAGGAAAAAACACATGCTGTGGGGTTAACTTGACATTGTGCTGCCTGCAAAGGGAGGTGCATTAATAGGGTGCATTTGGGGTTTTGTTTCCTGAATCAGCTGAGAGAAAGGCAAAGGTGGTCTGGTCTTGGTGAGGAAAGGAAGCTTGAGGAAGGTTCAGAGAAGAGGAGAGACAGAAAGCAACTGCAGAGAAGCGATTTTGTTCCTAAAAACATTGATGCTACTATTAAAAGGCGCAAGCAACATTTCAAGAGCAACTTTCTTAAAATGTCAACAGAAAATTATTTCTGTAGTGCAATGATTCAATGACCAGCAATGCTGCTCAATAATGGAGGCACACTGAGCTCATATGCTCTAAAGAAAAAAAAAAAAAAATCTTACTGAAATACAGAGAAAGCCCAATACATACTTGAACAAATTACAAAAAGCAAAGGAAATGTTACTGACAAAAGAAAATCTTATTTAAGGAGCTACTTATAATACATGTGAGAAAAATCAAAGTAACAATCCCGTGCCTGTTATCTAACATTTCAAATAAGAAAAAACCCAACATCTAGCATCTTCAACATACTGATAAATAATAAGCATTCCTACGGAAATTTTGTTTTACAAGCAGAACTTCTTTTAATCTGACTCAAAATTAACCTGCACAGTTCTAAGCTGGTAAAGCTTCCTTGCAAAAATTATACAATTTTAGGCATTAGCAGATTGAAAATGATATTCACTCATGTACTAATAAAACATTTTCTTATCTTTCTACTGCCATTGTAGAAATGGTCCAAGTGAAATTCATAAAGCAATTGATGTTCACGTGTGTCGAAGAGGCTTGGTAGTAAACTGCACACTGATTTACCCTATGCAATTACTAAGCACATTTTTTCCCTTGTTCTTCATTTTTTTTTTTCCCCCCCTGAAGAATTCTCACTGCTATTTATCTAGACAGGAAGCCAAAGAATACACATATTTCCAGGTAACTTGTCAAGCATGCAATACCAAGTACAACAAAAACGCACATGGGCAAGCTTTAAAGAACAACTGCTGCAGGAGAAAAACTTGGTCTTGTCAACTGACACTGAGGCTGCTGGGAACAAGTTTACTCAGTTTACTCAAGTTTACAAGTTTACATTTGTGGGACCCTGGGCTTACTCTTTTGAGATATTAATGGACCCCCTACACGTCTCCATAAACAACCTGGATGAAGGACTTGAAGGTGTGCTAAGTAAATTTGCCAATGATACCAAATTGGGAAGAGCTGTTGACTTCCTCAGGGGCAGGGTGGATCTGCAGACAGACCTTAACAAATTAAGGGGGCTGGGCAACCATCAACCATGTGAAGTTCAACAAAGGAAATGCTGGATTCTGCACCTGGGATGGGGCAACCCTGGATGTACGGACAGACTGGGGAACGAGATGGTGGAAAGCAGTGCCATGGAAAGGGAGCTGGGGGTCCTGGTCGCTGGCAAGCTGAATGTGAGTCAGCAGTGCCCTGGCAGCCAGGAGGAACAACTGTGTCCTGTGGGGCATCAGGCACAGCTGGTCCAGGGAGGGGACTGTCCCGCTCTGCTCTGCACTGGGGTGGCCTCACCTGGAATACTGGGGCAGTTTTGGGCACCACCGTGCAAAAGACATTAAGCTACTAGAGATCATCCAAAGGAAGGCCACGAGGATGGTGAAGAGTCTAGAGGGGAAGCCATGCCAGGAGTGAGTCAGGTCCCTTGATTTGTTCAGCCTGGAGAAGAGGAGATTCAGGGGAGACCTCACTGCAGTCTACAACTTTCTGATGAGAGGTAGAGGAGGGGCAGACACTGATCTCTTCTCTGTGGTAACCAGTGACACGACCCAAGAAATGACACAGCCTGAAGCTATGACAGGGGAGGTTTAGGTTGAATATTAGGAAAAAGTTTATCACCCAGAGTGTGGCCAGGCACTGCAACAGGGAAGTGGTCACAGCACCAAACCAGCCAGAGTTTAAGAAACATTTGGACAATACTCTCAGCCACGTGATGGGATTCTTAGGGCTGTCCTGTGCAGGGCCAAAAGCTGGACTCAATGATCCCCGTGGGTCCCTTCCAGCTCAGGATATTCTATGATTCTATGATACCATACCATAAGCATGCTTTAGGAGAGGAAAACCCCTTTACACATTTAAAACAACTGTTTCTGTAGAACTTACAATCTTTCTTTAAAGTCAGGTTTATACAACATTATTGTATTATTGGACGTGTCACTGAACTAAATACGACTATGGAATTCAATTACCATCAATGGGATCATGAAAAACGTTATTTTCGTCTGCAAAACTTCTGGTGCCTGAAATATTTCCATAATCAAATATTGGTCCTTCCAACAGGGTCACGATATCTATTCGATTAATTTTTGTCAATACAGAAGTTAAGGCATCAGCTGAAAAAAAAATAAAACATGTCAGTAAAAGGTTCAGCATTGCAGAACTGTGTAATCATTTTTCTCAGTTACATTCACATTGCCTTACTTACAAGTTGCTGGCATGGCCCAAAGTCTTTGGTTCTAGCAAACCCCATCACTTGTCTAAGGAGTCATTCAGCTGCCTACTTATTCAAGATATACATCTATTAAGAGTCTACAGTCTGTCCAAGTATAATTATACTACAACACAAAAGGCACAAAGAATGAGGTCAGAGAGTTCTTAAAGAATGTGTTTACTTACTACTGAAACAAAATATCCTTTTACTGGAGCATAAAGGGAGTGTAAAAATCCTTCTACCATTCTGTTTTGAGGAACAACAGAATAGGCAGTCATGTAGGTAATAATGCATGTAAGGCTACTCATGCAGTACACCATGAAAAACCATTTACAGTAATCTTTTCGTGAGAACACAGTACTACTGGAAATTACCTTTACAGTGAAAGAGATCAAAGCAGACTAAAATAGTTCATAGGAGTATGTGGATCAGAGAATGATAACGAACACCACTGACCAAAATCAAACCCTCTCCTTCAGTCTGAGCAATTAAAGTAAAATGAAGAGATAAACCCCAAAGTATCAGCACAGAATCAGTGTCTCCATCACTCCTTACAGGAGGAGGTTGAGTCTTTTCCTATGACCTACAATACTGTGAGACTACCTCACTTTCCCAGGCAGTCTATTTCCATGTTTCACATTCTTTGCTACTGGAAATATTTTCTTTACTGGAATTTAAGTTCATTACTTGTCCCATCAATTACGGATGTGGAGAACAGATTATTTCCTTCTGCGTACATAGTGAAAAAATACGACATATTTCTGACTTCTGGTAAAAATATAACCAAAAGCTTTTTTTTTATGGGTGGTTTGTGAAGGACATTCATAATGTTTCCTTCAAGTTGGTAACAGATGAAAGGGGCTATAACTCACAAACAACAGAGTTAACTACTTCAACTTACTTGTAGCGTTCTTCCCATCTCTGGTAACCCATTTTTTTAATAACATGAAGCTTTGAGCAATAAGAGAATTTGGGTTTTCTACTCGGATTTGATTTATTTCATCCACAGAAAAATTCAGTTCTCTTGCCAGTTCTACAAAGACAAACAAAGGCAAGCAAGAAAAGGAAACAAACCCAAAAACACCAAACAAAGCACAAATCCCTCAACCATCCTGTCAGGCTTATAAATACTGTCTTTTCTTGATCACATAGATGTTAACAAAACTACCTGACACAAACTTTATGGATAACAGTGAACACGGCATTATATACCTGTACTTCAATTTTCTAGAACAGACATACTTTTGAATTTGAATCATCTGTGTGAGCTATCATCGCATTTATACTCCTTAAGCCACTTAAACACGGTCAAAAAACCCTCCTGGAGGCTGTCTCATCACTGCTAATTTATAAACTCTGGGGTTTTTTGGTGACTGTTACTCCTCTGGGAGCTCGCTGTGCAGCTCAGCACTGGTGAGAGCTGCTTGCTGCAGCTTTAAGCCCACGAAGGGCCAGCTCTGCCACCAACATGCAGAGGTACATACAGTCAGAAAACACCCCTGTCCCCCAGCACTGACTTGCTGGGGCACTGCCGGGGTCCCTGCAACCAGGGCTTTGGGGAAACTGCTGTCCAGCTTCAGCAGACACTCCAGAGGCAGCCCTGAGCCTGAGCAGGTAGCGCCTCTCAGCTCCTCGGGGGAATGACTTGAGAGAAAAGCCATTTAGCCATTGTTCCTGTGAGCTTCTCTTTGCTCTGTTGTGAGACCAAGGAACGATTCCCTATCAGGTATCTTTGCCCAGCAATGCATTGCACATTTTGGGAAGCTGGCCTCACTGTGAACATGGGAGAGCCTGATGCAGTCTTGCTGCATCCTTGGTAAAAGACTACCTGAAAATGCCATAGCAAAGACTAATTGCAGTATTAAAGCAGAAAAGCTTACCTGTCCAGCTAAGTCCTAGGTGATCAGCTACAATTGCCATCCTTATATCTGTCCGTTCACATGGACTCTGTGGACCTGTGATTTACAATTTCTCAATTAAAAAGGTTTTGCACGGAAAACCACAATACCGGATAATAGTTTATTATAAATAATAGCTTTAGTTTGACTAAGTTGACAGTGCTTATATTGTTTACTAGAATGGTTGTGTGACCTAATAACCTACAAAACAAAATTTTTTCACAGACTTTCAGATTTTCACCTGTGTAAAGCCAAATGTAAAACTATATGATGTCGTGTAATGAAACCAAACATGCTGACAAATCTAGCTGTTAAGACTGTAGACAAGTTGTTCAATTACTGGTGAAAACCACCAAGGCCAGATTATCATCTATTTTCTCTACTTTGACAGAATAAATTTGCTGTCACAAGAGATATCTTTCAATTTCTGAGTTACATCAATTTTCGAGTTACATGAATGTCTTTGGCATGCTTCACTAGCTTTCTACAGTACAGAATTTGTTTGAAGGAAGAAAAAAGAGAATCAGACAGCACATACAGATGACAATGACAGAATGAAAACTACAGTTAAGTCACTCCACAGGCAATCACAACAGTTCATGCACTAGGATCAACAAGTTGAAAGTTTTACAAACTAGGCTTGATCTCCACGAGGTGAGCCATCAGAGCTCCAGAAACCTGACTGCCTTCATTCTCACCAGTCCTCTTACTCCTCCTCCTCTCACTGTCGGCCTTTTCAATCTTTGATTTTATAGATGCTGCCTCTGTTCTCATGTCTCTAGCAGACTTCGGTGTAATGGAAGGCTGGTAAACTTGAGTAGCTTCTGATAAGGATGTGTTCCTTGATGTACTGTCTTCTTCATCATCAGAGACCTCTGACTGCATCTTTTTCTCTTCATCAGATAGACGATCCACAAGCTTTAATGTCTCACCACTAATTCCCTTAAAATATTCAATAGAGTGTTTACATACCTCCCTAAGCTGATTTTTCTTTAGTTTAACTGTTGTCACGGTGACGGAGGTAGATCTTACCTTTACTGGTAATTTAGAAGGAAGTTGTTTTGGTTTTTCTTTCTCTACCTGCTCTTGTTTTGGCAGGGCCGGAGTTCTTCTAGCTAGATTACTCCTATGTGTATTTTTTACAGGAATCCTAGACCTTGCTTCTAGACAGGGAGAAGAATTATTTTGTTTTGCTTTGTCAGGCTTACTAGCCCCTCTCACTTTACTCCCTGTATTGCTTTGGAGATTATTCTGTGAAAAGGCTTGTTTTACTGAGCTGGCCTTTACAGGAAGCTTTGATTTTCCTCTAGCCCCTACCAACTCTGTTGACTTCTGCTGCTCTCCATGTGGTTTTTGCTTATCTCTTACTCTGTGTCCTTGTGTTGTCCCTGTACCTTTTCCTGAAGTGCTTTTTGCTTGATTAGCTTTCTGGAGGGAACATTTTGGTTCCAAATGTTCTTTTAGCATTACATTACAGGTAATATCACCTGTAGGGACAGCAGATGAATCCAAATTGTTGTTGTTATTAAAATTATCTTTTGGAAAATCAGTGTTTTCTGATTGCCTACAGCTTGTTTCGCTAGAAGCTGAACTCGCAATCACTGCTACAGTTTCATTTTCTAATCCCTGACCACTTGGCATCACAGCTTCTATCTTATCTGCCACTTCGCCAGGGCCATCTTTCTTCAGAGTCATGGTGGAAGCAGAAATTCCCATTTTAATTGGTGTGCGCAATTTGGGATCAACTTTAGAAGCGTTTACTGCTGCCGATGATTTCTCCAGTGAGTTACTACCAAGTGTTTGTTCCATGCAATCTCCACTGGCCTGGATGCCGGGCTTATGTTCAACTGTTGTTGTTTCTACTGGTCTCTCTACGTTTGTTTCTACAGTGCTGTCCCCTGCCTGTGGCTGTGTGATGGCAGTGACTGTACTTTTATCCCCTTCCCCCTTGTCCCCTGACTTCCCTTCAGAAGTATGCTCACCAATCTGAAAAAATTGGAGTCTTTCTTCAACAAAATCCCTCTTGCTCATGTCAATTGCACCACTGCGAGTCATCTCAAACATCTTCCCCTCATGAAATGGGAAGGGGTTGGGCTCGCTAGTTGGCGTACTCTCATCTGTTGGAGTTCTGGCTGGAGTTGTGTCAGGTGTTGTTGCTTGAGATCTGTCTTCCACTGCCAGACCAAATGGCTTAGCCTCATCCTCCCTCGATTTAGTCTCAAACACTTCATCGTCACCTCGGTTACTGGACCACGGATCAAAATCTAGACTCTTAGTGGCCACAGTTTTGAAAGGTGTTGCAAATTCTTCGTCTACTTTGTAACTGAAATAGGAATCTGGAAATACAGTCCTGTCAGGGTGTCTGCCTTCCAAAGAGAAAAACTGTGCCCCTGACTTCTTATCACTCTTATCTCCGGCTTTTTCAGAAGCTGGACCCTTTGAAGGTGTCTTGTCTTCTTCAGGGCCTACCTTGCCTTCCTCCTCAATGACTTCAAGCTTACTCTGGCTAAATGAGCGATCAGTCTGCTTTAGAATGCCTTCTGTAGTCCATACGTCCTTTTTGGTTTCAACTGCCGGACCTGCAAGTTTAGAATCACTCTCAGTTAAACCATCATCTTCATCTTGCAAATCATAACCGTCAAGAGAGTCAATCTCTGTCGCATCGGTATCATGGGAGAATTCTGCAGTGGTTGCTATGGAACACTCTGTGACAGACTGGTCATTGTTACTCCCATTTTGCACTACATCATTCTGGGGCGAATCAATGTCAAACTCATTAGGTTTCCCAGAAGTGGGATGTCCTAACTCTTTCTGTTTCTCAATCTTTTCAGGGGCTCTGGGTTTTGAGGTTTCTTTCTGGTCATCTTCCAGCTCCTTCAGTTTGAACGTATACTTTTTAAGCGGAACGGGTTGATAGAGAGATTCATCGTCGCTGGAGTCACTGACATCTGCTCCCGGTGGCACAGGAGACGGCGGCTGTACTCTTATGACAGGTTCAGCCAGTTGGCATTTGTCATGTTCATCTTGCAAGTTCACTTCGGTCATCTCCATTTCACTCTCAGTGGAATAATGAGACTTCTTTTCGGACTCGCCTTGATCTGCATCCAGCGGTGGAGGAGGAGGGAATTCAATATAGGCAACTCTGTTACCTTTGGGTCTTTTGTTAGAGTCCTTATTTATAAGACTAGGCAATGCTTTGTCAATCTGTGGCTCCTCAACCTCTGCCTGTTTCACAGATGTTGACTTAGCCTCTGCTTCCTCCTCTGACTCCTCAGACACCTCGGGTATAGGGCTGGGTTTGCCTGGGATATAAGCTATTAGTGAGTCAGGTGTTTTAGATGTAAACTCATAACTCACTTCCTCTGAACTCGGTGTTTCTGGTGTTAAAGGGCTTTTACCAGAGCTGTCTATAAAGGACACTTGTTCTAGCGTGTCATCTTCTGGACTACCTTGTGGAGAAGGAGGTTGTTTTTGCTGTCTAGCTGTGTAAAATGTCCCCCTCGTCTCCTGCACTGTCTTACTCTCCTGACTGACAATTTTTTTAATATTTCCTTGTTGCACCTCTTTCTCATATTGCTTTCCTACTTGAACAAAACTGACATAAACAGGTAAGGTCTTAATCTCTTTTACTCCCTCAGTGCTTACTAGCGGTGCAACTTTATCCAAGTAATCGCTGGCACCGGGCTCAACTACATCACTTGAAGGAAATTCCTTTCCTGGGCTACATTCTAAAGAATCTGGTGATTTGCTAGGGGATAGCTCTGTTTCCTCAGCAGGAGGACTTAGGCCTATTGAGCTCTGCTGCTTAGTAACTTTTCTGATTTCTGACTGCTTTATTTTTTCATCTTCCACATAATCAATCTGTCTTTCAACTTTCTCCTTAATCACAGCTGATTGGGATACTTTAGCTGAAAGTTCATAAACACCATCAAGCATGGCTCTCTTCTCCTCAACAATTCTGACTGGAATATGGGACACAGCAATTTCTTCTTTCCTTTTGGATATTTTATCAGCCACTTCACCATTACGTTCCCCCTCCCTGACAACAAATTCTCTGTATAAAACCCTTTTTGAGGGAGATTTTACAGTCAGTTCCTTCACTTCTTCCGAATGAATTCCATTTGTGGCCAGTTTGTGCTCTGTCACAGTGATAAATTCACTTTTTTTGTCAGTTTTAGATTCAGCGTGATCAACATGGTTTTCTTTTACTGCATCTGGAACCAGCACATGCGAAAGTTTTTCTTTCTGCGTCTTATGGTTAGAAGTTCCAGGACTTTCCCACGTCCTATAGATTTTTTTGTCCCAGTGTCCCTTCGTCATTGAGTCTGAGCCATACGCCAGCTCTTTTGCCTGCGGTTCTGGAAGGCATTCTGGCATGCCTTTCCTCATCTCAGTTCTTTGCTTTTGTGTGTCTGAAGCACGAGAGTCTTCGATAGCTTTCCCTTTACCCGGAACAAGGTCTTCCTGTATTTTCACCTCTTTCTGCAAAGCAGTGCTCCCATCAATGACCTCTACTTGCTTTGCATGTTTCTCTCTGGAATAAGACTGATACACTGGTAACTTACTTTCTTGCAATTTCTTTACTGGAATTTTGGACTGACCATCCAGCTTTTTTTCTTCTGGAGTTATGTCCTTACTCCTTGGACTTACACCTTGTTCGAATTTAAGCCTAATGGAACTGAGCTTTGATTGCTTCAGCTGAAATCCAGCCTCAGGTACTCCAGTCTGCTGAGCACTTCCTTTGTGTTCCATAGTTCGTTTAGAGTCCTCTGCATGTTGCACAAATATCCTTTTTTCAGGACTGCTGGGCAAACTGGATGCTTTTCTTTCATCCACCTTGGGGAAGCACTTCCCATCATGTGCATACTGCTTCACCTTACTCCATTCATCCCTGGACGATGGCAGTTCAGAGAGCGGAACTTTCTCGGGGCTGCTGCTGGCAGAGCTCTGGCTAGAATGTATTTCCTTGCCATTTTTTTTATGCTGCTTTTTCTCTGGAGACTGTAGCTCATCATTCAACTTCTCTGTTTTATCCCGAAAAAACTGTGATACTTCAGTGAGTTTTTCTTCTGCCTCTTTAACAGTCCTGTCCACCCTGTCTTCATATATCAACTTTTCTCTACCTCTGTCTAATCTGTCCTCAGTAAAGCGCATCCACATCGCATGTTTTGGACTACTAACATCTCCAGTGTAGTGTAACACTGTCACTTTATCATAATGATCATCTTTAGACATTTTACCTACACCATTTTCAGACACATCTTTATAGATTTTGGAGAGAATCTCTTTTTTGGGGGCAGTAGCTACTTTTTCTCTGCATCGTTTATCAGTCCCCTGTAACTCTGCACTAAGGGGTAGAGCATGGTCAGTAACTGACTCCTCAGTATCAGAATGAGACACATCTAGCTTTTCTGAAAGAAGCATTTTCTCAGCAAACCTGTAAGACTCCCCTCTTAGTTCTGACAACTCATCATCATGGTATTCTATTGAGTGCTGACTCAAAAGCTTCAGTGTTTTGTAAGAGTCATCAGACATGAGTTGAGCAGAACTAGGGCGACTGTCTTCTTCCTGGGACACAGGAGTGTTAACTCTAGAGGATTCCAGATAAGAAGGAAGTGACTCTTCGGCCGTGAGCTCCTCTTCTTCTTGCTGACCTTGTTCATCTGAACAAGGGAAAGCATCATGTTTTTCCAACTCTTTTAAGTTAATATCTCCCCGAGGTAAGTCTTTCTGATATACATACATTTCTTTCTCTGGATGCTTTTTTGTTTCTCTAATAATGACTTCAGTAGGTTCAGCCTGATTACCTTGTTCAATATGGACCTCTATTATTCGCTCCAGTTTGGGTTTCATTTTGCTGTCCTTCTCTGCATGTTGTGGTGAAGTTTCAGCAGACTTGCTAACATCGGACGTTACTGATGATTTATGTTCAAACAGACCTGCCAGTTCTTTGGAAGGGTCACGCCCAGACTGAAAGGCTTTCATTATGTCATGAACAGACATTGTTTCCTCAATTCTTTCAGATGTGCTTTCTGTGCAAGGAGGTTTATGATAGACCATCCTGGTCGTGGTAGTGATATGAGTTTCTTCTTTTACTCGGACACCTTTGCTATGGACACACTTATGGTCGTCTTCTTCACTGCCGCTGGCTTTCATTTGAAAAGCTTTAACCTTCTCTTTAATAGACCCAGAAGGTTTTTGCTCCAGCTCCATAAACGTAGGGGTAGGTTTTGAGGCCGGCAGCTCCTCTGCCTTATGCTCTGGAATTTCTTCAGAGGATGGTTCGTAGCTGCGGATAACATGAACTACCTCAGTTCTTGTTTCTGTAATGACAGGAGGGATGGGTACATCATGGAAAAGTGGTTTTGGCCCTGTGCTTTCAGCACTTTGTGGGGCAGAGGGTGTCTTTTCACTTCTTGTTTCAAAGCCACTGTCAGACAAGGGACTTTTATCTTGATCGTGTTGAGAAAAGTCATCTGGAGACTCTAAAATAGTGTCTGTTCCAAAAAAGGAGTCTGCAATCTTACACAACTCCTTTTCTGATGTCGAGGGCCTCATGGAGGCTGGAGGCATTTTGAGTTTATGTTCCTGCAAAGCGATAGCTGGTTTTAAGATGCGCTTTTGTCTCTCTTCACCTTCTTTTTTCCCCTCTTCAAACTTGTACTTTATGTTTGTTAATGAACTGCTACCGATATCATTTGCTAAGTAATCAATAACTTTTGACAAGCTATAATCCTTTTCCGACATGGTTTTAGTTTTAATTTGGACCTTCTCTGGAACAGATACAGGAGGGCTTGTCAAAGCTTGCTGTCTCGCTTCATCAATCTCCTCTGTACTGAACTCTACCCAGTCATCCTCAGACAGGTGTCCTTGATCACTTTTGGATACTTTAGCCGACCCTTTACTTTCTAAACACACATCTTTTTTCAGAATCTCACTAACTTTTACTAAGTCCTCTTTTACTTTCTCAACAATTTTAAAGGGCTCTTCATCATCAATTCTACCCTCTTTTGGTATGTCAGGCTGGAACGGTTTGTCCTCTGCGACATCTGTCTGCAATATTGCGGTCATTCTTATCAGATCCTCTTTCATTTCAGCAACATCTTTCAGTATCTCCTGACTGGAGGATAAAGAAGAGGGTGTGGACAATTTGAGAGCAGAGGGTGCTAAAAACAAGGATGATTTTATTGGAGATGAAGTTCTATTAAAGGTAGGCTGTGTGCGTGCCTCTGTAGTCAATGTTTTAATCGGTGACAGTAACGCAGCAGCTGATTTTGTAAGTGAAGACGACTCTGGGAGCTTCTTTAATGCTGGTTCAGACAAAACATTGACTACAGAATATACTGGCACTGTTATTGTTGATGAAGTTACTGATGAGGTAGTTGCAGATATTGACCCAAGGGCTGTGTACAAAGCACCTGCAGGAGCAGTTCTCATTGACTGGAAAGCTGATGGTGCTGAAGATACAAATGACCTGAGTGGAGAAAATGACATTGTTGTAGCTGTTGAAAACACTCTCTCAGCCGTGTCAGCAACTGCGTTAGCAGCACAACTTGCAGAATGTGCAGCTGCAGCAATCTTGTCTTGAAAAACAGCTGCAGCTTTGGATCCATTTATTAAGGTGGCAGAAGATGGGTATTTCAGAGGTGACACAGACCCATTAAGCAATGGTACGTCTGTGTGCCCAGCTACATGTTTTGCTGGCGACGAGAGAGACGAGGCCATCATGACTTTAGTGGATGAAACAGCATCAACTGCTGACTTAGCAGGTGACACCACTGACTTTAGAGGGGACGATAAAAGTGAAGATGCTGATGTGATGACCGATTTAAGCGGCAAACTTGAAGAGTACATGTTAATGTTGGATTTGGGGGATGCTGGAGGCGTCATGGTTATGGATGATCTCTCCAAGAGAGATCCTGCTGTAGTCACTGGAGATGTCCGAGAGGGGAATGTGGTAGTGGATGCCAGCCCTTTCAGACTAGCAGCTTCTGTGACTGCGGGAGCTCTGACGAAAGAGCCTGAAGTGACCTGTATATTGTATGGAGGCTGCGATACCACAGTTTTTACTGGCGAAGAGATTGTCCGAAATGATCTAATCGGAGACGCTACATCACTAACAGATTTAACTGAAGATGTGGTAGAAGCTCCTAATGTGGATTTGATTGGAGAAGTAGAAGAAACAGACCATATTGATTTTAATGGGGAAGCTGTAGGAGTGTTAGAGGAAGAGCTTGATAAGGATGTAAAGCCTGACTTGGTTTGCCCAGGCACTGTTATTGGAGCTGTTGTCCATGACTGATATGGCCGTGTTGAAAAGAATGGCTTGTATGAGTAAGTAGCAGGTAGGGATCTTGTTGCTCCTGCACTCCGTTCAACTGTTTCTTAAATTGTTAAATTAAAATCAAACATAAAAATCAACAAAAATGATTAAAAAACAGAGAGACCAGAGAAGAAAATTGGTCAGTAAACGTTGTAATATTACAAAAAGCAAGTACAATTGTTTGCATGAGTTGGGATGAAGGAGGCAAAAGAAGATTTTAAAAAGGAAAGAAAAAAATCAGGAACAAGCCATATACTGATAACTGGTCCAAAGCAAAAAGCAACATGAAATGAAAGACAGGAAGCACACAGCAACCAAATCTGCAAACAATGAATAACAGAAAACACAACAAAGGAATCCATAAGGTAAAAATAAAGCCACATCAAAACTTCTTCTCTTACTTCCCATTGACTTTCTGATGTGCTACTTCTGAAATATTCATATCAGCTCTATTTTGCCTGTTTAGGTATGTCTCTGCTTTGTGCAACTCTTAAAATTATCCTTTTAATAATTTCTATTGTTGTTCTATTCAGATTTGAACCTATACGAAAATATAAACTTCTGTAAAGTGACATTATATAGCTAAAATCTTTTTTTAAACCACTCAGAACTATTTCATGCAGAACCCAAAATTCCTTTAAGTGACAGGCAATTGATGTGCAAACTGTGAAGCAACTGGAATAAATTCAAATCTATATCTTCCATGCACAATTCGGATATGCTTCACACTCACAAAGCCAATAAGAGCAAGAGCTTTTCTGAGTCAATACTGAAAAGAAAAAAGAATTAAAAAAAAAAAAAGAAAAAGAAAGGAACATATGCATTTGTTTCTCATGCGATATTCCTTTTGTTTGGTAAAAACCAAAGTAAAACTTTACATGAAATGATTTTAGGAAGCATGTCATACATGAAATATGGAAAATATATGATAAACGTGAGCAGGCAAAGCAACTGAATCAGTTTTTATTCATGCACAAATGTCATGTCAAAACGAGCACACAGATTAATACATTTTGTATGGTGTATTAAGCACAAATATGTAAACCTTACAAAACCATTTCACAAGAGGTCATTAAAAGAAGAGTACACTTTTTCTACAAGATGTAGTGTCTTGGTACCTTTTGAGGAGATTTCTTGTATCAGCTCAAAGTCAGACCTGTTTAACTTTACAGTTCTCAAAAGGTAATGTTAGAAAAGCAGTCAAAGAAAAATATATTACGAAATAAATTCCTGGCAAGGACAAACCTATTACATGTCATCATCCCCCAGAACTCTCAGTTCATTCATAGGCATTTTGAACAGAATCATCATCAACCACATTTTGCATCACAGGAGGCACTCATGCCAGACAGTATTTCTGGGAATCCCATTACACATACATATCCTCTGATCCAGCAATAATATTCAGAGTTGACATTGAAAGCTACTTTGAGGACCTTGTTTTTTTGTTTGTTTCTTGAAAGCTGGAATTAGAAATGGAACTAAAATACTCAAAGAATTTGTTCAACATACCTTTCTCTGAAGTTATACTAAAAATTTGTCCAACCTGCTCGATCTGTCTTATAGACAGACAGTAACTTACAGTGAAAGAAACTCAACAAGGCTAATACTACACTGTTAAAGCACACACACTCTTATAAAATAGTGAATATTCAGGGCACCACAGGTTCATATCCTGCAAGGAGAAATGTGCTGGTCCTAGAGAAGCCAATCAAAGCCCAGAAGGCAGCATGGATGGCTGGTGATATTGTAGTATGAGAACATTAAGGTTGAAGAGAGCTTGAGTACTAGGCCTGACTGGCACAGCCTAAGTCAAGAAACATTCACTTTTCCTTGCTGTGTTATTTATAAGTGCAAATATACTTCTTTCCACTCCCCCCAAGAAAACCACCACAGTCTACTTCGTTAAATGAGTTAGGTTTTATTATGAAGATTAATTAGCAGCAGCTAACATTCACCACAGGTTCATACAGTCTTGAGTCCAAGAAACAGACCTCAAAATGATTCTGAAAAGAACTAACAGCTCGTTCAGCAGTTAGCGTTACGAAGTATCTTTACAGAGACCCCACCGCACTGGGATAAGCCAGTCTATCACTACTGACTAGTGAGTCAAGCAAACCAACAGCCTGCCCTCCCAATTCCTCCTGTTAAATCACAGATTCAGATATGTTTAGGATGCTTTTCCTGTGGTCCTTACTGCAGTCGAGGAGAAGAACCAGCACAAAATAAAAGTGAGTAATTTACCTGTGTATGCAGCTATGTATAAACTGGATGGGGAACAGGGCAATTTTACTATTTTGAAGTGGCAAAGAAATCCCCCCGACCATGCAAGACTTTAGAGTGGGATAATATTCTAAAGAGCGGGTTTATGTAACTGCCCTTTTTGGCTACTGGACACTTTTGGCCTCAACAGTTTCCAACACTCTGCATCCAAGATTTTATCAGACAACAGATGTCAGTTACTACCTTCTGTGCATCAAGCCACACACTTCCTTGCTTGCAGCTGGTAATGGAAAGCACTGAGTCTACCCATACACGTGGCCACTGCTCAGACTTGCTCCTCCTCAGCCCCAAGCAAACAGCCAGGACCCAGCAGGTTTAGCCAGCAGTGCTGCACTCCCCTTCTGCTGGGCCCTTTGGGCCCTTTCCCTGAGCAGAGATAAAGACAGGGAGGCAAGGGCAATGTGCTTCACGCTGGCAGGGGTGCAGAGCTAAAAGCTCTGCCTGCGTGCACATGCATATACACACACACACGCTTGTGTGAGAAAGAAGAACAACCCCTGCTGCTACCAAAACTGCTGGAGCTGTGCCATCGAATTCCCTGCAAATAGCTAGAAGTTCATCACTCATATGCAATCACTGGAGCAAGCTCCCCGTGGTGTAAAGCAGGCACAGCTGCTGTGCTGGGCAGCGTGTGCTCTTTTTGGAAGAGCTGCACCTTCACGCTCACCTCCTTCCCTCACACCAGCAGGTGCAGGTGGAGTTGTGAACTACACACTCCATGTGCACAGGAGGCAGTGCTCAGCTGATGGTCAACCTGTGCTCTTTCCTGGCAAGCACAATCATATCTGCATAACCGTTCTGGGTACCTCACAGCCTTAAGCAGTAATCATTGCCAAAAGGGATAGAACAGGTAAAGAACGTGGAGGAGTTTCTTCTGTGTCAATCCATCTTTTTTTCAGTACAGCTCGAGTGGATTTAGGTTTATTTCCACCAATTTTTTGTAAATGAGACTTAATGGACCTTTGGTGAATAAATAAGACTTTTTTTTTCCCCCTCAGTGAGGGCCAAAAAATTTATTGTGAGCAATACACACTGTCATCAACCTCCTTTCAAGCAACTTAATTTTCCCTGTCTCTCAGTTCCCATCAAGCCTGTGACAATACCTTAACAGTCCATCAAGATGTCTCAGCAGATCTGATAGCTTCTTCAGATGTTATATGCTTGAAGTCTTCTTCCAGGCCTCAGAAGCGTAATATATTCTGGAGCACATCTGATCCAAAGAAGCCACAGATCTTATAGGATAATTAAACAGCAGCCATCCAGTGGGAACTCCCAAGACCCGATGAAGCTTGTCTATGGATTTTATGGAATTATACCAAAGGGTCTGTTGCAGGGTAGCAACTGAGAAGTCACAAGTCGAAAAAAAAAGAAAAAAAAAAAGGGCAAGAAAAAGCCTGGAAATGGGGAACAATAGCAGTCAACCTCAGACAGGAGAGGTGAGGGAAGAAAAGCTAAGCCAAATACATTATTGTATTTAACCAGGAAGGAAAGGAATGCCACAGGTCTGGTCAAGGGGAACATAAAGTTTAAGAGGAAGCAATGTGTGGTGCCAGGGAATAAAAAGCATCTGCAGGGAACAGAGGAAAAAGGGAAGGGGAGGAGAAAGAAGAGGGAAAATATAAAATATGAGAGAGTCTACTTTGGCTAAGCATCTAAACATTTACGTGCTTATCTGAATGGCTTTCTCCAGCCTTGCTGAACTTTTCTGTGACATTCCCTTCTATAGCACCTCTCTCTCTAATGTTTCAAAAGGAAGAGGAACAGACTCTCTTTGAAAGAAATTTGCAATCCTCCTACTCTGGAACTACATGGCATTTTTAAAAACTATTGTATTTTTACTTAACTAACACACATATTTTGCCAGTCAGGATTCTTCAAGCTCTCACAACACAGGAGTTCACAGACCATCCAAGAGTTTTGTTCTAGACTTTTTTTTTCTTTTTTTTTTCTCCCTTTTTTTTTTTTTCCCAGAGCGACACCAAATACAACGTTTATAGAAAAAATGTCTCTTCTTATGAAAAATCACATATACATGGTTTAGTACTTTGGTAAGAGCAACTCACTCATTCCAGGCTCAGTCAGATAGCTGTAGCGCTTACGTAAAGCAAGGGAGACGAAGTTCTGGCGCCGGTCAGCCTTCTCCGTCTGCAACAAAACACAGCCCCGTTCAGTGCCTTTAGCATCCTACCCCCCGTTGGAACAGAACAATCCTCAAACCTCAGCAGGACGGGCCGCCACAACCCCACAGGGGAGAACGGGATGCCTCCATTCAGCTTCAGGATGGCACGCTGAAGCCAAATTTGGGCAAGCTGGCAGGGAAGGGACAGAGCCGGTCTCTATTCCTGTCTGCCATGGGATGAGTGTCAGGCACGGCGGAGCAGGGAGCGTGGCTGCTGGAGGTGGCAGAGACCTGCTGTGAATGGCTACCCTTCTGGAGCAAGCAGGGAAGGGACTGGAACCCTAAGAGTGAGCCCAGGGGTTCATTCCTGCTCACGATGTCTCTGCTAATGAGGCAGAAGAGCTTAGATAGCAGATGCAGCTCATGATGCTGCCTTCAAGTATATCAGTGCTATATTATCCCATTATCACTTAATAAACTGCTTCACACCACTAGAAATGGTGTGATATTATTCATTCTCTGTAAAATAAACCACCTTTGGCTAGAAACAGGAGATCAACACAAAAGACTGCAGGTACAGACATAAAACATTCATAAGAGTACAATTTAGACCAGTTGAATATTACGCCCCAGATTAATTTGTCCCAAAAGCACATACACCACAATGTACACTGGCTTTAAAGTGAATACATTAAGGACAAAAAAAGGCATGGGAGGGGATTTTTTAATATGCACAAAATGTAAAGATGTGGATTAGAAAGCAGACTACTATTAACTGATAAATTGCATTGTAAGTCGCTGCGTTCAGTGACATAGCTGCTAGTGCGATGTCTTAAACATTACTGGTCCTCCAGAGATCAACTCACTCAGATATGTGGCTAAAAATACGGGTTTTTCAGAAAGGAAACTATTATTATAGCTATATGGTAGCTCACTGGGAACAAATTCTGTGGAGTTAAAGTGATGTGGTTGCTATTATTATTTTTTAATGTGTAAAGAATGTTTTAGTTTGGTTGTTTTTTGTTGGGTTTTTTTTCATTATTCTGATCAGCAGGTGACAACTGCTATTTATTTGCCACCACAAAGAGAAAAAAAAATTGTTGCTAGGTAAATGGGAAAAAACTATGTAGTTCCTTTTATAAGATGATCTCAGCTATTACTGCCTCTAATGAGTAAGATCCATTCAACTTCCTAACAATCTAATGTTGCAGTTTCCATCAAACAGTGGATTTTTTAAGCTGCAAATATCTGAGGTTTACTTGAAAATAGATTTGAACACAATATTTATAAATTGTTCTTGGCTGCTTTGCTTTTTTGAAAGAATCTGGTTTATTCACAGAGGTAAAATATTAGGCCACTATCGTGGCCTCAGCCATTTTCCTTCTCAGAAGTACAAGTCAAAGCATGGTCAGTGTTACTCTAGGAGGTAAAATCTTATCCATTAAACTCTTCCTGATTTTGCCAACAATGGACTTGGTCTGATATTTAAAATTATATCATTTTTCAGAAGAAAATTCATTAAATTTTAGATGGCTATTATTCAATGCTTCATTTAATTTCCTAATATAGAATCATGTTTTTCCACATTTGTGCATTTATACTGTTTTGCAACAGAATATCAGATGTTGAGGATACAGTTATTCTGCAGGTATCATTTCAATGCCATAGGTTAAAAATAGTTTTTTGGGGTTTTTTTTTCTGTAACATATTACTTTTCTTCACTAAATCTGAAGGAAATAAAAACAGAAGACAGTGTTTATATTACCTCATCATCTTGATCTGACTCTGTTTCCTTTTGGTCCCAAGATGCATTGCAGAGACAAGGAATATTATAATGGACAGCAGGGAAAAGAATATCAGGATATGAAAAGGACCAAATTGGGAGCACAAAATGCAAGCTGATTTATAAGGCAAAGCAAATCCAAAATGTCAACAGAAAAGAAGAAAAAAAAAATCTTACATCCAATGCAAATAAACACGTGACATTACTGAAAGCATAAATCTATGACTTGCAGGCTGAAGCATGAGCTGTAAACAGAATCGTAAAAATTATAGGAACTTGACACCACAGTAACAAGAGACTTTAAAAGCGTTCTACATACAAGAAACCAATAAAAAAGAAATTTTAAAAGCCTTTATCATATTCCAAAGCATTCTCATCACTGACAACTCACAGGGTTTCTTTATCACTAGCAGGAAAAGAAAAAAAAAAATAGACAAAAACTAAAGGAACAGAAATAAATCCAACCCAACCAACAAGGAAAATATTTACTTTTCCCAACAAGTACCTTTTTGTGTGCTGGCAGAGTGATATTCAAGTTGCAAACAGCTGTTTGTGGCAGTCCTTTTGTAGTCTTTGGTTCTTTCAAAAACGATAATCGACCACAGGGTTCCTGGCTGGTGTCTCTTACCTAGAAAAGAAATTTTCATACAGTATTGTAATACGTAGTAATTCAGATCCCTAGAGGAGGTTTATGGAGAGTTTCTCAGGGTTTCTCTCCAGAAGAAGCTATCTAGTGTGTAAGGACCAAGGACACTGAGCTGGAGCTCAGCCTGAGGTGCTGAAGGAGAAAAGGTGTCACCGTGAAAGAGTAGCATCAGCCTGAAGCTCTCTGATGGGCAATCCGTGCAAGACAGGTTGTTGAGTGTGTCCTACCAGACAGTTTCACACTGGCGTATTACTGACAAACATTTTCTGCTCACCTTCATTTTTTTCTGCCACTTGTGCTTACCAAAATGCTTAAAAACTTCTCTAGCACGGCAGCTATGACAAGGCCAAGGAAAGGGAGCGTCCATTCATGGCAATTTAGAGATGAACAGTCTGTGCACACTTTTTGAAGGCTGTTCTGTAGTACAGTATGTCATTGAATGCAACTCCCTTGCTTACCCTCTGGGAAATTATGATCCACTGGTAATAAACATGCCGGGAGGTCTAATTTGAGATACGGTTTTAATAAAAGGCTGTGAATCCATATCATGGGTATTCTGTTCCCAGATCTGCCAGCAGCTCTTTTGTGGCTTCAAGCAAAGCACCCTCTCCATGTTATTCGTATGTCAAACAATTACACTTACATCCTTGGGGCAAGTTAGCCCTACAGGGCTGAACAAAGGGAGGGAAGGCAGGAGGGAGGAAATCAGCAGGATTGTTTGCTTTGTTTTGCCTTTACCTTGATAGAGAATGGCAGTCTATTTTCTTTGAAAGCATAAAAATTAAAAACAAGCTGCTGTCCTCCTTTAGTCAAAGGGGCCAGATTTCCATAGCAATCAACATAAATAGGTTTTCCTTCCAGAACCTATCAAAGCAAGAAATAGAAGTCAATGAAACCTCTTTTCATAGTAGATCCATGCACATAAGCATATCACGACTTCCCCCAACACGGTTCCTGAGTTTAACACAAGTCCCCACTCAGATTAAATTCAACAACAAATCAGAAAACCACTGTTTCATACCAAGGTATTTTGAGCACAGACAGTCTAGGAAAACATGAGCTACATGGCTGGCTTTTCTGGAGTAAGAATGTGTAGATTTCTTCAAGAAACAATGAGTTGGTGACTTCATATTCACCACAAACCAGCCCTACTCACGACCGTGTGTCTGCGGGACCAGTGAGAAGGAATTCCAGGCCAGCTGTCTGCAAAGCCTAACCAGGGCTACTTGACAGCAGCGAGTACAAAACCCACAGCAGACCGCACTGGGGAGACATGTGGAGACAGGTTCTCATGCTCCTCCTCCCATCTTGACCTTTTCTGTCCTCCTTTCAAGAAGTTTTTTTGACACAGCTTTGGTGTGAACCTTTATTTAACAGGGCTTACAGTGGCTTTTGCAGGACCTGTTGCTACTTGGAAAACACGCTGTCCACCTACAAAGAGGAAGCCAGCTGCAAGGAATGTACCTCAATGTCTTTGCTTCTTGCAACTTCTTCAAAGTTCTCTTGTTGCTCCAAAGTTTTGTCCACTTTGTCATCAGTCATGCAGAAGCAACGCAAATTGGATTCCACAGGGTCATTCATTTTGGCAAATATCACAAACTTTGCCATATAAGGAACGCATATTAATTCTCTATAAAGCTGTGTTGCCAGCCCAACAGTCTCTAGTACTTGGTGGCAGTCTGCGAGCCAAAATCTGAGGGGGAAAAAGTAAACCATTAAATCAACTCTCCACATTGCTCAAATATTGCTTAAGCCTTTAAAGAGAAACCACGTTCTGTATCCTTGGTCATTCTGCACGTGTATTGTCCTTGCTGACTTCCTAAAGCTGCAATTTTCCTTCTACTTTCAGTGCAGTTTTAACCATCCAAAAATGGGAATACCCGGCAATGAAATATTGGCATACTTATCTGACCCTTTTCACACTGGCATCTCATAAACCTGTCTATTTTAAGGCTCATTTGAAGCCAAAGCAGGGAAATTGTATTTCTTGTGACCACATGCTGTGTATATTGTAACGTGTTGATGCTGCACTGTACATTTGCTTTGCTAAAACAAACTCCTTTATAACACAAACATACAGCAATCTCCCATTTAGGTTGAACCAAATATGCCCATGGTAAAGATTCCTAGAGACAGGTGTTATATTGTTATTTTCTCGCCTTATGATTCAAAGTTTGAAGACAACTGTGATATAAGTTATAAATATTTTAGTTTATATTTTGTAGCAGTCTTTTGCAGAGTATTTCAGCACTGATCTATTTGATTCTTCCAGCAATTCTCTTTTTATAAAGGTTTTTATAGTTGCAAATGTTATTTACTGAATGATAAACCCTCTAGCTGCTATACCATGCATTTTCTTCTCTAGGATGCGTGATTTCTACAGATATTGTTGAATGCCTCCAATCAGCAAGTAAGTCCACTAAGTCCATCAAAATTAATTTCAAACCATCATTATTTGCAAATGACATTTTTGTGAAAGCAATTTAACATAATTTTCAACTAAAAAGCCAACAGCCAGAAACTGAATGTCTTTAAATCTTTGAACAAATACATTTTTATGAATCCTCTCAATTTTTTTTTTAAATGGAATGAGCATTTTAAGCCTTCCCTTTTCTCTTGCCATTTGCAGAAGAAAACAAATCCCCGTGTGGCATGGCATCCTTCAGAGAAACAGCATGTTTGACTGCCAGGAGACATCACCACAGCAGAAAAGGCCAGGACAAAGCTTCGTGTGCAGCCCTGGACGTGTGGGATGCTGATATGTAGTGACAAAGCGGCATCTGGTCCACTGCCGCTTCATCAGTCTTGCAAAAGACTTACAGAAAGCCAAAACACAAGCCCACAACTATGCATGCTGCTAATCAAGGTGCACTTGGCAAGCTCTGCTCCCATACCTGGCTGAAACATTGGTTGTGAAGGAGACACAGTCATTTGAAAATGTCAGCGGAGTGGTGCCGGTGATGTCCTCCCACTGCGCAGGTGAAGTGCCTCCTGTGCAAGTATAAACCACAATGACTTCCTTTCAAACACTAAGCACATACAGACCAAGTGAGAATATCTCTATCTCCACACATAAAAAGAGAACCTCGACAATTAATGCTCTGCAACAGCTGATCTACATGTTCTATATGACATCACATGTTACGCACCGAAAACGATGCTGATGTAAGCAAAGAACAAACCTACAAGTCAACAGCAAACCCCCCTTGATATCAGCTAGGACAGAATTACTTCTGCAAACTACTTTTAGTGACAACCATGTTTAATAGCTAAGAATTAAATTCTCCATACTGGATAAATATAAAATTAGCATGTAATATCTGTTGGTACAGTTCTTTTACAATGGCATGAAACCAGATGCAAAGCTCAGGGAATCAGTGGGAGCCTTTGAAATGCCTTCAGCTGGCTTTGCTCAGGAGACCTGATCTGAACTCCACTGGACCACAACACCAATGTTCCCTTACCAGAAAGCACAAAATGTGACAGTGAGTACAGAGATGTTGCTGTCACAGAAACCTTTGCAAAGAGCAGGATTTCCTCTAACCTGTAATGCTACATAGAAGTCGAAGGCTGGGCGTTGTGTCTCCTTTGTACCCGTTGGTTACACCTTCTCCCGATGGAGGCGGCACAGGAATTGTCATGGTTATTGGCTTATGGAATTTTCTTCTTCTTGGTTCCACAGTGACAATGGGACTGAAAGTTGCTTTGTTTCCAAGGATTTTTTTGACAATCTCTTCTGGAACCGGTTGAGCCTGTCAACATCAGAAACATAGTGAAACTAGAGCTACAAATTGGTTAAAGGCGTGCAGAAATATTTTCTGAAGGATAATTCTACTTCCCTTATATTTTCTGCAGAATTTGATTTCCTTTTTTTTTTCCCCCTCCAGGAAGCCTTCTCCTATAACTGTCAACGGTGATTATCAGTACAATTCAGGCTTGCTATTTTTTTCAACAACTTACTTTTTATTTCCTAATTGCTAACTTGTAGAGTCAAACTATATATCACAGAAGGTTCCCTGCTGTATTTCCTGAGAGTTTTTCAGAACATGTTTGGTTTTGTTTTTAATTTACAGTGATGAGTGACATAAGCTACGATTTCAAAAGGCAAAACGGAGCCCTATTCTGCACTTCAGAAGTGAGGACTAGACACTGTTTCCTGGAGGTGACGAACAATTCTTACATTTCTGCCAAACTAATTCATGCTCTTGAGGAACACTGCACTCTGACTTACCTCCATACTCAGTGTTTCCTGTGCTTTTCCACTACCGATTATTAGAAAAGAAATACTTGTTTGGGTCAAATTCATAATGAAATGCATTAAGCTACAGAAGACCTATAAGCGAATCTCACATTTTCTACACTCAAAAGTGACAGACATGGAAACGAGGTTTTGCATCCGTTTGCCTTTTTTTAATTTAACTTCCAAGTCTGTTTCCATCAGTCTGACCCATGACTTGCTATTATTTGAACGACACATGTACTGATATGCAGAGAATATGCAGCTACACTGCAATCCCAGCAGTCACACCCTGCATACAGAGATGTCATGCTTCCTTCGCATCAGGGAGCTCTGGGAAGACAGCTGTATAATCATAAGAGCAGAACTTCCATTTTCTCAAGACTAATCATCTTTAGACGTGGAATACCATTAACAGAAGTGTTTTGGCATGAATTCCAAGCACTGGAATCCAACCAGCAAGTCTATTTCATGAACCCATCAGACTTGCAGGTTATTAAGTTAATTTTAAGCGACAATTAACAGAACTCAAACAAAAAGGTGCCTCCTATTCTTATGGAATATTTCTCCACTTTATGTGCAGTTTGTTTAAAGTTATTTGTTCTTCCCAGATTTCATCCTTTGCTAGAAACACCAATGGTGACTGTCCTAAGACACAGCAGATGTATATGGGAGGTTTTTGACCCGGTAACAGCTGGCAAACAGCTGCATGAAATCCTTACCAAACACATTCCTTTGGCAAAGGGCAGCCCAGTGACAACACTCACAAACTGCTGCCCTGCCACAGGAGACTGGGACTGCACAGTGGCCGAGCAGCTCAGAGCTGCTGGCAGCCAACAGGAGATGGCAGACAACAGCACTGAGGCTGCACTGGCTCCAGGTCTTTGCTTTTCTCTCCATTCTTTGGGCGCTGAGGAGTTGATGAAAGATGATAAAAGGGGAGCTGCGCTTTTGCCACGGGGGGGAGGACTGTGCTTCACCTGCACCTGGGGCACACAGGGGCAGGGAGTGTGCCCAGGCACCCACGTGCCAATTCAGACCTCGGGTGTTAACAGGACCCGTGTCACAACCCGTTCCCAAGGAGCTGCAGGGTTCGTAGCTGCAAGTCCTCTGCATTGAGACCAACAATGTGCTTATAAACGCTGCGGATACACACACCAGGGCAGCTTTACCTGGAGCCCCACGCGGATTCTTTTGGTGAGAGCACCCTCGGGGAAGGATGCCTGGACACGTGGCACCGTCGTGCTGCTCAGCACTCCCCCCTCCGGGCCAATTTGGTTACTCTCCTGCTTGATTCGTGAAACCACTGCAAAGTACTGGGGGAAATCCTTTGTGACGATTCTGCAGATGCGCTTCTTCTCCAGCTCCTCCACACTGTCCAGCTCTGGAGGGAGAAGACAGGGAAAACAGTCAGGCATTACCTGCCCAGGTTCATCCCACACACATCTGTGAGTGTGAGATTTGGAATAAGGCTTAGGAAGGTTGGGGGCTTTTAATTATCATTTATTTACTATGGGAGGAAAAAAACCCCAACATACAGTGATATGAATTATCAAGCTTTGGTTTGGTCTGTGAACTTTTGCATAAATCTTGACAATGAGGGCCAACAGCACCAGACACGCAGACCTGCCAGGACACTGAGTACTCAGGTGTGACAGTCTCTGCAGCAGCACCAGCCATAAGATGGCAGGTTTGTCACACAGCATAGAAGTCCAAGGAGAGCTGAAGGAGATGGTCAAGCTTCTTCCCTCTCTCATATCTATCTAGATGCACACCAGTGCACTGATCTTCCTGTGCACAACTTCAAAAGACGTTTATTCCCAACCTCTTCCCTCATGTAGCTCCGATATGTAGAAAACCACAGGAAATCACTCAGTTCATGAACTCCCTCACTTCATGTCAGGCGTGCACTCCAAAGCTTGGCCAGCTAAGGCACTTCAGACAGCTATTTCCCAGACTGACATCCACATAATCCTGAGCAGACACTGTGCTCTCCATTAAACCGTGGAAGTGACAGAGCTCTGTATACCAGCACTACCAATAAAACCATAGTGAGCTTCCCTTCCCACGTCAAGCTTTCAGCCACTGGATTATCTGCCCCAAAATAACTGCCATGTGCCCCTCAGCTCCTAGAGAAACCTAATGCATCCTCAGACACACCTGAAACAGAACCAGGTCATCAACAATTAGTCCTCTCAGCCACATTCCCAGTTTGTAGGGTCACCAGGGCTCAGAAAGGTGCATAGAGTATGTACCCATATTAACTAATTAAGTATGTGACATAGATATATATGCACTGGGGAAAATCTGGGTCAAAAATATAACCCCTTATGCAACTATATGTGTGTGTGTATGTATTTGCACTGCTGATGCAATGGTGAAATCCCTTTGACATAAACACTGTTCATGAATGGAGATAATTACACAACCGTCGTGCATTTCTCCTGTGATTTCCTGCACTCAGACTTTTTAATCTATTGTAACTGAGTTCATTCCAGCACTCCACGAGTTTCAACTCTTATTCTCCTCCTTAAAAACGGCACCACTAAAAGTTCGTTCCTCGAAAAATGACTTTTCTATCAGATGCTGCAAGAGAGAGCAGGAAGGCCAGAAATAATACTAAGACAAAAGACACTTGTAAAATACTTCATGTGACTAAGGTGTTTTCCTCCTCTGAGCATGTAAGCTCAATTACAGTTCCAAAGGAATTGGAATATAAATTTGGAAAAATGTCAGTTTTCCATTTTAAAACCTTCACCAGGTAGTTTGGATTAATCACACACTGTTGCTGTGGAATATATGTACCTACTAGAAGAAGGTAATTTCTTATCATGTCAGCTTCCATTTACTTTGAGTCAGAGATTGATATCTGAAGCCTTCTAATGAATTAGGCATTCTGCCTGCAGCCTCTGGAAGCAGCGGCTTGTGCAGGAGACAAACTGGATTCTTAAACTCCCAGGCAGGTATAATCTTGGCTGGTAAATCCTAATCGTCTCCTGTTTGTTGCTACAGACTAAACCCACTGTAAAATGCTCACAGAGATGAAGGATAATTAAAATTCTCCTGCAGTAGAAAATTAGTGGTTTATATAAGAACATTTCAAAACCCTTTGAGCCTGGCAGGCACTCTCCTTTAGAGGAGGAAGATGTGGAGATTAGAGTGGCAGAGTAACAGTTGGACACAGAGGGGAGTTGGACTCTATACAGGGAGGTTTTGTTTGGATAATACATGTGTAAGCTTCTATATGAAGTTGCCCTCTAACAGAAAAAAAAGATGATGAGCAATCAAATGACCTCTCTGTCTGCCCTGAGAAATGCAGCGTTAGCATGACAGAATTAACGAAACAGGGAAAACTAGTCCTGGGAGAGGTCACATTTTGGGAACACACCTCATGCATTTCACAGGAAGAGCTATCTTTGTTACCATTTTCCTCAGCTGCTGACATTTCATTCCTATGCAAACTGTTTCAGTTAAAAGTCTCAAAGGATGTTTGGGTTAGTTAGTGGGGTTTTGGGAGGGATCAGGGCTTAGCCACAGAGAAGTATGCCATACACCCCACCCTACAGATAGGGATGGCAAAGCCAGAAGAGGTAAAGCAGAAGGGTTAGTGGCAGAATTGGGAAGAATCTCCTGATGCCACTGTCTCCCAGGTTTGTGCTAGCAGCCCAAAGGTCACCTATGGCCATTAAGTTTCAGTAAGTCAGGAGAAGGGTATTGTGAATACTCTGTGCACATACATGCTCCTGCCACCTGTGTGTATGGTACATTTATCCTGTGATGGTTTGGTGGGACTAAGGGAGGAGACAGGAGATGGAGAAGAGGGAAGGAGGGAAGAAAAGAATACCAAACCTCCTCACCCTCTAGTCCATGCTGCCACATGAGCATTATGTTGAGATTCCTGGATGGGAGAAGAGAAACTCAGCCATGTCCTCCACGGTCAGAGAGGGACCTCACACAGGGTGTCTCAGGTCAGGGAAAGCAATCACACCAGTTCTCTCAGGTGAGAGGCAGTTGTGGATCAAGTTCATCCTGTGTCTAATACCTTTCTTTTTTTACTTTCAGATAAGGTAACACAGAGCAAGTGTCTTCTGACTAGAAATGGAATAAGACAAGTCCCAGAACACCTGGCTGTTTCGTGAGCTTCAATATGTCTTTGCACGATCTGGTATCTGATTTCCCCTGCCAGGGCCTTAAAAGAATTTTGCCAGCACTGAAAAGGCACATCTCACCTGTACTTCACAGACTGAACAGCTCTCTGAGTTCTGCAACCCTCCCACAGTACTGGCTAAAGCAGAGCTGACCTTGTCACCGTGCACAGACTGCAAGGTGGGGTGAGCTCAGGATACCAGTTTTCCCCATACAGAGACGTGCCCACTAAGAAATTATTGCACTGAGAGTGTGGCACACAGGAGGCAGCGTTCACACGCAGAACAATCCAGGAAATGGGTGGAAGCAGAAAGAGCACGTGGCAAGGGGCAAGGAGAAGCTGAGGGCACTAAGACTTGCCTTAAAAATGTTGGTAACTAGACCCACTCTCCCAGCTTCAGTTTTTCACATACACAACTAGACACTGCCAGTGCCTCAAGGATGTTTCATCCTCAAATAAGGCAATGCCCTTTAGGTCTATTTTCATGCAGTGTCTTATCTTGCCATTCACAACACAAGGTTTAACAACAATACATTTAAAAACTGCCTGGAAATGTGGCAAAATCACTGCAGAGTGGCTTATGGTGGTATTTTAAACTTCAGGTATAAGCAAGGTCACACTCTGGTTTGATCTGCAGATTCAAAGAAGTAGTTATGTAAAAACTCCTGCTTCCCATTTGAAACCACACTGTCAGCTGCAAGCATACTGTAGCCACAAATATTTGCATGTCTTGGCTCACTCACTAGTTTGCAAATGACTGTCAAAAGATTAGCTACCTCAGCGTGTGCATTTGTGCCCACAATTTGTCTACAGATACCTCTGAAGGGTGCAAGAATGTAAAAAGCAAACACAAGTAACATCTAAATGGAGCCTGTCTGAAAATGTAACATATCTGCCAATTACAAGAGAGAGAGCTTCTTCCTAAAAATAATAAATCAAAAAAATACATATATTTTACTTGGTTCAAGTATAAATAAATGTAATGTGGCTGAGAGCTGTGAATTGCTGCCCTTGTGTTTGGAGACATACTCCTCCTATTCCTAAAAAGGCCAAGTTTCCTGTATTCCCTCAGCCCTATATTTGCCTAAGTACAGCACCATCTTTAAAATAAAATCTATTTAAGCAGAAACCTGGTTGCACCAAAGAAAAACTGACTCTTTACAGTGTTCTTTCATGGTAAAAACAACAAAAGTTCTGCTATTAATTAATCCTGCATTAGCCCTGAAGCAGTGCCTCCTGCTCTGGATTATTTTGGGTCTAAGACGAGGTTTTCCAGCAGATGGTGCTGCTTCCAGTACAGAACAGAAGGTTTCCAGCAGTCCTCGTGGAGGGGGAGCTTGATGTCCTTGCTCTCTCTCACCCCTGCTAGCTAACTGGGAGGGCAAAACAAGAAAAACAAAATAGAGAAGAAAACTGCATCATTAAAAACTTGGCATATTAAGGAGCTGGGAATAAAGGTCTGATTGCCCTCCTTCACTACATGGGTAGGAAAGAACTAGTGATCACAGCAGGCCTACCACAGAATGGACCAGCTGCTTCTAACAGAAAATGGGCACTCCTGCAGCACCCTATGGCACTCAAGAGATGATTATGCAGATGAATTTTCTTGCAAAGAAACACTAAACTTCTCTAAATGACTATGTGGCTGCTCTTTATCTAAACTGAATATTGCTTCTGCCTCCAGAGTTCATACCTGGAATAAAACTTCTTCCTAAGTTGTGGCTTCTGAAATGCAAGATACTCCTCCGGAGCCAAGTCTAACTGTGGTATTTTGCAACAAACCAGTAAAGGTTCAGATGAAAAAAAAAAAACAGGTCACTCAATTCTACAAATTTGTAATTTTTTTTTTGTCATGAAAGACCTTTTACACTGAAAAGCTGTCCTTTAACTAGAGTGGAATTTAGTCAAAACTCTTGTGCTATTTTAATGCAGGGTGGATTTTTTGTTTTATTTTCCTAGTTAGAGACGGAGTAAGCTAAAATTAACTGAACAAATAATGGACACAATGGGTGTGTCTGCAGTATTTTTTCTCCTTTTCCCCTCACAAATGACTTGCCTGGATTTGTAAAAGCCGTTCCTGAAGTTTGGCTTTTAAGGTGCCAAATATTTTCGCTCTGATGGAATAATGTCCATCATACTTTCTGCGATTCACTGGCTGCACGTACACCCACTAACCTCAAACAGCAGTTCCCCAGAAGGAAAGAGCCACCTGAAACCCTCAATAGATCAGAAAGTTGTACTGTGGCCACAAATTGTGAAGCTTATTGTTTCAGGCTCTAAGTACCGAGGACTTCACGCCCACCTCTCTCCAAGAGTTTTTATTTATTGAGCTCTTCTCTGTAAAATGTCAATTCATCCATATGGCACCTCTGGAGCTCTTTCATAAGTGATGTAAGTTGGAGCACTTTAGAATAGTATTTTTGTGCCCAGATTTCCTGTCCCAAAATCAAATCAAACTCAGTTTGAAAAGAAAACAATTGAAAACTGCTGATCAGTGCCGACTACCTCACTTCACCACTGACAAGGCACCACTACTCTGCCCAAATACCAAATCATCACTTCACTCTCATAGAATCATACGGGTTGGAAAGGACCTCAGAGATCATCAAGTCCAACCCTTGATCCAACACCAC
>VXAY01001313.1:140477-161190 GCA_013399855.1 Oxyruncus cristatus | reverse complement strand
CCAGAACTGGACACAGCACTCCAGGTGTGGCCTCACCAGTGCTGAGTACAGGGGCAGAATCACCTCCCTGTTCCGGCTGGCCACACTGTTCCTGATCCAGGCCAGGATGCCATTGGCCTTCTTGGCCACCTGGGCACACTGCTGGCTCATGTTCAGCTTCCTCTCAATCCAAACTCCCAGGTCCCTTTCTACCTGGCTGCTCTCCAGCCACTCTGTCCCAGCCTGTAGCGCTGCCGGGGGTTGTTCATGCTAGTGTGCAGAGAAGGAGGGGCAATGGTGAGATTTTCCTTTCTGAAAGGAAACTATTGCATTTGATCCTGAAGCAATTATAATTTCCCAAGCTATACTATCTTGGGCTGTGCTCAGGCTTTCACCTGTTCCACTGCTTCTAGGTAACCTTCTGTGATGAGGTTTATTTGAACATTCCAAACCCTCCAACAAAACATTTGCAGTGTTTCTGCCCTCCTGTTTGATTGTTTCAATTACATTTATTTTGAAATAAATAGCTACAATAGATCATCATGTGACAAGCAGATCTTTGCTGTTGCTCTGTGTTTTCACAAGCTTTCAGGTACTTTGAAGTGTAAATACTACACGAGCCTTTCCTGCTCTTCCCATTCCCACATGACCAGAAAAATCAGTAAAAATGCTAAATTTCAGATGGCCAGGGAGACCCTCACAGCAGCAGTACTCCCCACATTCTCAAGGCATGCCTTCAGCTGGGGCTGCCCTCTTCAAACAAGGAGAGGAGGAGATCAAAGGCAGAGCCTCCCCACAGATACCTCCCATAGCTGCCATCCACAGCCTGATCATTTCCTTCACACGCTTCTGCTGATAACGAAGGCACTGCCCTGCAGCTTGTGCCCCACCACACTGTGACTTTCTGTAGGAGGCTATCCAGAGAAAATCCTGAGGATAAACTCTTGGAGAAAACCCAAGTTCAAACCTCAAGCTATTTCATTCACATCGAGATGCAAAGGGCTCAAGCAACGGTTTATCAGGACTTCAAAATACTTGCTAGGAAAAGAAAGCAGTGGTGCCAAGGAATCACTGCAACCCCAGCCTGGCTTTGCCCACGATACGTCTTCAGGGACCATCTGTCACAGCATCTTCTGATGGATTGTGTACAGCTGGGTCCTCTCATCTTCTGGGACTCTCACATAAACAGCAACATCCAAGCAAAACAAGGGAGCCAGACTTCCCAGATGGGCATCAGGAGGGCAGGTTGAGTATTTGTGGGAGGCAATCTCTCACACCACCATTTCAAAGAAGAACGCTCTATGGGCTGAGGTCTGCATCTGTGGGAAAGCCTAATACAGCTGATATTTACACTTCATCACTGGTTTGGAACGACCTTCTCGTGGCCCTGCCTGAGCAGCTGAGACACACTTACCTCCAGCTGGGTGTTATTCTCAAATTCACGCTGTAAAGCAACTGTGCAACTTTGCTTAAGCTTGGTAAGGCTTCAGACCAACACTTACCACTCGTTTCAGGATGTCTCCAGGCCACTGCAGAACAATTTCTCTTTACACCCTTTCCGTTAGTTTAATATGGAACACACACTGTATTTCCCCAGAGTCAGATATCCCCTGCACTGTTTTACTTTAGGTTGCTTTAGTCAGCTTGTGTTAGCAAGCCTGCACAAAGGTAAGGCTTGAAAATACTTACCTTCATCCATGCCATTGAGTATTTCAGTTAAGTCTTCATGTTTGCTGTCATACTGGTGCTCCTTCCACGTTTCACCGTTCTCACTTCGAAGCACGATTAGTTCTCTTTCCTTTCCTCGCATTGATCCAAAGTGAGGGATTTCCACTATGACAGGGCTAGAGAAAAACCAATCATGTTAGTTTTAACCCTATTATTTCCCCACTGCCCTTAATTTTATATGGGTCTTAAGACCTTAAGAAAACTATAGTCATTTAAAATAGTTAACGCTGTCATGGTAAAAATGTTTTTAAAATTGCCAAAGCTGCACAATCCTTTACTGTTTAAACTATAATCAACAGATAACTTGAAAACATTAATATATGTAGCTCATTTTTAGTGTAAATCTTTTGTTCTGCTACATGAAAGAAACAGAAGTGACAACTTTTGCTAAGGAGAGTTCTCCCTGTTCATTATCCCAGGATGTAGGTGATCCAACCTGCCTCCAGCACACGCAGCCCTGCTGACTTTTAATTGGCATTAGCATAGTCAAAATTTGGATTTGGCTCAGGGATTTTGAAGGCACAAAGTCAGTTCAGAAACAGTCTGGCTATCCAAATGCATGCAACAGCCATTGACTGTAGGAGGAATCATGCATGTGTGCAGATTTTAAACTTCAGACTAAGTCCCAAACTGTTCACAGCTCTCCCTGGCTCTCTGTTGATGCAGCTCCTGTGAAATAAAAGAGACTGTTTCTCTTTAGCTTCACTCTGGTTCTCATGCCCAGCATCACAACTGCAACCTCTGTACAGGAAACATCACTGGGGAACCTTTAGATCCTTTCAGAAGGGATTTCTCTGGGTTAAACAACATCACAACCACGTTTATATTAGTTACTGTCAAACATTTTAGGGAGAAGGAAAGGGAACGAGAAGATGGTTAATAATACATCTATGTCACCAGACAATGTACCTTCAACAGAGGACTGCAAGTGCATTACTGAACAGTTTTTATGAACAACCAACAGAAACCACCATTCACTTCATGTGCCATTCCTCAACAAAACAGACACTTTTGCCAAACACTTCACAGGCAGGATATGCATCTTAAAGTATGCTAAGACAAACTGACTGAAATCACACAGTAAGTGAACATTTATGGATTATGCAGCTTTAAGACATTTAAATAGACAGTATCATCATTTTCCTACAGAGGTTGTAAAGGATTTAACTGCTTTGTAACAACTCTGTTAAAAGCAGCATCCCATGATGGGAGAAGGACGCAGCATTTCTGTGGTACTGGGCACCTGCAAGGTGCTGGGTGCATTAACCAATTGATTACTTGAGTGTGAAATCACAACAGCCATCATGAGGGATAATAAACTAGCTGGAAGTCCAGTTTTCACATTAAATGCCAAGGGAGAGGAGTTAGTCTTTTCTTTTCCCCTCATGAAAATACAAAAAGAGTTTATTACATAATACGCGCTTTCAGGAACACCCAGGCCTAATCTCAAGTCCTTTAACAAAAAATAGGGATGTAGCTGCTGTCTCCCATTGTGCACAGCAAGTAAATACCAAGAATTCAAATACATTGCTTGTGATATTTACTCTCCAGTTCAAAAAGAGTACAAGCTGAAAAATACCACTATAGTACAATCTTTGCAGACTAATATTTCAGATACTGTCTCTGTAAATATTTAGAAACCACACAATTTTGTGCATGACATTTAACGAGAATACTCAGTGAGAAGGTATTGAACAGGTTTGGAACACCAAACACTCAGCAATATTTCGAAAACCTAGTGCAATAAATTTCACAATATGGTTTGAAAACAACAGTCAAAAACATAAGGAAACATTCTCACATATTTAGACTATACACTGCAGTTCCTTTGGCTTGCATATTTGGCTTTATAAATTTATTTTAACAAGATGCCTCTTGCAGGTTGAAAATATTAGTATTTCTCCAACCTTGCTGAATTGATTCATTCACTCAATAATGTCTTTTCTAAATAATCTTTCATAAATAGCAGACTTTATGCAGTAACATTTTACAAATGCTTTTCCCAAAACAGACTCACTCAAGGCCTGTAAATACCTTCTCTACCACAAGGTTGAACTTAAAGGACTGTCACTGTGTATTAAAATGTATTTAATGCAGTAGAAACACTTCAAATTTAAAAAATTACAAAAGCACAGAAGTTATGAAAGCAGAATGCTGGCAGTGAATTTTACATGCCTATAAGCACAAGGTAGTAGCAGAGCTATATTAAAATCAAGCCACTATGATTCTCTTTCAGTGACATAAATCAACTGAAAGTTTTGGAGAACTTAAAAAAAAATAAAAATGGGAATAACAAAAAAATTGGAAACGAAAGAAAAACTGTAGACATTCTGTATCTTTTCCGTACATATCCTACCCAATAAATTTTGTTCCTTGTGGACCAAGCTGCAGGATTCGGCTAACCATGCTCTCACCCTCATTTAGAGGGGGAGGAGATTTAGGAAGATGCAGTTTACTGAATAACATCCATGCAGCAGGAAGAGAAACGAGAAGGGGAAATTAGGAACAAGCTGTCATTCCCGACAGAACCAGCAGTTTACACCAGGGTGCCACTCATGGTAACGAACAAAATTTATAATTAGGGAAAAAAAAGGCCAGCCACATCATAGTGGATTGTTTCCCCTATTTTAAGCTTTTAAAAAGTCAGACCCTAGCATTTATACTGTTTGTACTACCACTCTACAGTAAGTGCTCCGCCCTCGCTCCGAGGGGCTTTGCTCCATAAGACAGAGGTAGGCAGCTCCCAGCAACTCCAGAGGGAGCCCTGCACACACTGCCAACACAGCTCAATATTTGGGTCCTTGGGGGTGCCTTTAGGACACTTCTTCGTGACAGTGGTGTTTCTCTAAATACTCTACAAGCAAGGGGGTCAAAACCTGTGTTATAGGTGAGTGACTCCTCCTGACTTCCAAGGCAGGTTGCCTGAGTAGACGGGGGCGGGCCCTGGCCTTTTCATGGCATTCCTTACCTTTGTCTCCATCCTGCAGTCATCATAGAGGCCAAACTCCCCTTAAAATACAAGGGTGCTTTCTGGAAGGAATGGCAGGTTGGCATTTTTTAAGTTAAGCTGCCTGTGTTGCATGCTCAGATGAGATAGAGTCAATGTTTAACTAACTCAGACCCACAGGATAAAGGAAACGAAAGGTGCAATATGAGTGTGAACACTTAAACTCGTAGAACAACTCACCCTAAAAACTGTGCCCCTGATGGCCCCATTTCTACCAGTCGACTTGCCAATCCTTCTCCTTCAACCATGGGTGGTGGGCTGGCCAGTTTGTGCCTCTTCACCAAGCGGCAGGTGATGCGGGTCGGTGCCGTACACTTGCGTGGTGGGATGATTATTCTCATTCCATGGTGGCGACTACCCCTCATCGAACCCCCACGTGCATCAACCATAAAACTAACCAGGAAACTGCAGGAGAAAGGAAACACATCAGTGAGAACGGTCACAAAACGAGCAGGAGATCAGCAAAAAAAGTCAACTGCCACAGACTCTAAAACATGATTAGAAACATCTCCCCGATCCCAGCTTAACTAAAAAGAACATGGAGATTCCTTTAAAGCTTATACTTACATGTTAACTATTGGTTATCAAGAGCAGGAATTGCTAAAGGTCTATCAACATCATGATAAACGACCAGGTGCTACTGAGTAATTTGGATTAAAAGAGTACACAAGTAGTGTATTAGTAATGGTTTGTTAGAATTTTAAAACATCCCTCTGTTACCGTCAGCTCTACTGTCCACAAATGAGAGGAATTAGCCTCACATGCACAAAGGAACCAGACAGCGCAGAAAAAGGAATATCAAAAAATGCTTATTACTTGGGGGATCTCAGCCTTCAAAAATCTCCTCACAGCCTCATCTGCAAACACTCCTGAGGGCTGGCAGAGCAAGTGCTGCCACCAAGGGTGACAGTCAGTCCAGGCTACTAAGGGCTTCCTCTGACAGGGAACATGAGTGACAGCTATCAAGTACCTAACTTCCTTTAGGCTGTTGGCTCCCTGGAGGAAATCATGCCATCACTTCTCTTTGAAGATGATATTTATTAGCAAAGAGACATTAAAGAAAACTCCCATTTGCTGGTGTCATTCCAATGCACAATTTTCCATTTAACAACAGAAGGGTAAGAAACTGTATTTGTAAGTGGCGAGTGGTACATTTTTAAATAAAATCCTTTCTATTAGCAAGGGACTAATTAACAATTAATATAAGAATACCTTCAGGTAAAAGATGCAATAACAGGCTGGTATCAAGAGGGACATGAGTTACCAACTCAGTCCTGAAGCCAACACAGTTTTTGTTTGTTCCTTCTGTATGATATGCACATCTGTCATATGGTTTCACTATTTTCAAGGCTGTTGCCAAAACTTCCAGCTCTTAAGAACTAAACCCTCTCATGACTAACAGGTGAATCCATTTAATTTCCTGGTTCCCTACAATAAACTGAACTAAGAGTGGGAGCCAGTAGTCTGGGGGGGGTTGTGAAGGTTCTTTAAAGAAGCCCCCAGTGCTCTGAAGTATGATTGGGAACTTGTGCAAGACTGTTGCACTTGCTTTTGAGACCAGCAGGATATCAAAAGTTGCAGCTTGGACAAGCCTGCAAACACGCTGCATTCAGAAATCTGGCAAACGTGGGTGGGGAAAATCTGCACAAAAGCAGGAGCATAATCAAAATTTGGTATTTAGTGGTCTGCAGGAGAGAGGCAAGTGGGGACACAAGCTGTAAATATACGAAGTAGGACAGAAACGTTGTTCCACTGAATTCCAGATCAAGAAATTGCTACACTGCCTTTCTTCAACTCAAAATCAATCCACGGAGAGTTCTCTAACGTGATCCTAACCCAAATTTATCATTTCTTATGCCCCAGACATTTTACAATACTGAAGCATGGTATTTAACAGCAGTTTTCATGCAGGTAAGTTGTATCCACATTCCACATTTCCCTCCTAGATAAACATACTGTACACTCCAAATGTTGCCACTAGGGCATCCCAGTCCCTCATAAGAGGCATTGTTTCAGTGGGACAGGATCTTGGCTAACCAAGCACTTTCTATAAATACTGGACCAGATCTGTGTCAAAACCAATATGCTCGATCTTTAAATTATATACTCTGTAAGTTATGATAATCTTAATATTTATGGACCACAAGATCTTAGATGTCTGTAAACTCTGTTTACTGAAACACTTCTCTGTTTGCTAACAGAAGGCTGTCCCAGGCAGAGACACAGCTCTAGAGGGCCTGGATCTTTGGATCCCTCTCTGAGCACTATGGGCCTGGCAGCACGTTTATGGTGCTTTTTCTCTCTGCCACTGCTCCACAGGGTGGATGGTGACAGGCTGGTGGCAGCAGGCATCAGTGATGCCACTGAGCAAGCGGAAGGGCAGGCCAGTGGTGGGTCTTCAGAGCTGGCAAGGAACCAGCCTGTGACCAGCTGTGAAGAGAGCTCAAGGCAATCCATCTGAATTTATTATGAAGTAAAGAAAAACATTAAGCAGGGACCCACAGCCCTTGGCCATCAGTGGGAGAATACCAAAAGGAATCTGCTGCAATTGGTGCTTTGGTGCCAAAACCACCAAAATCTCCCGTCATGTGCGTGGCTTCTGTCTGCAGAGAAGATGGGGCCTTTTCAGACTACATGGAAGTGTAGGGGCTGCCTGGTTGGAGCATCCCTTGGGGCTGATGCTGCAGCAGCTCCAGGAAGTCACATCTGGTCCATGCACCACGGAGGAGCCTTCTGGGGAGCTTGGCCAGGTTGTCCTTGGCCTGATGGCTCGGTACAAAGCAATGTTTTGGAGAGCTGCTTATCAGGTACACGATTACAGGCTTGTTAAGGCATCTCAGAATTAATAATGAAAAGGAGGTTTTCAACTAATGCAAAAATGCCAAAACTTACACTCAGATAAGATCCTGTCTTCTGTATCCAAACTATTTAAATGATGTGTGACAGTGTGAACTGTCAAAAATCTCTAGGCAGCTATTTCTACTGACTTTAAAAAAAAAATCAATAGCAATTAAAGCTAAATACCTATAACAATCAGCCCCCAAGTTAACAGATATGTTTAGGCTGTAGATTTTAAAGTCAGTCCAGCCTTGGCAATCTGGAGCTTGGCACTGCTACTGCACACTGCTCACAGCAAGGGCAGGTTAACCCTTGACATGAGCCTGTGCCCCATGGCAGGAACCAGCCCCTCACAACTTCAGTGTCCCCACCACACTGAAGCCTTCAGTGAGGACAAAACCTGCATTATGCATATTGCTCCCATATAAAAAGATAATCATTGTCAGCAGCATATTAATTAATTATTTCCTTGTTTAGTTTTCAAATTAGTAATCTACCATCTAAAACAATAACAACAATTCCAAACAGTATTTCATGCACTTTCTATCTAAAATATTAGTAGCTGATGCTTACCTAAATTAATGTTGCACTAATAATGGAAACTACAATATGATCTCTAAAACACAACGCTAAAGGCTAATGAGCATTTCTACTTGAATACACGGAAGGGATGAGGACATGAGGATGTGGGAGGATGCACTACAAACATCTACACACACTCTGTGGGAAAAAAGTTTAAAAAAAAAAAAGAAGAAAACAAAATGAGGATTCACAGAAAGCACAGAGTTATCACCTTGAATCATACTGGGGGAGTGGAGAGGAATAGCTGCAAAATAATTTAGAAAGCAAATGGGAAAATTAATGTAAGATAATTAGAGGCAAGCAACAGAAAATATCAATAATAAGTGCAAAGAAAAAGTAACAATCGAAAAATAACAAAAGCAACACATTTGAAGGTCAGCTTTAGAAATTATTTGGCTTTTGCTTCACATACCATGACATACCTCACATAAAATACGCTATATATGGGAAAAAATCTGAAAGGGAGTGTTCATTTAATTAGTCAGCACAACTCCACAATTTCTCTGGAAAGTGCAGAAGCACGCAGAGAACAGAAAAGCATTTACAATTTACTTAGGTCACCAGAGAATTTACTGTAACACAACTTCTTCATTGAATTCCCAAAACATGCTCCACTGTGCCATGGAAAATCAGTTCTTGCACTTTTCTAAAGCAGTTCATTCTCCAGAGCATAATGTATGAACATATGCATGACAGGATCCTTGAAAGGAGTATCAGTCCCTGTCATTCATTACACCACTGTCAAAAGTAAGTTCTTCTGTGTGCACAGGAGGTTGGTTGGAGTAAACTATAATTAATTTGATGTATTCCACCTTGCAAGACTGGATCCGGTATTTCCGAGTTTCTCAATACGGAAGGCAGCGCGACACATTCATTTCCTTCTGTCAGGCAAGACAACCAAGGAGTTAAAACAAGGCAACATGAAGAGAGCACACCCACTTTTTACTTTGGGAAAGTCACAGGAGTAAGCTCACGTGTGAGAGCTGAAGGTCATTTTGGGAAGGGTCTCTACCCTTCCAGAGGCCTCCAAGATTCATGACGCATTTCAATGTACTGCTTACAATGGACCCTGTTCAAAATATATGCTGGCAAAACAACTTATCTGAGCTCAAGAGGAAAAACATAAAACATTATCTTGGCTTGAAAAAAGGAAAAACCAGAAGAGTTGAAATTACTGCCAACAATTTCTTCTTTCTTCAGCTTTCACTGATACAGTGCTGGTTCTCCACATCCAGCTCCCAGAATTCCCCTTCTGCCTCGGTTAAGAAATGGGAACAAATATTGGTGCTCTCTTCTGACAGTGGGTGGATGGGGAAAAGAGGGAGCCGAGGGAGCAGAGGAGCTCCCCAGCATGGCACATCAGGGAGCCCTGGGAGGATGAAGAAGGCAAAGACTAGAGGGGTCAGACCCTGCCTGCAGGGCCACCCAGAGCAGGAAGGCTGCTGACAGCAGGTCCCTGTGCCCCTGGCCACGGCCACAGAAAGAACTGGGGGCAAAGACAGGGACGAAGCACCACAAACAAGCAGAAAAGGAGCTGCTTTTCAGGAAAAGACTGCCAGAAGAGATGTGAAAAGCCATGATCCTCTGCATCCTGTGCTGAGGTACTGGAAGATTAGAAGGGAACATTTGCTGATTGCCTCTAGGTGAAGATAACAAGGAAAATCAAACAGTATCATATTGTAATAGGGGGCCACAACGGAAAAGAAAATAAACAAAGAGTGAGGCTTGTTGGTTTGTTTTTTCCTTAACAAAGGAACTGAATCATCAAAGCATCATTTCTGATGCACTTGATAGGTCAAACGAGAAATATGATGGGTCAGAAAAGCTGTACCTGTTCGGAGAATTTATCTCCTCTCCTTCCCATGCAATCCCACAATTTGGTCCCCTGCTGCAGGTCTGCAGCCCTTCCCCTCTGGGCAGCAAAGATCACCTCTGCACTAGTGAGGACTCGTGTACCAAAGGAGCAGATCTGAAGGAGCTGATGTGAAAGATCCCATGTCCACAGAATACATGTTTTGGAGGGTTAGAACCATTACTGAGCACGCTGAAGACCTAAGGGCAGAAAGTATTGCCCCAGAGGAGTAGCAGGATTCAAACATCAGATCTATTTTGTATCAGGATGAAAAGAAACCAGAAAATTTTAGACCAATCAATCTAATCTCAATTACCAGAAACACTCAGGAGTAAATTATTTAATGATCAACCTATGAGGGCCTAAAGAATCAAGATAATTAATCAAGATACTACACCTTGCCTACCACCAGTCCTCAACATAAAAACAAGCCAATATATCAGTGGCAAGAGTAATTCATGTCAAATGAATCTGACTTCCTTCTTTGATGTGTGGAAGTACTGTCTTGGTTCAGAATAGATAAGGTAAGCAGACAATCACCTGAGAAGTTACCTCAAAAGAGATACCATCAGCACTTTACTGTTACACTAAAAGGGAACTTCACCTGCAGATTTCACTCTGCTGTCCTGAGCCAGGTTTTCATTCACGATTTCAACACAGAAAGAAGGTCTGAAAAGTCTTTGGAATATAAGATCAGAATTAAAAGTTATCTTGCTAAAATGGAAAAAGGATCTGCAACCAACAAACTGAAATACCATAAAGGTAAATGCTAACAGAGAGAAGTCAAACACACAAGCACAAAACAGAAATAAAGAACCAAATTTCAGAAAAGAGCCAAGAAATTCTAGCAGATCACAAACATTCAGCAACAAAAAACTGCAGTTATCAAAATCTCACTGTGAGATTGCTTAAGTGCGTTATGTGTGTCAGGAATGACCTAAAAGAGGCAGGGGGAGAGCAGCAAGGGTGTGCTGAAATGTGGAAAGCACCACCTGGGAGCAGCTGGGACACTTGAGTCTAAAAGAGAGGATTACATGCCTTCCAACATAGAAAACAATTGTTAAAAGACCAGTAAGATATTGTGGATATGACAGGAAATAGGCTTAGTCAGCATTTTTTTGCTGCAGATTATCAGGAAAAGAATAGTATAACACAAGATAGTGAACTCCTGAAGCTGGGGGACTATCTCTTATTTTTAGTGATTATTAAGACATTAAACATATTTCAGGAATGACTTGCCTACGTTTTATCCTGCAGTACTGCAAAGGGGTGGGCTGCCAGCTCTCTGAGGTTCTTTGTTGACATTGTTCTGTGATAACCAACAGACTTCAGCTTTTCATACTGCAACTCTTGACATTTCAGTGCTAGCACTGACCAAAAATGCAGCTCAGGACCCAAAAATCCACCGCTGTATAGATCCCTTCAGCAGAACCAGGTGCTTATGTGTATTGTGAGACTGTTGGTTTAGATTTGTGGGACTTGCTGCTATATCGGAACTGAAATATTACGATATGTGCTGCACTCCTTTTTATGAGAAGCATGTAATTTTCCATAAGATGGGGAAGCAAATTAAAAAGGATATGGAATTTTATGTCCTGATCTCAAAAATTAAGCAACAGATATTTACACCAGACAATCTAATATGCAAAGATTCCTTAAACATTCATTTGTAAATTTTTACAATACGCATTCAGACATCACTACTACTGCATTTAAATCAAGTCTATGTGGTACTGTCAAGAAACATCTAAATTACAGTGATGACTCATAAGTAAACAAATAGTACCACTAAAATCAAAGTACAGATATTGGAGACTGGGCAGGAGTTTGGAGGTATAAATAAAATAAGTGGTCAAATAAAATCTCCCCATTTGTTTTACTCTGTGAAGGAACAGAAAGCAAAACATTATATCTCTGATTTCATATTCCAAATAATTTAATGCAATTCATACAAAATCAGCTTATGACACTTATAGCAAAGCATAGGCAACAGAAAAAGCAAAACTGGAGTATTAAAGAGAAGCCTGTGGGATTACAATGTTTTGGCAATCAGAAAATTAAGAGCAGAAGCAAGTTTTTGGTTTGATATGCAAGAATTTAGACTGACTCCTGTTATCCAGCACCCTCCTTGAAGTCAGTGTGAATTTTGCCACTGGCTTCGAGTGGAGCAGGAACAGGCATGTTATCAGCCATCACAGCAGGCTGTATTCTTCAGCTAACAATACAATTCCACATCTACAGATGAGGGGAAACTCTTAAGTGACCTACCCAGAATGGATGGGACTGGAAACAAGGTTAACATTGTCCAAGGTGTCCGCAGCCCAGCTGTAGTGCCTGAGAGAATCAGAATCAAACTCCCTTTGAAACGTCAGGTGCTTCAAGACAAAATTAAAAAAAAAAAAAGATAAATTTAAATTTAAAATTAACATTAAAACACTTGTCTTAAATACAAGCTTGTTAATAACATTCTATTAAATTTAGACTGGTCGTTTTCATATAAGAGTGCTGATAAATGATACATGCTGGAAATCCTGTAACATGGAATACACACGTAAACTCATGTCTCTTAAACGTTCTTCTTGCCCACTTTTCACACCTCCTTCAGTTTTAACTACGTGTCTCTCCAGTATTTACTTACCTGTGCCAGGTTAAAAAGATTGAAAAATATATTACCATTTGTACTGCAATCATACAGCAAGTAGACAGGCAGCACAATATTCCCCCTCAGAAGATGCCATTGGATAGATCCTTGTTCAAGCAGAACCTGTGAATAACTTCACTGAGAGTTTCGCTGAAGCTGCGAACGCACCAGCGAGTTCCCGGTGGGAGGGGGGTTTGGTTTGTCTTCGTAAACATACAACCAACATGAGACCTGTTTTCTGGAGTGCCACTGCCCCTACTCATCTCCACAAAAATAGCTTTAACCCTGTGAAGCACTGGAACACTGGTGCTATAATTAACTGCCCCATCTGAGAGACACTGAGGTGTAATTTGTTTCTCCCTGCTGCCCACAGACATGCACGCTCCTGTATCCTGTGCTCTGCAACATGCTCTAGCCCTAAAAATCCTCTTACTGTGCAGCACAGCCATTTTAGTAAAAGGTACTTTTTTTTAATTTTGTTTCTTTCATCCAGAAATTAAAGAAAAAAAAAAAAAAAAAATCGATCTTCAAACACTGTTTGCCCCTATTTCCAGGGTGATGTGAAAGCTTCTCCGTAATTTAAGATGCACCATCAGAAATTACATCAATAAAAGGAAGTCAGGAAGCTGTCATGCAACACAATCTTCAACCAACATGGTGTTAAAGATGTGTTTCCTGTAAGTAGGCTGTTTGCTGCTCAGAGGCAAATGCATCTAGAGAGAGCAGAGTCTGTTTAGACTAAAACCTCACGGGCTGTTTTCAAATCAAATTCAGTGGGTTCAAGTCAAACCTGAGCCAAGCACACACTTCTACACAGGGAAGTTTTATTATTTCCGCCTGGCTTTTTATATGCTGACACACAGTGGTAGTGCAAATTCATTATGTTGAACAGAAATATCAAGCATTAGTGGTAAATCTGGCAGAGTCAGTCATAAACACATGAAAATACTTCTGTTGAGAAACTTCCAGAAGATAAGCAGGCAGACAGTGCTGTGTTATTGGCCAGGATGTGCAACCCTCCCATCACTCTGGGGTTTCCAACAAGCTTCACTTTTCAGCCATTTCTTTTATTAGAGATGAGCATCCCAGGTTTCCTTCCAAGAAATCATCGACACTATAATTTACTGCCAATCAACAGAAATCTTTGCAGGGTACAACTTTGTTCAGTCAGCCATCAAACATGGTGCCACATGGCTCAAAGCCTCCTCCTTTCAATACCTTAACACTTCTATTAAGAATCTTTTGTTGAACTTTGTGCTTTAATATATGTACTTGAGGCCTGATCTTTCAAACACAGACAACAACAATAAAGGGCAAACTTGCATGTGTTAAAAAATACCAAAATACACCATCAGACAAAAAAAGATAAAACGAATGCTGTTAAAGTAATGACAATTAAGCAACCACAGTGGATTTAATTAGTGCCATTAGTTTACTGAAGACAGTTTTCTAAGCCTTTCCAAAAGGACACCAGAGATTCTCCTGCATTCCCTGAGAATGCCACCATTGCTGTGGATTTCTGCTATTCCAAATGATTTGTAAGAGCTCATACTGAGCACGTTATTACTTTTGATACCAAACAGTGTAAGATTCAGACAGCTTGTCTCAGGCATTGTAAAGATTCAGATAAACAAAAATAAACGTATTACTTTGCTCACCGATTAACTTTATCATCAAAAGTAGGACAAAGCAACGAAATGTGCCAAAAGGAACAACACAATTTGGTGTTTGCCACTGAAATGCCTGCTAAGGCATAACAGCGTCACTGCACTGAGGCCCTGGCACACACATCAACAAATAAACATCATCACATATCATCAAATAAAAGTGGGGTCAGGCTTCCTACAGATGAAAAACGCCAATGTTCCTTTAGCAGTGTGATATAGAAAACTAAATACAGGGTCACATAAATTCCAAGGAAATACCATCACTCCAAAATAATCCCTGCTACACAGAGGCAGTCCTATGCTCACCACTGTGCTGTAGGTTTGCCTACACATGTACTTGGGGTTCCGTGGACTTTCTTTGTCCCGAGGTATGGTCTGTGCACCAGGTAACTCCTGTTTGAAAGCATTCCCTTCTGACCAAGTGCATTCAAACAGATCTTTTGCACATATTTAGAGCGAGCAAAAACCCAAAGCCCGCAGCCAATAATTTTGGCAGAGGAACAGAGTAGGAAAAGCTAATAGCAGGACACATGAATCTTACACACAGCACACATCTGTGGTTCTCATTTTTTCAGGCTCTTGAGGTGCTGGATTTTCCAGGCAGGCAAAAAAATCTTCCTGTCTTAAATTGCAATATAAGCAGTCCAGAAGAAGGTACATTGTCAGTGACATCAAATCACAGGATTCATCCTGTACGTGGTCAGGTCCCAGTGTTCCCTCCCTGGAACCAGGGAGATTAACTATGCATTGCTAAAGGGTGTGGTAGCCTTAGATGCAAATGTGTGTATAAAAATACTGATGATTCTGCTGGCAAGGATCCTGCCAGTTGCATAACTGAATATCCAGGCTGTGTAATATCAGAGTTCAGCAAACAGAAGAATTTATGCTTCCTCCCAGATGAATTTACCCAGACTGAAGTGATTCAGCAAGCTGCTCTTTAATGGACAGCCCGAGTCATCCTGCCTTTGGTTGATTAAATTCAGAGGTTTATGTAAATTATTCCACGGAGAAAGTAATTTGGATTTAGTCTGAGTTGCTGCATCCAAGGTAACACGCCAGGACGCAGAAATTTTAACTTTGCTCCAGCCAGGTTACGAGGCACAGGGTGGCCTGGATTCAGACTTCCCTGTTGAATGGGGTCAGCAATAAACCATCAAATGCAAACAATGGAAAATATCGTGACTTCTAAGGAATTATTAGAAACTCTTCTCTGACACTCAGTATGTTATGCTGGCAGTGAGGTTCAGTAAAGAAAGATTTCAAATCTTCCTCATTTGTTTCTTTTCACACTCCCAAGTCTCCCAGTGATCCTCGGGAAAGGTGACCATGGGATCCTCTATTTTACCTGATCAGGAGGCTGACAAATGCTCCTTACTCTTATATACTGATATTTGTGATAAAATTAATTCCCATTACTCTGGGAACAATTTGTTGTTGCCATTAACTCCACTCAGGTCTGAGCTGTGCAAAATAAGAGGAAATGGCTTATGCAGAGAGGCAATGGGTCACTCTGCTTCAAAGTAGTGTGATTCCCAAAATAGTCTTAACTCCTCTCAGTTTCCAGACGGACTCTAAGGACATTGGTTTTGACCCATGGTGTTCTTTGTTCCTGAGAATTTCACTGGTGGAACACAAGTTGGTGGTTTTCTTCCCCTCCTTTCTACTGCCACAGCAGAGATTATCTAGAAGCCCATTAACGTACAGAAAAGCATGAGAAGGAGAGGTCTCCCAAATGCAGTCCTGCTTCAGCCAAAGTGCTCTAAATTTAGGTCTGGGCTGTAGAACAGAAATTCCAGAGGATGGATGTATTTTTGTCAGGACATTGAGGTTTGCAGAAGCCATACCAGAAAATTTTAGCTGGACTCCTTTTTTTCATGAAGATAATTTGTTGGGTTTATGTTGTTTGTTTTTCAGAGAATCATGGCTTTATGAACTTCTCAAGACAGAACTGGGTTTTTTTTTCACTACAACGTTTCCTGTTCCTGATCCCCTCCTGGACATGAGATACTCAAAGTTTATCTAGAGTATTAAGATTAGAATAACATTCCCAGTTAGAATGACAACCAGGCCTCCAGCCTGGCTTCATTTTACATGGCAAATCTGGACCAGTGCTGAACTGCAATAATTGCACAATCATTGCGGGACAAAAACTGGAATCACAAAAACACAGAGATTATAAATGCAATGAAAACAGCCTAAACTGTTGCTCAGCACCAGCACTACAAGGTTTTCATATTTGTTGCCTTGTCAGCTCAAGAGCCAGCACTGTAAGAGGTCTTCCAGAAAGCAGAGAGGTCCATGACAACTCCCAGAGAATATGAAGTTTGCCCTGAAGCAGAGCTCCTGTACTTGGTGAGGTGTCACTGAAACACCTCTACATACAGATAAGTAATTTTTGTCATGGAATTTTTTTAATATGAAACAGTTTGATGGTGTACATTTTCAGCACAGTGCTTGTTTTAAGCCTTGCTATGTGATCAAATGCACCCTAGCTGCTAAATCCATGCCATCTACTTTCATGGCAATCACAAAAACGGCCAGAATCATAAAACAATGCAATATATTCTCAGATTGAAGAGTCTTCCTCTCCTCTGAAATTTCCATCATATCAAGAACACTTCAGTGAAGCCTTAGGATTAGGAGGCATCAGAGCAACTTTAGGTTCTCAGCCCTGACGCATAATTTCTTATCCCCAGTGTCAGTAGCTATAGATTTTGTTTCCCGACTTCAAACTAAACGAAACCACAAAATCACTGCCATGCAAGCTTTAGAAACTCTCCCTAGCCGGCTGTTGCAAATTAAGGTTATTGGTGGTTTACAGCATTTCACTTGAAAGTAACAATAATAATAAACATTTTGTTGCTAAAGACAGAATCCAATTTCTGCCATTCTCATAATGCTACCAAAGCTGCGTGTAAAAGCCGTAGTAAAACTGGGTAACTTACATCACACTAGAATTTACAGACTAATACAATCAAGGTTTAAAATGCACAAGTCCTGCTCTGCGGATCTTTTCCCTCATGAAAATATCCTCTGAGATCAATACCCCGTCCCGTGGAGGAACACTCCTCTGTGCAAACAGCAGCAGAAAACCTCTGTTTCATTACAATCCAACTTATGCTCTTGCAGGACATAAACAACAGTTCTACTCCAAAGTCCTTTCATCACTCCCAAATAAAAATTTTTATGTGAATTTGTATTCGGCTTCCTAGCAGATCTCTGACTTCAGTGCAACAAGAAACTCTCGAGTAAGTCAGTTATGTCTGAAAACCTGAAACAAGTCTACCAAGGAAAATGCTGAGGAACCCACAAACAAAGCATACAGTACTCCATCATCCCCAGCATTAGCTTTTGGAAAGACCTTCCCACACTAGAATTAGGTCAAAAGATTCTGCTTTCATGGTATTAGTCATTGCAAAAGTGTTTGGAAGACGCATAAACTGAGCAGTGTATAAGTTTAATCTTCGCAAGGCCAAATTATTCCCAAGGGTGGAAAAACAAGGACAGGAGTTGGGAGTTCCCTCCATGTGGACAGAACAGGCAATAGTAATTCCCAGTCTACACGGCTCAAAGGTTGCTCAGTGTAAAACACGTTGCTCCCAGCTTATCACGTAGCATTAGGTCACACATGCTCCCAGTGACTTCAGCAAACGACCAACCCCATTCTCAGAAACATAACTGGTCCCTTAAAGACTCTTCTGGTTTGGGACGCCATCACCTGTCCCCTGCAGGATCAAAACCACAAAGTGGTAACCCCACGATTTCCTTCTCACAGCTCCTCCTTCTTCCCCCCTTTTCAATGGCTAAGAGAGCAGGGATAGTCTCTGGAGGCACCGAGGGCTGCACATGCATCCATCGTAAAGACAAAGCCCAACTGTGTGGTGGTAGAGACCCAGCACATACCTGGTCCTTTGCTGGTACCAGCAGCTCTTCAATCATCATGCTGTCCCGGGCATAGGAACTCCTGTTCAGCGTGTAGGACCTATCCGAACTGAAGGAGCGGAGGCTGTTGTATTTACCATTTATCATAGAAAGTGCGGGTGACAATGAGATGAACAGAAAATAAAAATAAAAAAAATTAATACATGCAACTTCCAGGGATAGCACAGGATGGTAAAATATACATAATCTCTGAAATAAATACAAGGGGGGAAATGGAATAAAAAGTATTTGACCATAGTTAAATATCCCCTTCCCTACAATATACATGAGCAAAATCTTAGCAGATGTTTATTGCTTTGGCAGTAGTGCTGTGGCTTTAGAATAGGTCTAGAAAAGTGTATTTAAGTATTCAGATGAACTTTGATAAATATCTTCATGCCCTAATCCTGGATGGAGACCCATGAGGGCAGGTCCCAGGGGAGCTGTGGGTAGGTTACAGCACCTGCCCATAAAGCTCAGGTTGCTGAAGCAGGTTTAACTATGTTGTCATCCTCTTTGTGGCTGAACCACTTTTGACATTGTTATAAACACCCTAGTTATTCCTTTAGCTACAAAGAAAGGGTAATAATTTTGAAATGAAAGAAAAAAGAAATTAGCTTATTGATGATTAAATACAGATTCTGATGTTTTGGGGGTTATTTTGTTCATGGTGAACTATTTAGAAATAGCTAAGATCACGCTGAATGTGTTGCAATTAAATCAACGTAGGAGTGTGTTACATTTAACCCTGGAAGGTACATTATGGTATATGCTAAAAACATGCTGCAGGCCTAGACATGCTTGCTACGTGACAAAAAATAAAGTAGTAAAAAACGTGAATTAATACAAAGCAACATCCAACAACATATTACACTTTTGAACTAGCAACACTTTTCAGACTCAAAACTCTACAATGTGTTTCATGCATTTAGTAGTTGCTAATTGAATTCTTCTAGTCCCTTAGCACACGTTCCTCCTTGTGCTGGAAGCAGAACTGGGATCTTAATTACACACTGTAGGCATATGTTAAGCAGACTTTTACATGATAAAGGGCATAAAGAAATTAAGTTATATTTGTTATAACAGAGGGATATTCTCTAAGGCTGAACCCACCCCCCACTCCCAAAAATAAAACCAAGTCACTTTCCAGTGCTGAATAAAATGAAAATAAGCAATGGCAGCAGCAGAAAGATGAGAAAGATGTAACACGATGCCATGCCTTCTTACCTGACTTTTGGACTAAAGCAATTTACAGTGGAAAAGAAACAGGAGAAATAGAAAGCAAAGAATCAGACAGGAAAAGCAAGATGTTATGGCTGGATGGCTAATATATTTAATGTGTTCATTTCTTAATGTTACACTCAGAATCAGCAGTTAGATACATCCACAGAATACTTTTTTTTTTTTTTTTGCTAAATAAAATACTTGACAGGAAAACCACTGTATTTGTCTCCTCTGAGCATAACATGTGCAATGCAAAAAAAATGAGCTACGCAGCAACAAATAGGAATGGCACTGCTAAAATCAGAAGCATGGGAATATTGGATTTCTCTCAAAGAAAAGATAACGTGCGGTCGAACCCTCAGATCTACCTAACCGACTGCGAAACTCTGCTCTGCCACCTGCACTGGGAGCACCCGGGCCTGTGCAGGAAGAGAGCTGTGATGAGTCAGAGGTGGCAGGTAAATCAGTGCCCGGCTCTGCACACAGAGCACGCTCCCTCTCCACCATCACTGCCGTGCATCCAGCACTGACCACAGCTCGGAGCGCTGCGTGACGGCCTTGCTCCCGCCAGCTCCTCTTTGAAAGTCAGCTGTGTTGATTCAACTTACGATGACACAAGGTTCTTCCTTCAGATTTGTTTTGCTGATTTTCTACCTAATGGACTACTTAAATGCATTTTGGCATTCCTCATGAATGTATGTATCACATAAATACTTATGAACTTCCCTAAAAGCAAAGCAAAACATGGCTGGGGACTACTAAAGAGCAAATCTGCACTGCACGCTTGCATTTCTAATGCGACCATAGCAAACAAGACTGAAGGGCAGACATCTAAGCTTTACTTTATGGGAGTTGCCATTTGCTGTTAGACAATGAACTCACTCACTTTTTAAAACAGATCTTTAAACTACAGCATAGGAAAAACTCCTCAGGGCTCCAGCTTATGAGGTTTAATTATTAGCTTCAGTACGATTCAACTGTCAGTAACTGCACTGCAAATCCACGACTATGGAAGTAATCCCTGCTCATACAGCTTTAATTGTTTTGAGCGACACACTCTGCAGGCTTTAGCAACATTCAAAAATGAAATCTAAAACGTTGATCTTGAAACACCTGGATTGGAATTAACATTAGTCAGACATCGTATCAGGTTTAAAATGTTTTATCACGTTCACAGAAACTTTGGCCCATTTTTTGTAACATGTAATTCATTCCCTGGCAAATTAAACCCTGCAACAAATTTAGGGTAAACTTGATTTTATTCTTTGGGGGGG
>VXAY01001313.1:0-140472 GCA_013399855.1 Oxyruncus cristatus | reverse complement strand
GGGAAGTGGGAGGGGCAGGGAGAGGAGTAATTTTTCTTTAATATTGTCTCAGTTGGATTACTTACTAGCACCTTCAAAGAAATAAAAGCACCAAAATAGCGAAATGATTGTCATTCAGTTTTTCTGGCATTTACATTATTCAGCAAAATTAGCCCATCAAGGAAGCCTCTACTGTGAGTATCAGTCTGACCCAGCAGTACTTAAAAGAAACCTGGTTATGCTGGCTGCTCTAGATCGGTTTCTAGACCAGTTGCAGACCACTAGCAAAGAGGTGACCGGGAGGTGTTCAGAGCAAGAAGAGAGACCAGAAAAAGTGAATAATTAAGTTTTCCATATCGCTGCCATAAGAAGCCAACATGAATAAAGAATACGAAATAAAACTGCAATGAACATATGCTTCAAAGGAAGTACACCCTCTCTACTTCGTTTCAGAAGAGGCTCCGGTGTTGTGTGAAAGAGCGCGCTTGGTTTGTAGAAACTTGGAGCTGTGGTGACGCGCGAGCGGACGTGAGAAACGGCAAATACAATACCTGGCGGAGCGGGCGCCCAGGCTAAAGCCCATGTATCCTTCAGCAGGCAAAGAATCATCTCCCAGCTCTTTCAGATCCTGGGGTCCGAGGTATTTGTCCGTATCGCCTGTCATTGCATCCTCACCTGCCAGTACAGAAGCCAGGCTGAAATCAGGAGCTACACGTATTGTAAATGTTTGTGTGCTTAGCAAGTCATAACGCCCTTCTCTGCGCGCCAGTAAGGAATCAATCCAGTCACCCCCACTTCCCCTGAGGCTCTTTCCACGTAGTATGTTAATTATCCACCCTCTGAATGGGCCTGAGAAAGTAATTTTATTGGGGGGCAAATGAAAGAGGCAAAACTCCACCTTGACGTAAATCCAATAAAGTTATACAAGGGATGACTTTTGCCCAATTATTTGAGCAAGCTAAAGGCTTCTTCTGTACCTTGCATCATTACACATGCTTTTGCTTTCCTTATCAAAAAGAGCCCTGGCTAACAAAATAAAGTTAGATCGTTCCACGTGGGAAATAAAAACAAAAACATCAAACCAACAAACAAAACCAAACCAACAGCTGGCTGTGAGAGACAGCCTGTTAGTCCACCGGTACGGAAAAGTGCAGCAAGCTTGAATGGAGGCTGAGTGAAAGAACAGGCCCGCCTTCCTCCTTGGGTATTCCTCAATAACTTTTGGAAGTTCAAATGGAAGAAAGATATTTTTTGTTACTAGCATTTTTTTTTTTTCCTTTTGGTCGTGTGCTTTTTTTTTTTTTTNTTTTTTTTTTTTTTTTTAAGAACCGCTTCCCGCTCCCAGGTTGATTTTCTGAAGCGCAGTGGCTTTCCTGCAGCCCGCCCTCCGCCCCGGCAGCCGCCGGGGGACGAGGGCGATGCGGCCCATCCCCATCCCCGCGGCGCAGAACAAAGCCGGGCCCGCGGAGCCCCGGCCGAGCGGGACCCCGTCGGGAACCGCCGGGAGCATGTGGGAAGCAACCATCCATCCACAGGGAAAGAGATCGTTAGTCGGTTTATTAAAAAAAAAAAAACAAAAAAACAAAAAAACAACAACAAAAAACCAAGAGGAAGGGAAGTTAAATGCTGGCAGAGGCGGGCAGGCGCCGCAAAGGGTTAACGGAGCAGCTGCCCGGCGGGGAGCATTTGCATGCCATTACATCATGCAAACCTACATTCCTGCGTTGACAGAGCAAGTCCAAAATATGCCTTTTGCGGTTGTTGGATTTTTTTTTTTTTTTTTTTTTTTTTTTTTTTCCCCCCCTGTTCCCTCAACAGCACAGCACAGAGAACGCTCCCTGTAAACTCACTGCTTGCCGACATTCACTCTCCTCCTTTGTTGTGAACGCGTTTTAGGTGTGGAAAACTCGCACAACAGAGAAGTTTAACAGCGCATTCCCGAAGGTAAGTGACTCCCAGCCCCAGACTCCCGTTTCCCGCTTTCATTCAAGGAGTTTAGACTAGTTTCCATTCACTAAACTCAGGAAACCACAGGCGAGCTCTGGTTTTAAACTAACAATCAAGTCTAAAAATACCCCTTCAGCTACTGCTTTGCAAACGGCAAACAAACAGACCAACTTTCTCCTCCAGCCCAGCAACAACCAGTATTTTTAAGTAACAGTTTAAAAGCTCAAATGTTCGTAATACCCAGAAAGCATTAAAAAACCCGAAACAGAAACATCATACATCAAGTGAAACTTTAAAAAGGTCTTACTGTTTTGGAAAGCCATTTTCACCAGTCTGGTCTACAAGATTTTTTTTTCCCTGGTGTTTCCAAGAATTCCTATTAGTCCTATTAGTCCTTAAGCAGTGATTTAGACTTAATCTCCAAACCAGCACAAGCAAACTAATCCCTGTGGGTCATATTCGCTTTCCACACAACAACTGAGATCTTCTTAACATCTTGATCTCTTCGTATGTATTTTAGGACATGTGCATCTTTGTCCTCTCAACTCAGATTAAAAGTTCTTTGCAAATATGAAACAAAATGAAAAATAATGACTACAGTTGAAAAAAAAAAATAAAAATCCCCTTTTAATCACTCTGCAGACATCCCTTTAAAGCTTCTGCTGATTGGATTACAGCCTCCCTTGGCAAGCCTCTTGAATGGTGACATAAATGCAGGCACTCCAGTTATTTGTATGTAAATAGGGGTGCTGCGAGGGTGTAGTTTTTCTGTAACTTGACGCCGGGGCTGAGCGAGGGAGCGCGGGGCTGCGGGAAGGGCGCTGCCTCCGCCCGCCCGCTTCCCCCGGCCCGGGGCCGGCGCCTCCCCCGCGCCCACCCCCGGCGGGGGCTCTGCGTGAGACCGTCCCTCCCTACCATCCCTCCCTGCCCGCCCCCCTGTGCGGGGCGCTTGTGTCCGGGGGAGCTTGGAGGAAAAGCGACTGAAGCCTGGGAGTCGAGGTGGTGGCCCAGGGAGGGAGATCTGGGCAACTTGAAGCAGCTAGGAGCTGATCCAGTAAATTTGGGAACTTCTGCCCTGACAACACCTGAGCACAAGCGCTGCGCCGCTCTAAGGAAGAGAGGTGGCATTTTCTTCAGGAACATCGTTTGTCAAAGGCAGGGTGGAGAATGGTAAAAAAGAAATATTGCAGTTGGGCTGCAAAACATATTAGGTGTTACCCCGCTCTGCAGCTAATCCAGCCAGAGCAGCATTACTCTGATGAAATGCTCTCATCAAAGGAAAAACTGCATCTAGGAGTGGTAATTTCAAAGAATTCCAGACATTGTTTTGTGATCGTGGGAGGCTGGAGCAAAGTGGGTGGTGCACGTTTCAGCAATCCCACTCTGTTTAATTAGGTGCCATAGGCTAATCCTCCGTGCTTCAGGTAACAGTGAGCGCAGTGTTTGCTCACAGCGCACCGTAGTGCTGCAGAGAGAGGTCCCACGGAAAAGTGAAGACAAAACTCGTCTCTGAACACAAACGATAGAGAAATGCCCAAAAGTGAGGCACTAATGAAAAACCACGAGAGAATACCGCGCTGCTTTGCTGCAATTGCCATCCCTCCCTTCATAATAGGTTAGATGTTGAAGAAAGATCATGTTCCTGCCAACGATGGGCAAACACAGCTATCACTAGTATAGGAAACGGCTCAAAATCCAGGAAAGAATAGTGGCAGTAGGTCAAAGCAAGGGCCCATCAGTTCTAATGTAGTCTGTCTCTGACAGCAGCCACACTTCACAGAAGAATATAGGAATATAAACCAGTGGAAGTCCTTCGGGATATTTTTTTTCCTAGCTGGAACTGATTTGAGCACACATCTTCTAAACCTGAAAGAGGTTTGTATAGTCATGAACAGCTTTTTTTTTCCTTTTTCCCCTTTTTAAATTCTTCCAGTTACACTTTGAACTTGTGTAAACTTTTTGCACTCCCTGCACCACGGACCTGTGCAAGGAGTCATAAAAGTCTGTCTCCTTGTTGTGGGAGGAGCAGCCCTTTTAAGCTTGACTTGCCTCTTGCTGGATTCACTGATGTCCCCCTCTTCTTAGACTTCTGGAGGGTTAGCAAGGATTAGTGCCACCCATTACTTTATATATTCTAGCCTATCCCTCATGCAGTATGATTTTATTAATCTGGGATAGAGAGTTCTATTCTCTTTTCTCTCCAAGGACCTCTCATCACCTTTCTCATCCCAAGTTTTCCCTATTTTTCTGGTCTGTCAGCATGTCTCCTGCAGCTGGGAGTTGCAGGAGTGCAGGGCAGGTGTTCTTTATAGAGGCCAGTGAGAAATACGGGTTCTCTGGCAAGAGAGAGAAGGCATCATGTGGCTTGGGAAAAGTACCAAACAAAATTTAATCATAGCCTGGGATCCAAATGGACGTTTGTCATAGGCTCTGCTAAAGGTACCTGAAGCTTTTGCCACTCCCTCATTACAGTCTGTACAGAACTGTCTGATGGCAAAAGAGCTACAGCCACAGGGAAGAGGAGGACGCTTCAAGTTGTAGCCAAGGTTTTGGTTTCACAAAAGTGTGGAGAAAAGCCAATACCAAACCACTGAAACTTTTATGAACCTGTGAAATTCTGTGGAGCCAAAGAAACTCTGAAAACTCCGGGCTCAAAAACATAATAAATCAATCCCTCCTAAAACAACCAATAACAGATTTTCATACTGGGGATGTCCTGACCTGTCTTAAAGGCATTTAAGCTGCTGTATCTTAGCACCTACTCAGGGATCAGGCAGCGTGCATTCATGTTCTGTTAGGACATCTGTCTAATCTCCCAGGGACTGATTAGCATGATACTTATTCCTACTGAGAGAAGAATCTCCATTAAATGGGTTTAAAACAAGTGTCCTGATTTACCCCAGAAGTTTGTTATCTACTGAAGACTAAATCACAAAAATTAAAAGCTCAACAATAACTGTTTCTTGACACTGACTATCTAAATTCTCAACACCTAATCGGGTTTTTGGATTGGATTCTTTTTGCCCTACACTGCTCACAGCCTCGCTTCTCTAGGCATCACCTTCCATTGCTTGCTGTCCCTTTGCCTCTGAGACAGCAGCAGCAGCTTTAGGGAGGGCTGTCGTGACAGAGCTCATCTCTGGGTTGTGGCAGTCCCAGCAGGGCTCCACCTTCCTCCAGGAGATTAAAGCTCTTGCAGCCGCCCAGAGGGACGCTAAGAGGCTGAGCAAGCACTGCAGAGGAGGGAATTCCTTCCAGGCCTCCCGCAGACAACTGGAGTTGTGCTTTAGCATGGCTGATCCCTGGCTCCCCACCAGCGCCGTGGCCACAGGCACACCGCTGGGGCTCCCAGCTGCACAGGGTGTGAGCTCACATCTGGAGATGGTAAGAGGAAAAGCCCAGTTCTTCCAGTCTTGGCTTTCACATTTTTTAGATTTACAATCTCTTTAACAATAAAAGCATAGCACATGTTTGGTGTGCATCAGAATTGCTCTATATTCTTCTACAAACTTTCTGCTCTATATGAAGATGAGCCTTCATTCCCCTTCCCCCCCCAAATCATGTTCACATATTTAAAAAAAACACCATTTCTTTTTTGCGGTGTAGCAGTTTCCCAGCATTTAACCTCATTTGGGCAGATTTGCCAGAATCGTCTAGGAAAAAGAATGAAAGATCTCTCCTCTCAACCAGTTTTGACTGCAAACCAAACTGTCCTCAGCTTGGAGGATAAATTACACAATTCCCATGTAAATACTTATTTAGTGGGCACAGCAAGACATAAAATATAAGGAAACAGCTTTCTGACATTTGTCTCTGAGCCTCTACTTTCCAAGTCTTCAGTTTCTCTTAGGAGAGAAACCTTGAGGGTTGGGGCACATTGAGAAGCCATTCAACAAGTTTCTGTCACTGAAGCATTTTGGCTGATGACATGAACGCCGGCCAAGCGAGAAAGAGCTTAGATTTGTTTGCTAAATTTGTGCCTTTCTCTCACTTGGAAATCAGCTCCCTGGCTACGAGATTTGTCAGAGTGCCTTACCATCTTGAACATATTTATTCTGACTGGTGTAAGGGGATGCACTGTGTGTAAATACCCCGTCAACACTGAGGAGTTGTGGGGATGGGCGTCTTTACAGATACATAAGGCAGGAGACTGACAGGCCAGTGGTTATCACCTCAAAGCCTGTAATTTGTTGCCTGGCTTGCACACTGGAATGCTTCAGCACGGATTAATAAAATACCTGTTATCTGATTTGAGAGCTCCCTTTCATTGTCAGGTTTGAAAAAGACCCTGTTATCACAAAATCATAGAATGGCCTGGATCAGAAAAGGGTCATCTCATTTCAACTCCACCGCCATGGACACAGACACCTTCCACTAGACCAGGTTGCTTAAAGCCTTGGACACTTCCAGGAATGGGCTATCCACATTTTTGCCGGGAAACCTGTTATAGTGCCTCACTACCCTGCTAACAAAGAATTTCTTCCTGATACAGAATCTAAACCCACCCTGTTCATTTTAAAGACATTCTCCCTTGTCCTGTCACTACATGCCCATGTAAAAAGTCCCTCTCCAGCTTTCTTGTATGTCCTGTTTAGGTACTGGAAGGTAGTCTAAGGTCTACTGGAACTTTCCCTTCTCCAGGATAAATAACCCCAACTCCCTCAGCCTGGCTTCACAGGAAAGGTGATCATCTTTGTGGCCTCCTCTGGGCTTGCTCTGACAGCTCTATCTCCTTCTCACACTGGGAACCCAGAGCTGGATGCAGAAGTCCAGGTGAGGTCTCATGAGAGCAGAGCAGAGGGGCAGAATCCCCTCCCTCAACCTGCTGCCCACACTGCTTTTGATGCAGCCAGGACACATCTGGTTTCTGGGCTGCAAGAGCACATTGCCAGGGTCACGTTGAGCTTCTCCTTCATCAACATCCTCAAGTCCTTCTCCTCGAGGCTGCCTCTTAATCCCTTCTCCTCCCAGCCTGTATTTGTGCTTGGGATTTCCCTGATCTAGCTGCAGGACCTTGCACTTGGCCTTGTTGAATTTCATGAGGTTTGCACAGTCCCACCTCTCAGGCCTGTCCAGGTCCCTCCGGATGGCATCCCTTCCCTCCAGCATGTCAACCACACCACACAGCTTGGTGAGGGTGCACTGATCCCACTGTCCACATCACCAGCAGAGATGTTAAATGGCACCCATCCCAATACTGACCCCTGAGGAAACACATTTGTCTCTGGTCTCTACTCCAACACTGAGGCTTCGACCTCAACTCTGAGTGCCACCATCCAGCCAGTTCCTTATCCACAGAGGCGTCAATCCATCAAATCCACGTCTCTCCAGTTTAGACACAAGGATGCATTGCAGGACTGTTTATATGTACATACCAGTCTTGTAGCTCCCCTAACAACAACACGGGTGCAGAATACAGTCCCTAGGCACAGAATCGATTGTATTACCTGCATTTTTGATTGTTGGTTTGGTTTTTGTTAAACTAAGAGCTAGTGACTAGAAAAACCTTCCACAGATTTGGCCTTAAAAGTGATCCTGTCCATTAAAAGACACAATTGCTTCTTTGGTTCCAACACTCAGATTACATATAGGGGTGTTTCTCATCTGTACTTCACCGCATGCTGTGCAGTGGGACACAGCAATAGTTACTGCTCTGTTAGCTAACACTACTATGCATCACTGCTCCTGTCAGTTAAAACAATACAGTATTTTGAGCAGGACAATAGCCTAAGAGAGCTATTTGGAAAACACAGGTGTCCAGTAAGAACACCACCCACTTGGAACTGCAGCAATGGGAACACAGTGACAGACGGAAAACAAACCAAAAGCCTCGGTGCATGAATTAAACAAGAGCTGCACACAAAGAACTTAGCTGAATATCTTTTACACCTTGCTGCTTCAGTGCTATAAAAATTAAAAGTAACTACATTAATAGGGATGACAAAACAGAGACTGACTGAAGAAACACAAGAAAATTGAACACAGTCATTTGTTTTCCTAACAGAGAAGAAAAACCTGCAGCTCTAACGCAAGTGAATCGGAACTCACAAAAATACCTTCAGGACACTATTGTCCTCTTCAGCAACTCAAGACCTCCCTGTTTCTGACCTGTCACCTGGGAACTCCCACCGTGCCCTCTGGAAACCTGCAGTTCCTGCTGAAATTTTGCACATCCAGCCCAGGGGAGGTCTGACCTAACAGGAGGTGTTGGTAGAGGGGATGGAAAAAGTTGCCAAAGGAGTTTTAAATACTTGGGGACCACTGAAACCATGTCAGAGCTGCCCAGCACACAGGACGGAGCTGGGTCAGGCAGGTTGCTGGTGCCTGCAGCTCAGGAGCTTATTTAGAGGCACTGCAAGCAGAAGGGTTCACTGTCACACACAGATTTCATGTACAGGATGATACAGGCACCATTTCAGCTACAAGGTACTTACTTAATACTAACAAACACCTACAGGTGAATCCATTGCAGCACCCTCTTTATCCAGAGCAAAAGTCATCTGATGGGTTTTTACTGAATGTCAGGACCAAAAAATTATTTAAAAGAAAATAACAAAAAAAATAAACCAAAACCAAACATAAACACCCCTGAAAATACTTCTTTCTGGGCTAAGGGTCCCCTATCAATGTAAATCAACCATTTCAGAGCTGAATTTGCATCAGAATTTAAAAACAACAACTTAATATTTTCTGCCATTTACTTTCACTATCATCTGTTTTCTTCTGAAGTGTTTTGATATTTGACCCTTTTGTCCAATAATTCATTTTTTCAGTTAAAATTCAATTAACTTTATAGAAGCAGCAGCAAAATGATTATTCCAGGAAAGTGAAGATAATTTGATGAAAAAATGGTAAGAAATTCAGAAAAAATTAGAGGATTATCAGTAATAGCTCAAAGAATTTTTGAAAGCATTCTTAATTGTAAAGCAGAAATTATTGTTAGTGGGATAATAAGAAAATTATCTGAAAGGATTAATTTTCAGACAGATGAAATAGAAGGAAGAAGCGTAAGTTAAATATCAGTGCAATAAAAAAATGCACAAATACCTTCTTCAACATCTGATAAATATTCAGCATCACTGAGTATTTCAGGGGCATTGGCTTTACGAACTGCATGATTTAAATAAACAAAATAATTAAATAAAAGCATAGACTACCAATGTGTCAACAAAACAATCAATGTAAAACAGTAACAAATGTGCAATGGCCGTATTCAACTAATACTATGTATTGTTTGTTTGTTTTTAAACAGATTTCTTGTAACAACAAAAGACTGAATTTTTTTTTTAACATTTTTAATACCTTCATCATCAGACATATCCAGAACTTCATTCATGGTTTCAGGTACATTCAATTTGTGCTTTTCTGTAACAGTCTGTCAAAGAAAAAGAAAGGCATTTCAGAGTACAGGCATAATTTCTCTTGAAAGTCTATTATTTTATTTTAAAAATTAAACACCAGGTAGGGCATATTTTTAGCTGCAGTTAGCAAAGCAAGACTTTTTAGCTTCTTATTCACTTTCCTTTTTAAAGATACTTTTTATTGAACTATACCTTAAAAAAGACTAGAGAAATAGGCAATATTATATTTGTATTTTAAACTATGTTCATATTTTCATTGCAGAAGAAGTGTGAGCTGAAAGCCTAGAAAATTATATCAAAAGAAGAATCAAATATATGGAAAAGAGTTTTCATGTTAAGGGGTCTAATCAGAACTCTTTCAGTAGTCATCTAAATTTTCAGCAGGAATATGTCATCTCTATTAAAACTAAACTTTCAGAGGGAAGTATTTCTCCTTTGACATTAGAAGAACTCTGCATTTTGGGAGCAGGCTGAATCTATGTCAGTTTTTTTCAGAGGTGCCTGAGCATGAATTGTGTGCTTTTCCCACAAATGAGAACAATTGTAACCACATGCAGGCTAAATGATATCCCTTAAGGGATTTGTGCATGAAAGACACTCAGAAGTGGTTGGATGATTTTCATCCCAATGTTTATATTGATTCAGATTCAAAGACCAATATATATATATATATATATATACAAAAAAAAAAAGGCAGAAAAAAATGTTACGAATGCCTGAAATCTGTTCCTAGAACACCTGTATCCCATGAATGATGTACACATGCACATTTTGCTTTCCAGCTGAGCTAAAGCACAACAAGCACTGCTAAAGTAAAATACCCTTTCCATTTTCATGTATTTTAAAATATTTCACTTTTTCTCTGGCCTTATGAATGCTCACTTGGCATTTTATGTTTCTTGGGCTACTGCCATCACTTGATACAGGCAGAAGAGCTCAAACATTGCAAAACTTAGAAAAAGCCTCACGCAATTCATTTTGTGGGAATTACTTCCAAAGGTTTTTAGCGCATTGCTGTTAAACCAGCAAAATCACAGGACTTCTTTTTTATTGGTGTTTGAGTTTAAATCGTAGCAAAACCACTTATGTTCATCCATGGTTTCACGAAATTTAGCTTTGGGAGTTGTTTTGGGCGCCTCAAAATGGAAGTCTCAGCAGTCAAACAGAGTTTTTAAGACCATCAGTTGTAAATCAGATTTCATGTCTTCCAAAGTCTCAAAATTACACACCGATAAGCGGCATATTCTGATTTTAATGGAAATGATTTCTGGGTTTCTCCGGAGGGTAGGTATTAGGGGCTGTACAGGCCTTTCAGCATCTAACATTTCCTCTGGCACAATTCACATCCTGACCCATCATCTCTCTACACTTCATCTACAGAACATAAATGATCATTGTTCTGCATCAAATGCACAACAAACTCTTCCAGCTTCTTGGTTCTACAAGCCAAGAATAACTTTGTGATACTGGGATTTCTTAGCGTAAAGGCATGGTTTTACTTCTCCTGCAGCTACCTAACTCTATGCTAGGCAATCATTCAAGTTTTGCCGTCCTGTGTAATATTCTCCATCAAATTTATCAGGTCGTGGAAAACTGTTTTGGAATCTTTCTAGAGAGAAATATGTTCTTGAGAAAACACAGAGAGAAAGAAAGAAAAGAAAATTAAGCATGTTTATTTTCTGCCATATTCCTTTATATTTTATTGTTCTGAAATTTGTCTTCTGTGAGGTGGATTTTCTGTAAACTACTTAATTATAGACCACAACCAGGAAAGTCATAGGAAGAAAAGGTACATGCACTAATAGAACTAAAATCCACCTGTCATCCCGAATACTCATCATATTGCAACCACCTGCTTGTACAGATAGACCACACAAATGCGTGATGACAAAACAGGAAACACACACAATAATTGTTTGCCATCTCCCATATGTCTAAAAATACATATGTGTGCATATTTTTATATATATATATTTTTAATCAGAAAAAAAAATAGTTGCAGAAAGGAAAAAGCAAATTTGGAGCCAGTGTTCTGAACTCAGGTTCTTCAGACCCAGTTTGGGCTTTATTACTCTGACAGTGCATGGAGGTGCCTCACCTCGCAAAACTGTTCTCTTAAAAGAGCAATTTGGCAAAACACTAGTGAACAAAAGATCTTTCTGAGAAATATTTTGGATTCTGTGAATTTTTCTGACAGCAGGTAATATTTGACCATTCCTAGTCCCTTCAGTGTGTCCTGGGTAACACTTCCCAAGAGGCACAACAGACAAGCTGGAGTTCATGTCCATGTGAGGGAAGGGATATTTGGGGATGCAGGGGCTGACTGTGGCTGCTTGCAGAGGACAGCCTTTCACCAACTTATGGAAGGTGCCAGAAACTATGCAATGAGGTGTTTTTAAATAAATTCCAACCACTTTTTATAGTGGAATAGGTTCTCCTAGGCCAAATACAAACCATCATCCCTTGGGCAATGCTCTCAAAAGGCAGCAGCAGCTTCTATTTACACAAGTCTTGTAGGAATGTCTTTTCAATTACAAACTTGTTCCCTACACAACAAGATTTGTGGACAAACATTGCAGTTATGACCAGTCCTTTACACTGTCCATTTTCTGCTCGGTTGGTACTCTTTCTGTGTGCATCCTCACAGTGTCTATTACCTTAAAAATATATGGCTCCTGTTTGATTTAACACCTACTTTATATTGCTAAAAGGAAATAGGTGACTGGGATCTCAGCAGTCATGTAACTAAACAAAGCTGAATACCCCGGCTTTGGAAAAATTCTTCCATTCACTACTGAGCTAAGCAGTACTTACAATTGTAGTCAAGGTCTCTTCTGTCACCACCTTCAATGTGTCAACAACTGAAATGTAGCCAAGTCGCTTAGCAATGGCGAGGGCAGTGTTTCCATTCTAGCAATTGAAACATTTATAACAAAAGTTGAATGTTAGCAAGGAAAAGGGTAGAACCTGCTAACGAACAGTAGAGGATTGTAAATAAAAGAAAGACGAATGTTTGCATGTTGGTGATCGAAATAAATATATTTTTGGGTAGTAGGACATAAAACTAAGTTTTTAACTCTCTGCAGAAACGGGATGAAAATGAAGAGATTTCCAGATGTTTGCTGTTCTAGCTTTGGAAGAGATGATGGCATAGAGGATGCGGGGGCGACTGGAATAGGCTTCCTCTGCTCTTTTCCTCTCCCACCACGCGCACTTTTTTTGCCCACGCTTCCCTTTGCTCAAACGCACACGAGGAGAGCGAGGGGAGAGCGGCCGAAGCCCCTGCACTTACCACAGTGAGCTCGTTGGGTGCCGCGCCGTGCTGGAGCAGGACGTTGATGATGTGGGTGTGCCCCTGCTGCGCCGCCTGGTGCAGCGGCGTGTACCCGTTCTGCAGGCACAGGGAAAAGGGAAGGCTGCGGTGGGCACAGCGCGCAAGGCAGCCCTCACAGAGCCAGCGAGGCAGGGGCGGGACACTCACCTTCGTTTTGGCGTTGACTTTTGCAGAATGTTGCAGAAGGAAGTTAACAATTTTTATGTTTCCGTAGTGGCAGCCAACGTGCAAAGGAGTGTATCCCATCTAGAGTGAACATCAGCAGTTAGTAAATGTGAATATCCCACACATGCCCTGACAAAAAAACCCAAAAAAACAAAAAAACCACACCCCAAAAACCCCCACACCAACCAAGCAGACATGAAATAGGAAAAATCCTGTTAAGCTTTTTTCTTTGGCTTATGTGAAAAATCCTCCAGCCTTGGAAAAACAGCACACTTCTCACGAATGTCAATTCATGTGCTCAGTGAGTGCTTCCACCAGCTCCCTCAGTACTCTTGGGTGAATCCCATCTGGCCCCCACAGACCTGTGTGTGTCTAAGTGGTGTAGCAGGTTGATGACCGTTTCCCCTTGGATTATGGGGGCTTCATTCTGCTCCCCATCCCTCTCTTCCAGCTCAGGAGGCTGAGTACCCAGAGAACAACTGGTCTTACTATTAAAGACTGAGGCAAAGAACGCAGTAAGTACCTTTTCCTCATCCTTTGCCACTATGTTTTGCCCACATTCAATAAAGGATGGAGATTTTCCTTAGCCATCCTTTTGTTGCTATTTATAGAGACATTTTTTACTGTCTTTTACAGAAGAAGCAAGATAAGGTTCTAGTTGGACTTTGGCCCTTCTCATTTTCGCCCTGCGTAACCACATGTCACCCTTGTAGTCATCCTGAGTGGCCTGCCCCTTCTTCCAAAGGTCATAAACTCTCCCTTTTTTCTTTTTTTTCTTCATTTGAGACAGGCCAGTCTTCTTCCCTGCCGGCTCATCTTTTGGCACACAGGGATGGCCTGCTCCTGCACCTTTAAGATTTCCTTCTTGAATAACGTGCAGCCTTCCTGTACTCCTGTGCCCTTCAGGACTGACTCCCAAGGGACTCTCTCAACCAGTCTCCTAATCTGCCCTTCAGAAGGCCAATGTGGCAGTTCTGCTGACCCCTCTCCTTACTTCTCTAGGAACCAAAACCTTTCATTTTGTGTTTGCTGTGCCCAAGACAAACTCCAACCATCACATCACCCCCCGGTCCTTCTCTGTTCACAAACATGTCCAGAAGGAGCTTCCCTGGTTGGCTCCCTCACCAGCTGGGGCAGGAAGTTCTCTTCCACACACTCCAGGAACCTCCTAAACTGTTCCCTCTCTGCTGTGTTGTACTTCCAGCAGACATCTGGGGAGCTGAAGTCCCCCACGAGAACAAGGGCCAGCGATTGTGAGACTTCTCCCAGCTGCTCACAGAATATTTTATCTGCCTCTTCACCCTGGTTGGATGGTCCAGCCTCCCACCAGGATATCTGCCTTGCTGGCCTTCCCCCCAATTCTTATCCATGAACACTCAACCCTGTCATCACCACCATTAGGCTCCAGACAATCCAAACATTCCCACACAGTTCAGGAAACAGCTACCTCTAAATGAGAACTTGCTAGTTTTCTCCATGGCATGGAGAAAGGCCACTTTTCCCCACATCTCCCCCCCACTCGCACTAAGAGCTTGATGGCTTTCCAGCAGATGCTTCGCCTGGCTCACAGAGAGGGATTTATGGGCTTCTCCCTCTCTTGAAGTGAGTCATCAGGGTTCCTTTCCCCTCTAAAGGTCAGGTTTCACAGGCCCACTTGATGGTCTCTGAGATGCCAGAAGGGTCATCTTAGCCAGTGTTCCTGTGGGGCTTCCCCATTTTGCAAGCAGGCTGAAACTACACTGCCAGCGTAACATCTCCTTTTGCTGCTCTGTGGGACTTCCAATGGCAGTTGGTCCCGTCCTCCATTACCAGTTCCTATGGAAAAATCAGTTTCTAGACTGAAAAATCATATACGATTTGAGGAACACTAATACCCTTAACTTGTGGTAAAATGCACTGCATATATGCACTGCTGTTAATGTAAAGTAATTCTGCTTTGGGGGAAAGAGGAAGGTCTGAGGCTGTCTGAGCTTATCAAATTCAGTGGTAGAAAGGTCAGTTAGAATATATACGGGGACACACGGCCACACGATGCATGTCTTGGCTGCTGGTAGAGCTCAAACTAGCCAGAAGGAAAATACACGACGTGGGACGGAACAATGTGGAACTAGATCCAAAAGCCAACCTTGTGGGTAGAAACACTGAAAGATGGGCCGGTCTTGTAGTGACCAGGCTCCCGCTGCTCCACAGTTTAAAGGTGAAAAAATGCCTTTGTTTTCCTGTTCTAAAAACAAAATGCCGGTGCCAACAGGCAGAGGCACAGAGAGAGTTAAAAGCTTCAGCCTTTCATCCCTCATTTTTACATTCATGTCAGTGGGGTGTGGTCAGCTTAGACAACTCGGTCAAAAGCACTGAGGAGACAAGTCCAAAGTCAGCCTGGGATTCAGGAGCCAGCACTACACCACGTGTTCAAACTGTGCTGCTCAGAAGAAAGAAAAAGAGAAAACCTCAAATGTGAACTATTTCCACTAGAGGGAAGTCTCAAGTGTCCATGGATTTAAACACACCGTTTTTCTCATGTCACTTCGCCTCTGATACTACTTCACACAAGGTTACTTAATTTCAGTTGTATTCACACGTGCCAGGAGATGGTAGTTGCGACAGTTACTTTAAATTAGGGTGTGTAGTTTTTTTCCAGTTCATTATATACCCTTTGCCATCTAAAGCAACTATTAGGTTTGACAACCAGGATGAGTTAATCAGTGCCAGAAACAGCACTGAATCGAAATTCCATTGGCATCAGCAGAATGAAACTTTCTGCTGACTTGTATGAACATTGGATCAGATGCCAAATGACTACAAGGAACTTTTCGTGCAGAATAGCTGCACACAATGGTAAGAGCCTGAGCACTAGTTAAAATGAAATCACCATGAACTGAACTCTGGGACCTCAACTTACAGCTACTGTTAGTTTAGGACTGGCCTAAGAGCTTCCTGTTCCTAGCAGTGCCTGGTGTCTGAATCTGACAGGGCTCCCTGAGCTGCCCAGAGTCTTTGGTCTTCAGCAGAATGCTGAAGTCGTGTACCTCAAACACAGCTTCTACAGGCTTTGCCTCTACATGGTCCAAAGATAAACTTGTATTAAAAGATGGCCAAGTTATTAAAACAGTTAAAAAAAAAAAAGCCATGAAACCTCGTACAAGATCTCAATTCCATTACCCCCCTTGAAAACACAATTCTCTTAACATGACTAGCAAGGTCAAAAAAAAAAAAAAATCAGACAGCATAAAAACAGCTGTAGAGATGAAATCCAAAGTCAAGGACCACCTGCTGGGAACCCCCTGCTAATAACCCTGAAACTTTAAAATCTGGAGCATATCAGAGAGCCAAGACCAGCTGATCTCAACTTCCCCTTTGAAGTGATCTGCAAAGGCTCCTCTCCAGCCTGTAACACTGAATACTCTGAATACTGAAGAAGGAGCTATCAAACCCCCAGTATTTACTGCAGTGCAACAACAGTTTCCTTCTACGAATGGTACATACAGAGACTTACAGGTGGCACCTTCATAAATGGGCGGAGAAGAAATTATTGATGCTCTTTGTCACTCCTGACCAGCCTGCTGTTTAAATCAGAGACTAAGTGAAAACTTTTCCTCTTTCCCCTCAAATTCGTGGTAGGAATCCTGACATTTCCAGGGTCACTATTCTTCCTGCCATCCTTCCTTGGTGTCCCAGAGCTGAAGCTGAAGGAGTTTTCCTCCGAAGCTCTCAGTTCTGGTGCCTGGTCAACTGTGGCAGCTGGAGGGGTGTGCACTGACAGGCAGCTTCTCTACTACAGGCATCATGTGTGTGTCCCAAATAGCCGTGTGGGCACCTGCCAGCCTGGTGGCAAAACACCAGCTTCCTGCCTGAAGTCCTTGGAGAGGCCTTCAGGGAGCTTTCTTTCAAGTTTGCCATACCCTGTGGTTGTCTCGTGTCATCTTTGCTGAGGCAGTGGCTAACACAGCCCAACGTCACTGACAGCAGAGTGACAGAGATCTGACACGGCGGGTCATGTCTCACTGGGCATGTTGGACCTCATCAGACACCACAGGACATCTTTCATGTTCATAGTCAGCTGCGTTTGTAAGAGAAGGCATTGGTCAAAATAAAAGCAGTTAGCAAAATGCCCTTTTAAATGCCTGAAACCTGGAAAGGATATCCTTTTCTTCTCAGCTACAGTACAGATTCCTACACTGAACTGTTTCTAGCTCAGGCAGGTGTAACATTTATATCCCTACATCTCCATGGAAGTCAGGTATTCTGTTAACTCTGCTGAAACGCTCCAACTGGCAGATTCTGCAATTACACAATTAAATCAACAATAAAAGTAGCAATTCTTAGGGCTACTTGAGCTTGCTACTTTCGTTCTCTATAGAAAGGTGCCCAGAAGGCTAAAATATTTTGCTTCAAAAGATACCAATAATAAAAAACCCCACAATCAAACAAAACAAAACAACAATAAAAAAAATGCCACTACAGAAACCCCAACAAAACCCTCATCATTATACACATTTCCGCACAGCAGTTAAGGTTTAGTTCTAATTACTGGCAAGGCACTGAGGGGTTTAGTAGGCATCCTAACATTGAAAAAGTTACTTCCAAGAAAATCAGGGCTTCTGTTTGACACAGCTCTAACACACATCACCTTCTGGCACTCAGCTGCTGTGCTGCTCATAGCTGTTTTGAAGAATGAGCAGCAACATGGGAGTTAGCAGCTGGGAAGGGCTTATCAAAAGGCACCAGAGTAAGTGCCAAGAAAACATAAAATCAGAAATAGTGAGCTTTTCATGTCTAATGGAACACACAAATGCAAAGCATCCCTTATTCTCTTGCCCTTCAATTTTTGTTTTTGAGGGAAATTATCACAAGCCTTGTATATCATGTCAGTGGATTCACTGAATTACTTTCATATCCTCCACTGGCAATAACCATAAATCTTAACAGCTTGACTTACTGCATCTTTCTAGTCATGCTGACTCTCAAGCTGCTGTGTTTTTGTTTTTCTGCTGTAAATGGCAGACAATGAAGCTACAGTATTATTGTTTACAGGGCTAGAAATTGCTTTAGATCCAAAGATCACAAAGCCTTGATTGAATGAAACGGGCGAACCTATGTGCACATGCACACTTCCCTGCTTTGCTGAATCAGGGCCTAACACGTTGCAGTACCTTGCAAAGGTTCATTATTGCACATTATTAGGCTGGAAATTTCCACAGAAACGTCTTCACAACAACCGAGCAGGTACAAAGAGACAAGGAGAGAGAGATAATGCACCATGAAGATATTACTGAAGATATCTGTATCTGTGTTCTTTCTGTGTGAAAGAGATTTTTCTTGATAGCACTTCCCTCCCTCCTTGCCGCCTTCTTATCTCTTTCTGCATCTGAAAATTAGATATTCCAATGGAAAAATTGGACTGCTGTTATGAACCATTTTAGCACTCAGGCTGGTATGGGGCTCCTGTCAGAACAAAGCAGGCAGACCTGAATAACTCTGAAATAAAAAGCCCAGCTCAACCTTCAAAAGAACATCATGACCTCTCAGCCACCATTATCTGCTACCAAAACCAGAGTTTTAGGAACAAAAGACAGTTTAATACTGGATTTGTTTTCCAGACAGTCATCAGCCAGGGACTGTGAGACCATCAATTCCCCCAGGGCAGGCCCAACACCAAGTGCAGCAACTGTTTCACTAAAATGACCTGCACTGAAATCAAAGCTCCAGATCCTGCTCTTCCATCCTTGACTGAACCAACACTTTTCTCTCATCAGTCTTCCTTTGCCAGTCCATCACAGTAATGCTGTATCCTACAATTATACTATCCAATGGGATAAACAGCTGAAAAATGACATGTGGAGACCTGCTGAGCCATGAAACAATATTTACTCGTGCCAACTGCCAGCACAAAAGCCCTGAAACAAAAGCAACATCACATGTACCAGTGCAGCTTTTACACTCAATATGACCACCAGAGAAGGAGTATCTTCTTGCAGCCCTGGCCTCAGATTGATTTTTAACTCCCAATATTATTGTATAGGGACGAGCATGGCTTGTGTTAAGGACGATGTTGCACAACACATTTTCAGCATCAAAAACTCTTCAGCATACTTAAATTCAGACACACCAATGCAATGCCAGAATAGATAAAAGCTGCTGCCTTTGCTGCAGGACACTAACATTTTAAGCCTTCTGTCAACACTGAATCAATTTTTAAAGATTTCTAAACGTGAAGGACTTTGAAGCAGCTCTGAAACTTCACCACCTGAAGTGTATTTTAATGTTGCTACATTTCCACCATTCTATTATTTGTCCCTTGCATGCTAAGATAAGGTATTTTCTGTGGGTTATCAACTGGAGCTCAGTCTAACATGGCTTAGCTTAAAACCGCATAACAAAATCTCATTTTCAAGCAGTAGGAGCAGTCTTATGGCCTTTCAAAGCACTAGTTCTGGCCTGCTAAAGCAGTGTTGTTTACTTTTCAGCATTGACTTAGACTCCTGCAGCTCTGGGATTTGAGGCTATTTAGTTAATTGATGCAGCAGAACCAGAAGGATCCCATAACACTGTTAATAAATGGACTTCAAAACCATCAGCTATTCTTCCTTTCATGACCTTTTCTACAACAAAGCTCAGGATAAAAATTTCTTGGGAGGGAAACCACCCCAGGAGAGAACCACAGTTGCAATTGTTCGAGTCTAAGGGCAATTTTGAAAATGCTCTTAAGTTTTACAGCCAGAACTGATCTTAATCATACAGACTAATCCCCTGTACAAGTAATTTTCTGTAATACTGGAGTTTTTTTCTTCCCTGCTGCTGCTTCAAGGTAGAAAATGTGTTTCGGACCCATCTTCTCCTTCAACCACTTGAAAAACTCCAACGGTGTGTGCAGCCCTCAGAATCTGAGCAGGGGTAAGAACTCCCATGTGCCAGAACTGCAAACTCTAGATGTTTTCACAGGGAGTGCAAGTTATATATAAATGATGACTAAAGAACATGTACCAGAGGAGGAAGATGATAGCTCATTGGTCCCTACTCAGGAGTTCAACAACCTGCTGATATTAAGTTGAATGATATGAAGTGTTCTCCCCCTATTGACAGATACTGTGCTGGAGTGACATTAAAGCTATGCTTACTTATCCTGGGGAAATGAGACACATGATAAGGAGAGAAACTAAACAAAGGAAAAAATAACAACAGCAATAACAACCAAGACCACTGAATAGTCAGCTAGACCAGAATAACTGAGATAAGAAAAGCACATGGATGTGAAATGGAGGGAAGAAAACAGGTTAGTGGTGACACTGCTGGTAGCAGAGATCCCCAATATAATGTCACTCTGAGCTGTGCAGCTTCACTGACTTTTAAGGCACGGATGACACATCTCTGCTGCTCTATGTCCAAAGTAATGAATCTGAACTGGACATGCTAGACAGTATCGTGCAAACATGCAAGTATAGCAACAGTGCTTCTGGAGCCAACTCAGCTGTTGCTTATCTTGTCCCTCACTGCCTCTGGTTTTAGAGGCAGCACGCACAGACCTTTTAGTCCCATGGAACAGTTAATCCATCTAAACAAGAGGGCTTGTAACTACAGAGCTGCTATTGTACAAGCCAATGATCTGAACTTCACCTGCATAGAGCATGAGGTCAAGGTATGGTAGTTCTTACAACATAACATTTTTCCTTTATTGTAGAAGTTCAGAGCTTGCCAGTTCTCTCCTTAGGAACTCAAGATGATCATCAGTTTATCCAGAAACTATTCCATGCTAGAATATACTGTACTGCATTGGCACTTCTCTTATATCAGAGGCGGCAGCGAGTGGATATCTGGCAGACAACCTCCATGTGGCTGACTTTGTGGAGCCTGGAGGGCTCACTGCTGCACAAACCCAGCAGATGGGACTCTGCAGAAGCCACTGGAAAAGCATCAAGTTCATGTCAGTGCACGAGCATCAGGCTCATCCCACCCTAGCAGAATCCTGAAAGGCATGTGGGCACTTTCTTCCTAAGAGCAGACAGTCCCCTAAGCAGAGGGCTAACTAGTATGGTAGACAGGGGGACAAGCTGCTGTGGATGTTCTTCACCACAGAAGCCTACAGGATTATTAATGCATGTTTTCCCAGTCAGATCATTTCTTACATGCCAAAGGAGCCCTGCTAAATACAACTTGACTTTGCCTGACTTAGGAGTCCCTGCCCCACTTCCCGACAACTACAGAGCAGTCCCATGGAAGCAAATGTGTACTGGGAAACTATTCTTAACTCACACCAGTTACACATTTAACTGAGGAATGAGGGTGAACAACAAGGGATTTACTGTTGATTTCTTTAAAATTATATGACTATTAGTGATGGACAGGATTCATGCTGCACACAAATATGACTGCATTTTTCCCCCTGCTATGCCTAGTGACTAGTTCAATTTTCAGAGATGCAATGAAGACAATCAGCTCCATACAGAGAAGGTCTCTGAATGATAAACTGAAGTCCCTTTTCTGTGTCTCTACTCTGTGCCTGCTTCATCCCATCCCATCCTGCCAGGCTTAAAGTTCAGTACAGAGCTCCTGCAACTGCCCTGGGCCAGCCCTGAGACCCACGAAACATGCCCTGCCTGTCAGCTGTGACAGTATCTCAGAGGTTTCCACCATGCTAATGTGACTAAAAGGCCACTGCAGTCCAGAATGGGATCCTGTTTGGACACTGGAGAGCAGGCAAAGGGAGCACGTGACTGCCTGCACCTGTCAAATGTAAATGCCTCCTTAGGCTGCTTACTATTTGTGGGGCAGAGAATAGTGTTGCAAAAGAGGGAGAAAGGCAAACACCCTGACAAGTTGCATGGGCTGGGAGGTGGTTCAGCTTTGACCAGTTAAAAGAACAGGTTCTGCAATGTCTTGCTACCAAAACCAAGTAGAAACTGTCTCTAGGAAGGCAACCACATGCATCTGAGGAAACTGTGCACAGAACGAACCAGGGCAGGTCTCGTGTGCTGCTGGGTGATCAGGCAGATAAGAACCCCGACTGATTCATCTCTAAAATACAGGTTGAGGATATGTTACAAAAGTATAAAGCTGGAAAAGCTCCCGGGATTTCAGCAGAACCATTTCAGTTTTATGTCAGGATAATGTTACTGAAATCAATAACAGGTAAGAGTTGGAATTACATTGTGGAAAAAAACCATATGACAATGACTTTTTCCTCTGCCACATATTATAATCATATGAGCTGCAGTCAATATGATGATGGACTCAGCCCTTTCTGAGCTGTCAGTGTGATGACAGAGTGATAACACTGCTGGACAGTCTGACACACCTGGACATTTCTGGGATACAAGCACAGCACCCAACTTGTGGCATACATCAGAGAGCTGTGAAAGCTGCTACTCTGCACAAAGGGTACAGGTCAGCTTGTGGGACTTGGTTCATGTAGCTGATTTGATCAGCTATGGTTGAAATATTTCTCAATTCATTTCTTGCCCAGCTAAAGGAATAACCCCAAGATCTAGACAATGCATGAGGAATGTAAGTATAATCAACACTGAGATCATTATCATTAAATTCTGAGCATGGTACACCATTAGTGAGCATAAAACCATTTCTAAAAAGGCTCTTGAATTTACTCCAGGCCATCGATCTTAAAAAGCAATACAGTGAAGTTGGAAGTGTCATCCCTGGGGGTCTCAAAAGCCATCCCCAAGCACAATGTAAATCCAGATATCTTGTTTAGGAGTCTAAATATTAACTCTGGGCAAAACTATTTTTAGGCAAGTAAATTTGAAACTGACCACCGCTTCATATATGTATTTCATATTAGATAACAGTGATAAAGAATTTCAGATTTGCCCCCAGGAGTTAAACGTTTCACCTCTAACATTGTTTTTAGAAGGTAGTGTAGAGCAAAATTTACTGACAACCTAACAGGTCCCTGTTTACCAACAGGAGAACAATGGCATAGTCTGAACGTGGGACAGCAGAAAAAGCCAGTTCCCTAGAATGTACCAGTGTGATGAAATAGTTCCCTCACTGCAATGCTTTGCAAAACAAAGCAGCTTAGAAATTCAGAGGTACCCAGCCATGGAGGCTGAGCCAAACTGAAGGAAAAGGGGGTGATCTCTAAAAATGAACAATGGCTTTACTTGCAGAATCATGTCTATGGACGGTTGTTTAGCATCAGCTCAGCGGAAGATACTTCCATAAAGTTTCATGAAATCTCTTAAGTCATGGGAAAAAGTATTTAACACTTAAGAGCCTGGAATGTCTACATTGCGTTGACACAGTTTCTCTTGCTTTAAGTAGATGTTTTAAATAAGGGTTGTCCTGTGTTTTGTTTTTACTGTAGCTGTATGGGAAACAACATGAAACATATATAAAATACCAAAAGCAGATGAGATTATGCCTATGGTAAAAGATTATATGACTCTATAGAGAGAGCTTAAGATTTTGTAAAAGTTTCCTTAAACAAAAACACCAGAGCAATCCCACTTACCTTCAGTGAAGCACAAGAGTAGCACACAACCTAAATCTATATCGATCTAAACATTTGGCAAGAAATAAGCTTACTACTCAAAGACTGAACCTAACATTAAACATTCAGGTTTACATATCTCAGTTTTCAGAATGTATTCTACAATTATTTATTACAAGGAATGTTTCTCTGCTGTGATTTCAGTTTCACCCTGAAATCAATTACTACTCCAGTCTCCAGGCTCACGCTTCCCTGAAAGGAAATATTTCATGCTGACAGCGATGTTTGTACCTTTGTCTGTGAATCAACAGCAGCTCCTTGGTTAACAAGAACCTCTGCTACATTGACCCTGTCCTCTTGAGCAGCCAGGTGGAGTGGCGTCAGTCCACTCTGTAAATTAGAAGCAACAAGTAACAGTCTTCAGAGGGGGCACATGAATACTGAAGCGCAAATTCAGGTATCAGTGAGACTGAAAACATCCTACTGAATTTAAAGAAGTTATTCATTCCACTCTCACTGTGTAAGGTACTTCCTCATCACACTGTTGATCTGCAAGGAAGTACAGTTCAAAAGCCAGGAAGATGATGTTTCTTTTACACAAGGAACATTTGTTCAAGCAGTGTTACGTGTGGGATAGCAAATTAGGGCACTTTAAGAAAAAGTCACAAGGTAATTTTTTAGCTCCTAATTCACTTCCTTAGAACAAGACTGTAAAAGCAATATTGAATCATTGTTTACACTTCTGCAAGTTTTCTACAATGTACATTCACTCAGATTTATCCTTACTATCCTTTACTTGATAATTTTCAGACATAAACACAAAAGATAAAACTGCATTTCTCTGAGATCAGGTCTATTTCTCTCTGCTTAGGGAGGATACAGCCTTGCTAGTTCACATGTACTGACACTTATTTTTCTACACTTTATTATTTTTCTTATTTAAAACTTGAGATCTAAATACCCTTAAAACGTCAGAAAACTTTCTGTTACGTAAAAGGCCTCAGATAAAAGGGGTAGAAGAGAGAATCTGCTGAGGAGATGTTGTTAAGAATGAGAGAGAATATCCTTTACTTGCAAATCACAGTTTGTTTTCTCTCCTCCTGTTCCTACTGCCTTTAGCACCAAGGACAGAAGAGGAGGTGGCAGCAGTCGGCACATCAGGCAGAAACACTGGCTAAATTTCCTACCCTTGAACCCAAATCCATGTCCACAACTACCAAAGGCAGTTTTTCTGAGTGTCCCACTGTACTTTCCTGTGCTGCAATCCTGGTAACAACACAGCTTAGGTGGGTCACATTGCACAAATATCTAACAGTAACCAACTACAAATTACCTAATGGTGCATGGATGTTATGAGCCAAACCTTCTGAAAACATTTAATAAGTGCACAGTACCCACCCTGGGGCTCTGGGTATGCAGCTCCCAACCATTCTGTGGATACTGAAGAAATAAATGCTCTTTTTATTCCCATTGCAAAACTCAAAAGTCAGTGTGCTTTAAAGATTTGGCTTAAAATGTAGGTGCTGAGCTCTGAGGAAACATGCATTCCTGAGAGAGTACAAGGTGAACTATTTTCAAAAGGTAGTGTTATCAGTACAATGAGAAACTAGAGATTACAACTGAGCAGTAACAGATTGAAGGATGTTGCAGGTAATTAACCTCTGGTGGGACTGAATCAAAGTGTCCAGCAGCTTCAATCATGCTCTCTGTATTAGCCTCAGCAGCAAACCCATGATAGCCAATGGGATGCAGAATATGTACATGCTGAATTTCCCTGTGGGGATACAAAGTCCATCCTGCACTGGATGAGCCCACACTTGACTGAGAAAAAACAACCACCACATCTGCAAGAGAAGTTTTCTCAAGGAGGACCCAAAAGTAACCAAACTGTAAAGTTAGAAGCGGGAGAACACAGCAGTCCTGTGCAGCACCACCCACTGCCTCAGAGGACACTGAATCTTTCTACCTGCTGAGAACAGGAAACACTTTCCATGAAAAATTTTTCTATTGCCTCTCTGCTCTAGCCACATAAATCCATACTGAAACTTCACTTGACAGTACCAAATAATGATGTCTAGTGGGGCATTTAAAGAATTAAGGCTGCACATTTGCTAGAAACATTGTTATAGGGCAGACTTAATAGCCTATAAATTCATACCTACTGAAACTAAAATCTATTAACTCTCCTTTCCTGCCTCCAACAGAAATTACACCAAAAGTCACTGAACTCTAAGGAACACCCTCTGGGGAGGAAGAATCACTTATATTAATGAACAAAATCTCAAACTTGCTCTTATTATCCCATTTAAGAAAGTCAGCTTCCCTTAACAAGTTATCTGTTACCATTAGATGGCAATAATTGTTACCATTCGTTGCTAAATGTCACCTTTTTTGCTAAAAAATATTATAGTGTTAAAAGTGTTACAAATGCCCAAAAAAACCCCTTACGAAAATATGACAAGTGTTACAATTGCACATGTAACAATTGACAAATGCTGCCATTAAACGGGCAGGCATATACCTAGAGGCTCATAAATAACAGGCCCAGCAACCACTGTGGGGAGGAAGGCGTTTCCTCTCTGGGCATGTTTTGGCAGACTAGATAACGTGGAAGGAAGGGAGATGGATCAGGAAGTTCCACTGCAGCATGTGCTACCACCGAAACCTGGGTACTACAAAACCCAGTTCGTTCAATGTGACATGGCACGCTGCTCTCTTCGCTAGAAGAAATGATGATGATGTGCAGACACCTGCAGTGGCTTCCAACGTGTGCAGAATCACAGTGGGTGGAACCCAATTGCAGGCCCCTATCCTTCTCCTCAGCGTGCTCGTTCATTGCCTTGGCACCAGGCAGGGGGAAACACTCACCTTGTTGCTGAGATTTACATTAGCATTTCTAGAAAGGAGCAATGACACCACGTCCACGTGGCCGTCCTGAGAGGCGAGGTGCACAGGGGCGATGCCCTGCCTGGTGACAGCGTTGGGATCAGCACCGTATTCCAGCAGTGTGGTCGCTATGTCCATCTGGTTTTTCTTGGCAGCTATGTGCAGTGGCGTGTAGCCATTCTGTCAACAGAAAGCACTCCATGGCTAACTGTTCATTAAACAGTGTGATAAATCACCTACCCAACTCTATGGACAAGTATGTCATTAGTTCCAAAAATTCTGTCAAACGTAGTCAAACACAACATTAACTAGTTGTACAAATGAACGCGTCAGACCTTTAAGCAACGTTTTTTGCAAGTACTGCTACAAAGAGAAGGATTCTGAAATAAACATTCGAAAATACCTGTTGAGAAGAGGACAATCTATAACAATAGGAGTTTGAGTTTCATTGCACAGGCATTTACCACTTTTCCTTAAAAGTACAAAAAAACCCCAGCAGGATGTGTGTTCATAACTCAGAACAGCTGTTACTGTTTGATTTTTTTCCCCCATTTCTCAGTTTGAATGAAAGCATTATGTACATGAAATATGGTCTCTCTTGCAGCATTTATCCTAAACCTTACTGACAGGCTGGTTTTGTTCAGATCAAGGGAAAATTAAAGAACATAACTTTAGAGTCATGCATTCTTTATTTTTTTTATTCCTTCCAATATGTGTACCCAGTGAGCCCTCTGCTAAAAATAAAAATGCAGTATGTCTATTGCATGATAGAATTTCATAATTCTAAAAAGGGATAGGTTAGGCAGAAAACGGATAAATGGATATAAAGAATAACTGATTAGCACACCAATACCGAAACACTGATTGAGGTATGACCAGCTTTTGGTACAGATTTTGGTGACTGTTTAATCAAGAGCTTTCTGTCTTTCAGAAATGTGTTGGCACTCATTATCAAGTAAATGGCAAATGTGCACACATTTGCATGTGACTAAGGGAGAAGGTCAGGGGGGATGAGACCCAAGCTGCATAAACCCTTCTGTACAGTACCATCAGCACCGTGTGCATCTCAGATTACACAGCCCAGTAAATCTATCAAAAGGCACAAAGCAATCCCCTGGCTTGGCTCCTCCCTGCACCCACGGGGCAGTAGGGCTGGGCTAAATGGGAAGGCAGGTCACAGCAGATGCAGGGCAATGCAGGCAGGAGTGAGGAATAAATACACAGGGGCACACAACTGATTACCGAGAGAGCTTTAACAGCAAGCTGGCAGCCAAGAGATGCACAGCACTAATTTCACATGGAAAAGGTTCTGTAACCTTCAAAATTCAATTCAAACTCAGTTCAGACCCTAGTACTAAGATATTTGAAAAAGACACTCATAAAACGGAGCGCCACAATTAGTAAGGGGAGTATATGGTCACCGAATTTTCACTTTGAAGATAACATGCTTCAGGTAAAACAAACAGAAGCCTCTCCCTTAGACTTTCGGCATGATACTGTCATGTAAAATAGCCACTGCCACATGAGCACCTAATAAATCCTAAACACTACCTGCTAAATCCTGAGTATATGCTAAACTGTGTATTTTAAATGGAGCTCACATTACATTACGTAAAATGACAAATGCAATTTCCAAGCCTTTTCCTCAGAAATGGGCATAGATTGCTTTCAGCGGAATGGAAAGCAGCAGGTTGCCAAGAGAAGACAAAAAGAGAGCTGAAAAATAAAAGCTGAAATTCAGCTCAGTCCCAGTCTGCATCTTCTCCCCATAAGGGCAGTGCTCTGTCACTATGCATAGATGGAGAAAGGCACAGAGAAGTTCAGAAGGAAGGCTACCGGGTTATTCTGGTTGCCGGGGAAAAGAGAGGAAAAGGGAAAATGGTTAAAGATGAAGGGATGGAGGAAAAGTAAGGCTTTGGGAATGGGGTGGAAGGGAAGAAAGGCGCTGTAAAGTGGATGCCAAATTAAAATTAGGTATAAGCCCCATGCAAAATTAGCCACAAGGCTAAGTTTTGCCTATGAAAGAGAAGAAAGGTACATGAGAATAACTGTATCACAGCACTGTACGCTGACATGGCCACTTCCTTGTCGCTGTGTTGCTGGGTGAGGTTAATGAGCCACTCTTCAGATCAGTGTTAAAGACAGCAGTGTCAGAGGAAAGGCAACTGCTGATGAAACTAAAGCCAGTGATGAGATTTGACATAACACATTTATTTACTAGACCTCATTTACAAAAGAAATGGGAAATCATCTGTGGTTACCAACATCACCTTTTGCATGACTGCACTGTGGGTGCCTAAAGCAACGAACACGTTAACGTTAATTTTGTCTAGTATCGACGCTCTGCTCAGTGTTGCTGTAGCTCACTTGCTGCAGAACAATAACAAATGCTTTCTTTTTAGGCACACTTACAGCTGGCACTTGAAGGCCTGAAGTGGCAGCTGCAAAACTGTTCTGTTACAGATGGGGAAGCTAAGGTGACCCGACACATGAGTTTGTGCAATATTATACCACAACAGATAGTGCTTCCACCTTTGTTTGGGCTTCCCAAGCCCTTGGCAGGAGCTGCTGCAATCCCTGCCCCTACCGGATGCGCAGCTTCCACTGGAAGTTTCTTTCAGTGAAAACTGGGTCAGTGCCTTCTCATCCTCTTCAGAAGGCCCTTTCTTCCCCACGGTGGTATTCTAGAGTGCTGTGCTGCAGTAGTGAAAGATCAGAGATCACTCCAGTTCCCCTGCTGGGGGCACTGCTCTGGCAGATTGCCACTATTGGCAGTATTGATTTTAAACTGCGCCGTTGCTGCTGGCTATCCATGTTTATTTAACTTTCCTCTCTTTGCACTACAATCTCTGGGACCTACCCTGTGTGACAGACTCCATCCTCTTCTTCAGCCATGCAGAAGGTCTCTATGCTGTGGCTGTACTCAGCCATGTGTGAGAGGAAGGCAATCAAGGAGAGCTGTCCATCTAGCTACGAAACTGCCTTTTTTCTACTAGCTCTGCTTTTTCCACAGTATTTTTTGGCAGTGATTTAAAGAAAGTGTCTGGGTTGTTTCAGATGAGGTATTTACACCGCACTTACCCTGCTTGAACCTACTTATGCTTCCACCCTGCTTTACCGACTGTTGTTGTTCAACTATCGGTTATACTTTGATTGATTATACCATATATCAATCCCATACTTAAAGCTGGGATCCACAAAAGATGTAGACACTTTAGGCTTCTCTAAATTCTTTCCTCTATGCAGAACTAGAAAAAATTTAAATATTTATTCTTTCATATCCTCTGAAACCTTATAGTAGGTGTTGTCTTGCCTACAGGAAATTACAATCAAAGCAGGACTGTGACTAGCTTTATTTTCTTGCCAGTCCATTTACACTGGGGTAGTATTGCGAAGCACATTAATAATTGCATATGTTGTGCTGAGAAACTTATCACACCTCAGAAGGGGTGTAGCTGGCATTTATCCCAAGCTTGTCCTGCACAGATGTTAAGATGCAATGATATAAATTTGGCTGGCTTGGAGAAGTTACTAAAGAGACTGGACAAAGCAAGGCTCAGTATTGGCTGAGTGTGAATGTCACTGAATCTAGAGATTTTAAGTGTTTCTACATCTCTATTTGCTTTTTTTACCACTATTTTATTCACCAGCAGAATTATTCTAACAACTTCTCGTGGTTGTGAGACATTAATAAACAAGGCCACTGAGCCTCCTGTAACTGCAAGCATACACAGCCCAGAAAGACCAGAGGTAGACGGGGAATAAAGTGACACAAAAAGCCCAGGTATTGTTCCCCCAGAGTGGCCAGTACTTGTACCTTGGCAGAGGCGTGAGGTGAAGCTCCCTGGTCCAACAGGAGGAGTGCCACTTTTTGATTATCGTAGTGTGCAGCTACATGCAGTGGTGTTAAACCGCTCTAAAAACACATGCAGAACAAACAAGTGCTGTTACAGACCCTCTCCAGGGAAAACTACAGAAAATTGGAGTAGATAAGGTGAAAAAACCCATTTGTTATTCAGTCCTGTATCCAGAGTCTTGGATAACTTCAAAAAATTAACAGAAATTTGAACATCCTTACTGAGCTGTGAAAGCCCCCCTCACCTCCCCCGGGGAAGATGAACAGAGGAGAACATATCTGTGATGTCCCCAGGACAGGGTACGTAAGGAGGTCACACCCTTGGCAATGTTTTTCTTTTACTGCAGTGGATAAGTAAACTGTCCCTTGGATCTGTAAAAATCCAGGATGGACTGGTTTAAAAAGCTTGAGGTCCTACTGGCCTTTGCCCCCTGTAGTGAGCCCTGGGGAAGCAGAGCCAAGTACTCTGATAAGAACTCTAACTAGTCTGGGCAGGAACTGTAGGGGAATGGTTTGTCTCCATTGTCTCCATTCCCCTGGATGGGAATAGAGAGCACATCATTTTGTTGTCAATTAATGACAATAAAAATCACTTTTGTCAAGAGTTTGCTGGTTCTTGGCACCCCCCCAACAGGGACTGGAATACACATGAAACCTACTCCTGTTAAACCCAGGCTGTGGATACCAGTGTGATATAAGTAGGTAGGGGAATATTATTAGAATATTATGTGCTTTTAGGCATCTGTTGTGCAAGTGACAGTGATTTCTTCTGTCCTACCTTTCCAGAAGCATCAGGAGATGCATTCTTCTGGAGCAGGAGGTTGGCTACCTCAATTTTCCCGTATTTTGCAGCCACATGTAGCGGAGTAAATCCTTTCTGTAAGAGAAAGCAGTTACATAGCAGCCCTGTGCACTTTTTTTCAGGGTAAGGTTTGTTTCTGATCTACAGGGATACTGCTGTTTCCATCCACCCCCTTACACAGTCCTGAGTAGAGGCAATAAGCCTGCAGATTCCCAACTGCCCTGTTGGCCCTGGAGGCCCTTCCCTTGCAAGGCAAAGCACTTATCTACATTAAACAAGGGAAGAGTCGGGTTCCTTTCTTCACACCACGGAAGACCCAAGGACAAGCTTATCAACTCTGGTCAGGAATTTATGCCCTGCATTCCTGTCATTCCAAGAAAATGCAGGTCTGATCACTGGGATGTGTTACACATCAGCTTCTGAGGTAAAAGCATGAAACTTCATAGCCTTTTAATAAAATATATCTCGCTCTTACATTATCTGTATGTGTTATGACTCTTGCAGCACTTAATTTACAGTAGCTTTTGCTACGGGCAATATTTTACTATTGAAGCTGTCACTTCTGCAACTCACTCACCTTGGTAATGATAGACAAAGATGCACCATGATCCAAAAGAACAGAAGCTACATCTTCATGCCCTTCTCGAGCAGAAAGATGCAGGGGCGTGTAGCCAGACGTCGTAGCTGCGTTTGGAGATGCTCCTTGCTGCAGCAGCTGCTGCACTATGTCTGCTTTCCCCAGCCGAGCAGAAATGTGCAGCGGTGTTTGGTCATCCTAAACACAAAGGAAACAACGCAGTCCTGCATAAGAAAACCAAGACTCACATTCTGACAGAAAATATTTGCCCAGATGCTGTCACTTTTCGAAACCACAGACAAGCGTTAACTCAGCTGAGGTCTTACCTAGTGAATATTGCACACTGGCTTACTTGATGCATCACAAAATGTCCCAGACAGGTACATTATCCATAAAAGTTAGGAAATTTATCAGTTTTCTTCTTAATCTGGATTTGCCTCACTTCACTTTGCTGCTAAGGTGCATTGAGTTTCCTGTTGAACTTGAGACCTTTCTTAAAACACAGCCAATGCACGGCTTTGTCCCTCACATCTTGATCTCTTATGACTCCCAGCAACATTTAATAGCTCCATCAGTTGTTTGGGATGAACTGAGGTGCAAAGCATACTATTGCCTAGAAACTTGCATAAAGTATCATAATTTTTGTGTTTTTTTTTTCTTTTCTTCTGGTGACCAATCTGTTTGGTATTTTGCAGGTAACTTCTCAGTAGATGTAACTGAAGACAGAGTATGGTGTGGAAATTCACTCTTGCTTTCTCCCTTCTTAGAGCACAATAATCTCAATAGTTTTGAGTATAGGCACTGTCCTCTCATGGATATCACTGACTATTTCTTCTCCTTCACTGAAAATACTATGATGTTTGTGACCTTGTTCTGAGTGTCTAAGGGATAACTTCTCCCTTATTATTTGATTTAGTATTTTTGTCCTCCCCATTCTCCACTGTACAATCTTTGGATTAAGCACAGTATCACAACAGTATGGCCAAACATCTTCCTCTCCCCATTTTTTCCTGCTCAGTTTCCTACCTTTTGAGCACTGCTACCCCATGTCCTACATTCTGAGCTGTTCTCTGCAAGGGAGACTTCTGTCCATGCCCATCCTGCAAGACTGATTTTACACCTCTGGGATTTAGGATGGAAGAGTGTCAGGATGTGAATGCTGTTCCTCCATGGGACAATTCTCCTCTGACTGCTGGAGAGCCTCTGTGGTTCTTAAATGATTCCAGTTTATGCCTGTTTCCCACAAATTTCTCACAGCTGATGTTAGCGCTGGTGTATAATCTACTGCTTGCATTTAGCTGTTATTTATGATAAATTGATCACAGGCAATGGCAGTTTGCACAAATTAAATCATTCTGTGAATTTACTTTAAAAAAATATTTGCATGACTGTGCTTCTGAGCACGAGCTGTTCACTTTCAGGGTTGCCTTTGGAGATTTACAGATCACATGATTCACTTCTATTGTCAGGCTGCTTGCAGATACGAAGTGCATCTGCTACAAATATTTACCCAGAATTCCTTATAAGTAGATACTCCTACTAGTAAACTAATTTGTGAGCCAATTCACAGATAGTTTCACAATGAAAAATAGATTTCTTTGAAATTGTATCCATTTTATTACCATTTGGGTAAAAAAAATAAAAAAAATTCCTGACTTGCCTAATAAGAGTGCTATTTATTGCACCCATTTATCTCCTTACCCAGCCTGTTTCATGGAGCTCTTTCATTTCCATAATTTTGTGTTTCTTCATGTCTCTTGACCATTTCTTTTTCCTCAGCCCTTACCCTCCTCAATTCCAGTTGTTTCTATAGGATCTGTTCCTTCTTTCCAGCCCTCTGCTACATCCCCATACTGTGCCTCCTTCCTTTAGGAGGTGTTCTTTAAAAGTGTAACTATTTTTGAATGCATACAGGCTGTTGCTTTAGGGACATGACAGGAGGTACCAGAAGCTTAGGGTTTCCAGTTCTGCTGAAATAAAAACAGATTTAAGGCATTCCCCTCCCTCCTTGCTTCCCACTCCAAAACAAAACTCTTCAAACAGAAGATAATTTATATCAAAAACTGGCAAAAAAACCCCCAGGGACAGCATCAACTTGACATCTGCCTTCTTTCTTACATACAAACCACTCATGACTACAGTAAGAGGGCACATAACAAAATATCACTGGTTATTACATGACCTGGCTTCATCTCCCTTTCTCTTCCTGAAAGACAAGTGCAGGGTGAACTTGAGTCCTTGCTTTGTCACATACAGACTGCCCAGGCTTATTCTACCGGGGCCATCACCTTACCTTAGCTTTAGCCTCCACCTGGGCTCCGTTTTGTACCAGGTATCGCACCACCTCTGTCTGGCCAGCCCTGGCAGCCATGTGCAGCGCTGTTTCTCCTCTCTGGTGTGCAGCAGCAAAACCAAAACAGAGTTAAAAACACACTACAGGAAAAACAAACGCCAACACGTTTCATAAATACAAAAATGCCGAGGGCCCAGTTCAGGCTGATCTCCACTAGAATACTTCACCGTAGCTGTCTGGTGAGCAAGATGTAAGATTAAGTCAATATTTGATCTCTCTGTATGCTGCAGAGCAGTTTATTGTGGGGTCAGTTTCCCAACACAATAGTGCCTTTGTCACTAGCTTTTGCTGAAAAGAGACAGTGCAATCCTTATATTTACTACCATTTTACTAACAGTGTTAAAAATTATGTCCATTTAAATAGAGCTTAATGTAGTCAAAAACATATTTCAAATTTTATATATTCAGGCACACATATATTTGTCTTTCCTTCTGCTATGCCTTATGCCCCTACTATAATTTGTTATCTGACAAGCATTGAGCTGCTTAAACAAGAAGAAGAAATATCATTATTGAGTACAGTCTAAGGTTTCATGGACTTAACAAAAGACAAATCCAAGGAAGCCAGAATAAATGCAGGAGGAAAAGTGCTTTCTACGTTTTTTGGACATCAATGTGTCTTTATGTATAAACACCTGCTAATTTACAAATGGTGCTGCATTTTTATATAATCTAATAGAATCAACAGGTGAAGATTTACAAAATATTGTTTCTTCTAACTGCACCTGTGCATGGAAGGGGAAAGGGAGATTTTGAGGCCAAGCTACTAAAGATAACCAACAAGCTTCTGCTCTCCTTCCACTTCCCAGCTTTCAAATGTCGGTGTAACAATGACTTCAGTTTTTACACATGCCCCGGGAGCCTTGGGGCACACAGCACACATCCAGCAGAAAGGCACACTCGGATGGCTGTATGGACACAGGCAATATGTCCCCACAATCTGCTGCAATCTGTTGATAACAGCAGAACTTTCCTTAAATGGCAGACCCCCGGGGTCTTGGGAAAACAGTGCTCAACAGTCAAGCACACATCTCAGAAATTACATATGAGAAGCTACAGTGTGTTCTCATGCTTTACTTCAGAAAATAAAGAGAATAGAGCCTGCTTAAGGTCAGCCCCTTTCGAGATTTCAACCTGTCAAGCGTCTCCCCAGTAGGAGTCAGCAGGCAGCACTTTCCCATGACTCCAGCACGAGCCACAGCTGCAGTGGAGGTGGATGGTGAACATCAGAATTAGGCACTTCTTCACAGTGCTGCTCCCAGCAATTATGGTGCATTCCCAGCCCTGCTACACTGAGAGGGGACCTGTTACTCACCACGTTGGTAGTGTTGGGCGATGCTCCATGATGCATTAGCTGCGAGACAATATTTACATGGCCCATGAAGGCAGCAACATGGATTGGAGTTAGGCCCGACTGGAAAACAAATCAAAGTCCAATTTAAATGCCTACTTCCACATTCTCACAAGAGTGCCATGGAGAAAACATGAATTATTCCAAACTAAGTAAACTCCAGTGTCTGCTCTTCTGAGAGGGTCTTATCTCCTCAAAGCCATATACATATGCTTAAAGTAAAGAGCACACAGAATTGGAAACACCTATGAATATGATGTATGAGCAAACATATAACCATTCTAGGAATTCAGTAATTCTTCATCAACAAAGTCAACTATAGCTAAGCAAGATTCATTCCTTAAGCATTTGCTAAATATCATCTTGGAAGAGAAAGAAAAAAAAAAAAAAAAGGAAGAAGAATTCCTGGTACAAAGGAAAAGCTTTCTGGAAAATTCAGCTAAATGCAAAAAAAGATGCAGTGTCCATTGTCCCCACCAGATCCAGTTGCTTTTGGGTGAACAAAAAGGTCTATTGAACTTAGTGGTGAGCTCCATCNTTGGAAAAGAAAAAAAAAAAAAAAAAGGTAGAAGTATTCCTGGTACAAAGGTAAAGCTTTCTGGAACATTCAGCTAAATGCAAAAAAAGATGCAGTGTCCATTGTCCCCACCAGATCCAGTTGCTTTTGGGTGAACAAAAAGGTCTATTGAACTTAGTGGTGAGCTCCATCCCCACTGTTTCTCCAGGAGAAAGGGGATTTGAGACTGGCATCCAGCCAGAGAGGCCCAGACACAAGTAACTCATGCTACAGAGAATTCCCTCTTCCCTCGGGTCTTTGTGGCACTATCACCATCAGGAATCTGCACCACTGCCCTTACACAAGATATGAAAGACCAGCTGGAAAGAGAGGGAGGGAGAAGGAGAAAAGGGAGCAGTCTTTAAGCAGGACATGACCTCAAGGATTTTGCTTTAGAAATCCAATCAATAGTTAATATTTCTCCACATAGAATTATCCTAAAGCCTCCTCACAGCTGCTTCTGCACAGCTGTACCAATAGTCAGCCAGAGGCTGCAAAAAGGGGGTTTTGCTACCAAGAGGAGGAGAAAGCCCAGTGGATCTCTGGAAATCCCCTGATTTAGGCAGCTTTCCCACAGATATTCACAAGTCCCAGGAGGGTAGAGGTGAGAAAAAAACCCACTTTTTTTAAACTTTCTCATGCAGAACAGCAAATATAAGCAGGAAGGCAGAATAACTGGTTCAGCGTGTTACTTCTTTTACCTGTTTTGAATAATTTAGTAAATGCTTTGAAAATAATAGAGTGCTGGAAATACAATGCATATTGTCCTCTTTGACCATAAAGCACCAACTCATACTGCAGAGATTCAAGCCCACAGCAGAAAAAAAAAAGGTGCAGTATTTACAAATGTAAGTATGGAATCTATCTGGAAAACAGAATTTACCATATAAAAAAAGGTAACAAATGTTACCTTTGATACACAGTTTTATATGCATTATTTGTGACAATGATTATTTGTTTCCCCTTATTGATTGTGCACTGTTTATCCACATTGCAACCAACACTTGTGTGCTCTCAGATTCCCTCAGGGAGGAATACTCTGAAGCTTTCTGGCCCATTTGTTTTGGGGGCCAGACACAAACTTTGTTTCTGACTTAGAGAAATAGCAGCTTATGGGATGGGTGCTGAGTACCAATTCCTAATTTTGCCCTGAAAGGTTGTTACCATGTAGTCAGCGAAAGAGGCAGGCAGGAAGGCAAAGCCCTGCAGTAAAGTATCATCCTGAATCCCAACACATGCAACCAGATGTGGTTTGAGATCATGGTGAGGCAGCAACAGGAAATAAAGGAAAAGCTCTTGCTTTTGGAAAGCTTTTGCTCAAAAAAAGCAATTCCAAAAGTACAGACCAGACTCTTAACCTGGTTCACTCACACCAATAAGTGTAGTTAGGTGTTGCTTTTGCTTCTGTTCTCATAATCCTTTGAATTTAAAAGGGATAAAATTGAACTGATAGCGTTCCTACTTCCACACTGACTATTTAATATATAGAGGAAACGCATCTCAGCCCTTCTATAAAGGCTGTCTTTGTGCTTCTCCATCCCTTGCTAATAGGATTTCAAATTAAACTCTGAAAGCTGCATCTACAACCCCCATGGTTTTCAAAAACTGTGAACTGAAGCCAGGGCAGGCTCTGCTCTCCCTCAAGCAAGCCAGGAAGGGAGCTCTATGGTTTGCTGCAGAATAATTAAAATAAAACCCCACGCATTAAATGAAACTCCACTTTGTGGAGATGAACTACTCCCCATTGTACCTTGCTTAATCAATGGAATTCCTTGCCATTTCCTAACCTGGCTTATTCCACAGGGTTCACACATTCATATATGTGATCTTTCCTCCTCTCCTCAGTTGGTAGAATACACATAAAAATAGATAAAAAATATCCTGTAGGTACTTAATTAATCTCCGAATTGTGCCAATAACTGGGTGCACACTATCCCATCCTGACTGAAATAACAGCATTTTGATTTCTGTCCAGCTGATCTCTGATGCCCCATGATGGTGGGTAAGCACAACTTTTGTGTGGAAAGTGAAAACAAGCTCTGAATTAAATCGCCTTTCAAAATAGGACTTCGGTGAAGCACAGTCTTTACCTTGATCTCTGTGACAGAGCAAATTTCATCTTCTGTGCTTTAAATTCCAGAAAAAAAGTGGCAGAAATGGTGGATTTTAGGAACATTTTTTTGTATGTTATGTTTCACTTGTTTTTCCAACTTTTCCAATGTATAATTTGTTTGTGATTGACAAGGGCACTTGACTTTATTATTCAGTTATATTATTTCATAATACCTAGTTGAAAATAATTGCTGACTTGACTGGTCCACGCTCTTCCAGAAACACTCAAATACTAATCAGTACAGTTACAATGAAATTTGCAGGAAAAGCAAACACAAGTGTGAAAAGACCATTTCTTACCTCAGTCACAGCTTGAATTGATGCCCCATGCTTCAGAAGAAGTTCCATTACTTTTATTCTGTTTTTCTTGCAGGCAATGTGAAGAGGTGTGAAACCATTCTGTAAATAGGAAAGAACATACTTTTTGATACCCCATGTGTCCTTAAAGAGTAGAATTGGGTATGGAATTCATTGAAAGCATTTTCTAGTTTTAACAAAACAAAGAGAAAGGTCTTTTCTTTTTTAGAAGTTTTTTTTCTATTTCATATAGCAAGTTTTAATTAAGAAATATATTGCCCACTCCAGTAATTAATTTATTTTTAAAAATTCTCAGTTCACCAAAACTACCCAACCCTTCATTTGTTGCTTACCATACTCATTTTTAATTGGGTGGGGGTTTTTTTGGGGGGTGGGGTGAGTCTTTATTGGTTGGTTTTCTTTTGAGCTTTTAGAACTACTAGTAAAAAAAAGCACATTACAACTTCTGGAATTTAGATCTTCTAAACTATTTTTACCACTTTTTCTTTTTTTTTTCATTCATGATCTGCCAGTTTACAGCAACTACAATTATTTTGCCTCCCCAGTTGCTGGTTATAGTGAACAAAACCCATGTATCATAATACCTTTACCAAGGACAGCTGAGGACAGGTTGATCTGACACAAAAAAAACCAGAGGGGCTGAGAGAAGGGAATCTGTGGAGTCTGTACTGTTTTCAAGAGAGTCAATCCCCCCTGGCTTGTGAGGGTTTCAGGAGCTCACATAACAATTCAGGAGCTGAATGAGTTAGCATCAGGCTGTGAAACCAACAGTCAACCCAATTAACATCAGAACGTAAATTTGTTTGGAACAATTATTGAAGAACAAATCAAAGAGACACTCTAAAAAGAACAGATTGCAAGTTCTTGAACAAAACACATTGATGCATTCTGCTTGCATGCAGTTTAACTGCACTAAGGTATTTTGTTACTGAAGTTGTTTTTAAAGCAGAAAGGCATATGACTCCATTGACATAATTATACAATACCACAAATATTCATTATGTAACTCATTCCTACCTTTTACTGTTTCACACGATTGAGAGCTAATAAAATGCACTCTGTTTTAAACGTTGCTGATTCTTTTCTCTGTACAAACACTTAGAAAATGAGGGTTTTCTCCATACCAAAACCTACAGCAGTTACGTCTGCAGCTGTTTCATCTATTCAGAATCATAAAAAGCTACTGGGAGGCAGAAGTGTTCTAGTTACACTAAAAATCATTAAACCACTGTTAACTGTCTGTAAGCAAAGGTCTGCTCTGATTTCACGATACATTATCAACACTTCGAACCTCGAGCATCCTCTCTTGGGCTGCAGTAACACAGCACATCCTCACTGTCAACATCAGCAGGCAGAAAATAACTCTCAAATAAGTCTCACCACAACTTTGGGAGAATGTTTAGCTGTGAATAGTATCCCGCTGTGTACTCACCAGTGCTTTGGCATTAGGATTAGCTTTCTTGTCCAAGAGAACCTTGGCAACTTTGTAGTGGCCACAGTGGGCGGCGACATGCAGCGCAGTCAGATAGTCATTAGTGACGTCATCTACAGGCACGTTGTGCTGAATCAGAAGCTGAACACAGTTTAGATGATCTCCTTGTGTTGCCATGTGCAACGGAGACAAACCATTCTGCGAACAGAAAGACCCAGCACTGGTGGGTTATAGGATGCTCAGAGAAATAAAACTCCTCCGCCTTGTTCTCGGAGCGTTTGTTGTATGAAGAATTTTACAAGCCCAGAGAGCACCCAAAATAAACTTAACATGTTCAGTGCAATGATGAGGGTTCTTACTCTAGAATTTAGAGCTTGTTTGGTTAGAGTTTGTAGGCAGCTCTACATTGAAAAGCCGTCACAACATACCAGCAATGCTCTAAACGTAGCTTCTTTCATCCAGTATAGCTCAGATAAGCTGCTCGATTTAGATGAGCATCACCCAGTAAACACTACAGCCTTCCCTCATCCCTCCACTTCTGTTTTCCTGAATTTGGGTTGTACACATGCTTACTCCACGCTCTGCACACCTCTGGAGACCATTCTTCCCATTCAACATGGGTACAACAGCAATAGTTTCAAGTAGAACTGGGCTAAAAATCTGTGAATGAGACATCCATGCTGTGACCTACTAGGGGTTGGAGTAAAGCTGTTTCACCAGGGAAATACCTGAGAGAGATTCATGTACCAATGAATTGTTTCTTACAGTGCTTAAAATAGATAACAAGCTGCCCAAATGTATGATATTTCCAGAGTAAAAACATGAAGAGAAAATTCTCAGAAATTTAAAGGACTGACACTAAAGATTAAGATATATGCCAGAATGAAAGAGGTCTTGTTAGCAGAGGTATGTGAGGTATGAAAATATCCTTTTTCCATTTGTTTTTTTTGGGGGGGTTGTTTTTTTTTTCACTTGATCCTTCTAATGCCAAAATGAGATTCGAGTGCAGAAGCTATTCTTGAAACACACAACAGTTTATAATCTATAAATGACTGACAGTAAACTGTGGCTGTGTCATGAGACGCTGAAACTTTTGGTCACAGATGCAGTGCCCTCATGTGACCACATTTAGCAAAGGCAAAGTAACAATATAAAACCACCCGAGATCTCGGGCTCTCTAAAACAGGTCTCTTCCCTTGCCCTTCCCATGGACGTATGATAACAGTATTAACAAGCATTTGAAATAAAGGTGGTAATACACAGTGAAATAATTTTTAAAATCGACATGGAAGAAGGATGGTGGAAGCAAACAGGCGAACCCTGCCAGAATTTGAAAGCAGTTTACATTCAGTGTTGAGATACAGACATTCTTGTACACAGTTCTATCCTTCAAGGAAGATTATCTCATGGGCATCTCACTTTTGATTTATGTTGGCTTGGATAAGCCTCTCTCCCATTCCCAAAGGGTACTATAGCAATTATCTGCATGGAAGTTTGATACTAGCAACGCATTTTAAATGTTTTTACTGTCTTCTAGTGCAGTTGAACAGTAGAACAAAAAAAGATTAATTTTCCCTGGTCACCAAGCCCTCCTGATAACTGTTCATAAGTGATGATGCTTTTCAGACCAGAGTAAAAAAAAATCATGAAACTTTATAAACAGTTCTGCTCCATTTCGATAAGAAAGATCCTTTGGGTTAGAAGTGCAATTCTTCACAATTACAGCCAACAAACCACACTTATTAATGGAGTAAGAAATTGAGAAGTTGACATGGGACTCCCTTATAGGAGAGGCTTGTACTAAGAAGGCTGACATTGATGGAAAACAAAAGAAGAAACAGAGCAGCCAGACATCAATTTGGGAAAATGAGCAAAATGTTTGATAAAAATCTATCATGGATGAAAGAAGTGCATCAACGAGTCAGACTTCACACAGAAAAGCAAGAGACATGACTGGATGCTAAAGAAGTTGATGAATTCAGAAAATAATTGGAAAATTATCTTCTGTTATAACCTAAACCAGGCTTAATTCTGTTGCAGTAGAAGGTACTCCATAATCTTACACAAGTCAGTTAATATTTTGATGCCTTTGTCTTCCCACATTCAACATAAATATATTACATGTAACGATGTTCTGCAGTCCCATATCCTTGTTGTGAGAGACAATCCAACAATGCCTGTAAGAACTGATTTGCTACTTTAGGCAGGAGCCCCTATATAAACACTGTTACATTACTGTTTTTTTAAAGATTGCCAAGAAAATATTAAAAGGTGAAGAAGTTCAAGATTAGTCAAAGATATTGACAGTCACCAATACCTTAAAAAACCCAACCAACCAAAAAAAAAACAAACAAAAAAACCCTAAAACAAAACAAAAGGGGACCATAGAGATGAAACAGAGTATCAACTGCCTGACTAGGCAAACATAAAATTAAATATCCTATTTTGTAACTGTGTCAAAGCACATTAATCAGGGAAAGAATCGTTAACTCTAAGGAGATGAGGGAAAAAAGAAAAAAGAGTCAAACAAGTCCAGAAAACTCATAATTAAAAAAAAGATGGACATTGACAGGAGGGATGCCATTTCTTATACAAAATCATTGGCATATTCAGAACTAGAATTCCCTTTTCCTTTTGCCTGGAGAACACCCCAGATAATCCATTAGGTCATTTCATCTGCTGAAAATAAATCAAAGGTTATTCCAGTGCAAAAAAGGGTCAGCACTACACTAAACCATCTCTAGCAGGAAATAGCTATCAAACTGCAGCCTGGTTATTATTCTGAAAGAGTTTTATATAACATGAGAAAACTTTGTGAAGTTCAAATTCTCTCAAAGATGTGCCCTATTTCCAATAATATATGACTTAATTTGAAGAGAATGGAGCCACTTATTTTTGCAGAGGACAGTTCTGTAGTTTAGTGCCAAATGAATGAATTCATTTATGCCATTCAGAGGTACAGCTACTTCTTAGATTACCTTCTGAAAACGGTAGGATTAACACATCAGAAGGAAACTCAGGAAGCTCTGCACTTTCTTCTGTTCACTTTATAACATATAACAGTATTCCCTTTTCCAGAGGAGGCTCCTATTTTGCTGTAGTTGTTTATATAATCCTCTGCAGATCATCATCCAAAGTCTGTCTTTCAGCCTTAGGCAATTTCTAACCCACTATCCCATGTAATCATCTGCCTGATTTTGTCTAGTGAACTCTGGGCAGGCTGAGGAGTCTGCTCAGGAAGGGCAACAAACCCAAAACTCCAGGCCTTGAACAGCAGGTTAAGTTTAGGGATAACACCTGAAAACACAAAATCCATGCAACAAAGAAATGTAGTTCCTTAGGAGAGGTTTCCATATATATGATGGTGGAAATGAAAGAAACAGGGTTTATGTTGTGGGGGTCTTTTGGTTGGAGGGGGGGGTGGTTTTGGTTTTTTTTTGGTTGGTTGGTTTTTGGGGATTGTTTTTTGGGGTGGCTTTTTTGGTGTTTGGGGTTTTTTTTTCTCTATAAGTAATTGACTGAGCTTTCAGAGACAGTGTGGAAGAGCTTTTCTCCCTCAAGTATGAGTTCTAGTCTCTGACAGTGGCAGTGGTGTGCAGATGCAGCCCAAGGGGTTCCTGGACAGCCCCCTGCTGTTCTCCCCGGCTCCCGAAGTTTGCCAGTCAGGGCTGTGGAAGTCCATGGAAACTCCACATGCAGAGGATGGGTGAAAACTGTCTGTCAGATTACCCATGACAGCTCTTGCCAGTGACTCACTGAGCAGAGGAAAGCTGGTGCCAACCTCCCCAAACAAATGCTAAATATACTCCAGTAAGGGGAGAAAAAAAAACAAAAGAGGGAGGAAAAAAGCAGAATATAGAAGGGTGCTGAGACAGAACAGAACAGGATGACAGGAGAGAGAAAGGAAATAATAGAAGCAAACAAGAAATGTTGTTGAAATATATTGCTTACAGACCAAGTTAAAAAAAATATGTAGTGGAAGGTTATCTTGGGAAACAACCTCAACAAACTGCACAGCTCAAATGTCAACCCTGAATGGGAAAGTCATGGAATGTAGTGGTGCTACAAAGCAGGCTGCTGCACTGAGGTTTGAAATCAGCAATGACAGCACAGCAGAGACCACTGCCTGAAGAGTTCTGGCAAGTGCTTCCTTTAATGCCAGCCCTTGGGTCTAAAGCAATCTGTGCACCCTGGCGCAGGTGATTTGAAATACCCAGGAAGAATTTTGCATGATAAACTGTAGAGAGATAGAAAGTGGAGAGAAACTAGTAATCAGGCTAAGTCCTTAGGAAATACGAGCTGTCTCTGCAAAGGGACATTGCTCTATTTTTATCTCTTGTCTCTTCTCTAGCCTTAGGGTAATTTGGTGCAAGCTGAAGATATATTGTAATCACCGTGTATTTATTCCAGGATAGATACAGAGATTTTCAGCTACTGAAATTCTAAGGGACAGGGTTACCATACATGCCTTTTTGGTTGGCACAGAAGTCTTTTCTTGTATCTCAATTTTTTCTTGTATCTCAATTTAACACATTTTACATATGCAGACGTGCGCTACATACGGCATTCAATTTGGAGAGCTCCCACACAGTTACTTTAAATAACTAAGAAATAGGAAAGTTATTGTCAAACCCTTAAATACATGAGACATGCAGAATTACATTAAAAAAAAAAAAAAGTACAAGGATTATCCCAGCAGAAAAGTGTACCAGTTACCTTGGTTTTGGAAAGAATAGGGGCACCACGATCCAGCAGCATTTCTACAACCTGTTCATGGCCACTCCTTGCTCCACAGTGGAGGGGGGTCAACCCATCCTGTGGGATGTGGAATTATAACTGATTAGTTTCAGACACGTTAAAATCTTGTGCACTTTTGTAAAGACCCGTGATGTCCTAAGAAGCCAATTAATTCCTGCAGGATGCTGCTCCTCTGCAAATGAACAGCTGACCCTGTTTATCAAATGGACCAAGCACATTTTGGCTCTGATTTTCTGGACATGTAAATAGTCATATCACATTGGTGCTCATGCAGTGGGCTACTTCCAGGCCCTCACTGTGTAAGCATTAAAGTGGTTGATGCACCTACAAGAAAAAGATGAGATTGCACTTCAGGTACTTTTTGCCTGCACACCTTTGAGAACACTGGGTCTCTCATCTGTCAGTATGCATCAAAGTCAACGAATAGTCATTAAGTCTGAGAGAAAAAAAAAAATTCCTGTTCAGACTCTTTTTATTAGACTGATTTTGACAAGTGTACAGCAGATGAGAAAACCATCTTAATCCCAGGTGATAGAGGTATGTTGCAATCACTTCTGTCTCTTGTTCAGACTGTGCTTATGTGACCTCCAGCTGAATGACTGGCCTGGAGTCAAAGCACACTGTCAATACCTCTTTTAGAATAGTCAACATCCTGTTATAAATACATACCTCAAATAAAAGGTAAGACTGTTTTTAACATTAACAGAGTTATTCCAAACTGATTGGACTATACTTTGACCTGCACCCTGTTTACAATGCTCAAGTTACATGCTGCACACAAGTGGTATAATTGAAGTCAGCACATGTGCCCTGAGGAACTGCGAGTGAAGTCACACAAGGTTTTTCAATGCCCGATGACCCAGTGCTTCTTACAAATAATGATGTCACAGTTCTCAGAAACTTTAGTTTTCCAAATACAAGTCATGAAGGGGCCTTTCTCCAGTGTCTTCTGGCACTCTTGAACACACATACGTTGTATTGTCTAAAACATGTGTGTCACAACATTTTTATAAGAAAGGATTATCTAAAATTCCTTCTTACACATTCTATGCTCACTTCATACATATGCACTCCCTCTCTGTCTGTTCCTGTATGGTAGCAAGTATTATTAAGATACCTCCTTAGTCATATTTTTCATGCACAATTATAATATTCTTTCTTGATAATTCCCAAACCATCACACTCTATTAGAATACCAGTTTAAGCCCCGCAAAGTGTAGAGGGCAGCCAGGGAGAGGGAGGTGGTGATTCAGAGAGCCTTATACTCTCCTGCTTCTACCTTTTTGCCCTCTCCTAACAAACCTATGAAAAATAGCAGGTAGATATTCTCATTTGAAACTTGTATGGTTCTCACTGTGCATGTTCTTCCATTGGCATATGTTTCGATGTTGATCATTTTGGTTCAGATGTAATTCCCCTAACTCAGGGAGTCATTTGTTCATGCAAGACGGACACAGTTTGGGCCACAGTGTTCTTCCTGACATCTCTGAAGTTGACTCTGTTGTCATGTCTGCTTCTTTCTCTTATTTCAGCTCATGAACAGGGAAGGGCATCTTGTTAAATTCATATCACACAAATTAAAGATGCATTGCTCAAAACACTTAAAGACAAAAAGAAAAGGTATCAAACCCCATTAATTGTGCACTTACCAGCCAAGTTGCAAATGTTTTGCTGTAGCTTCACAAGTGTTTAAAATGGTAATGCATATTTCCTATACCAGTAGTTCCTACAGTAAGGGCATATCAAGTACTGAGCAGACACAATTAATATAAAAATATCACCTACATAAAAAAACTTGTGTGGGAAAGAAAATAAAATGCAGCAAGGCTAGATAACTAGAGACCTGTAGGTAGGAGCTGAAGATCATCATGTACGTTGCATTGTCATCATGTAACGTTAGACTATTCATTCTTTTTAGTTCCTCTCATTATCACATTCTCCAGGCACATCAAAGATAGACACTCAAGGAGATCAGGAACAAAAAGTAAGGTAGAGAACATTTGCCACATTTAATGCCTCCCCAACTCATTTCACCGACATACCATGGGTAGTACATACCATGCTCACAGAGAACGAGACACATTTGATCATCTTCATGTACCAGTCTAGACCCTTAAAAACTACTTCAGTGCTCTCCAGAGCACAGTGTCCCAGCCCTCTCAGGGTATCTATGGCTGACAAGGTTTCTGTGGCTCATGAGTAGGCAGATAGTCATGCTTGGCCAGCTGGAGCTCATTCTGGTCCACACAATAGTCACTACCACCAGATGCATCACATGGTGTGACACAACATTACAATGCATGTAGGTGCTTGTTGGAGCAGCTGATCTACAGCTATTGTTAACATGATGTCAGGAACTCCCACTGCAAAGAGCAAATACACTCCAAGACAGATAATTTAGCCGCAGAGACCTTTTTTTTTTTTTTTTTTTTTGTAGTTTGAAAAGACACTGTCTATTCACTGGTTTAGTTAATTGCTACGTGACACTTAAAATAGGTAAAGAAACGTGCAGAGGCAACCTGAAACACAGATCACAAAGATTTGTGTTTAAAAATCGAGACTCTGAGATTAAAAGAGACTGCTCTGAGCTCAGCAAGATTTCGGTTTTGTCAGGAGATTTTCTAGTTCCTTACTTACTGTTCCTTACTTACTGTTCACATAGACTATACTATGTGAAGCAAAAAATATACTGCATGTATTAGGAAGCAAACTTGCCTTGCTATGATAGCCTGCAATGGCTCAGAAAAACCATTACAAACGATTATGACAATAATCTGCAGATTAAGGACTCTCTAAGTATGCACTGACATGATAAATCATATCATCTGTATTATCTATCCCTCCAGAGAGCCTCAGAGTAGCTCCAGCAAAGCCAGGACGACAATAGGAGGAGTTCTGCTTAGGCACAAACCTCCCATTAGCATTGCATACCCATCTCTGGGGCTGCTGCCTTCTTTAGCTTTTATTTCAAACACAGACACGCACAAATAAATGAGATCTAAGCATGGTTTCTGGTCCCTGTTGAGACTCAGACACCAGTGCAGCTCCTTGATCTTGTTAACACTGGGGTCAAAACTGGTTTTAGCAGAGGCTGGTGCAAGCAGTGGAGCCCCTCTGCTGCAGTGTTTCCCCACCACCACATGGGGCTTTAAGGGACCCCTGAGGAGCACAGATCAGCCTCCCTGTGCTCCACAGCTACCTCTACCTCTTCCCTGTCACTGCTCTCCTGGGATTTCCCTTGCACAATGGCATCTCCCCAGGCTATCCCCCAAAGCCATGGTAGGCTCAGTACCATCAGCACCCACCAGAGAGCATCAGCTTCTAAACCCAGCCTTAGAGTTACGAAACACAACACCCAGCAAAAACTTTACTGAGATGTAAATAGTCAGCAAGAGCTTGTCAGAGTTGGAGCCAAATCCCAGAGCCTGTCCATGGCCTTGGCAGGAGTGTGGCAGGTGCTCCTCTCCCCTGAGCCAGAGGTAGCAAGCACATTTCCCCAGGGGAGCAATTACTGCTGCCTCCAGGGTTTATCATCCCCAGCACTGCTCAGTGACTCTGTGAATGCTCTTCAGCCCAGCAGGGCTCTGTGTCTCACAGCCCCTCCATGCTCCAAGTTTCCTGAACTCTTCACTTCACTGGCACTACTGCAAACAGCCCCTTCTGTGCATCAGGGCAGTGAACAAGGTTTGCTCTCCCTGCACGTGCAAAATGCACTCAGAGCACCAAGGCAGTGCTATTGTAGTTATTTTATATCTTAATACACGGGGCTTTTCTGAAGCAGCTTATGGATGATCTGATGCATCTTCAAAGAGCATATCCCACATGTTTTAGTGCAGATATGAGTGTTGGCCTGTTATTTAGATGCAAAATCAGTAGAATGAAGATTATAAACACTTATTGTTAATCCAGGCTAAAACTTGCTTGCTGCCTGCTCCAGACACAAATTCATTTTGGCATATACAGTATTAAACAGCCAAAGCAAATCAAGTTAATTTAATCAACCTCTCTTATTAAATTTTACTTTTTAAAGTCTTTTCTGGAAGACAGAGAAAACCTAATTAGGGCAACGTTCAGTAAACATGTTCCATGAGGCGTTACTAGTTCTTTGCTCGGAATGTTAGCTGAAAAACAGAATGATTAAAGCTACTCTGGCACATAGTTCTTGAGGAGCACCCTTAAGAATTCAGTACCAAGCCCCAAGAACCAGCTGCTAGACATCTCAGACACAGAAAAAGGACAGAGGGAAGATAAACAGCTGGTTAAAATAAACAATGCAACTATAAGCGTGAACTAAAATGGGGGAAAAAAAAAAGAAAAGGATGTCTGAGTCTCAAAATAGTTGCGAGATCTTTTTTGGAAATAACCACGTATGCTCACACGTTATTTCAACTCCCAATTACACATTGCAGGTGTGCATTTATGGTGCTCAGCAAATCCCAGTCCTAATGAATACAGACAAAGTGGGAGCTCATGGATGCCTTTTCCAATAATTTAAACAGGATAAGGATTTAGCCCTTCATGTTAACCTTTGGTGCAGTACTTCAGCACTACAGTTTCTGAGACCATCTGTCAGCAGCAAATGCAAATGCTCATGGAAATGACTAAGGAAAAGAAATCATTACCTCAACTTATGTATTACTCAGGAAAGGCTTTATGTGAATTTATCTATAAAATAATTATGTTCGTGAAAAATAAAAATAGACAATCTGGGGAGTGTATTGCAGTATCCCATACAGAGAATGGATTGCAGGAATAGACCACAAAATGACAGCTGCATAGCTAAATCTGTCTCATCTAAGAGTCAGAGTAGAAAATCCTGGCCCTGTTAGTGTTTGGTCAACAACACAAAACAGTATGTTCTGCATACTCATTTAAAGGTGAATTACAGACCTGAAACAGGAGAAGCAAAGGCCTAGGAACTTCTACCCCTGAGCAATAAACCCCAGCAATTTCAAAATTTTCCTGTCCTTTTATACAAGTACAGAACCTCTGCCATTCACCTGTGAGGAGCCAGTTTGTCTTCCATAATCAACACCTGCATTAAATAATACCACGGTGTCCAAGACAAAACCTACTTTATATAAAAAAATACTTCCACTCTTCTCCTAAAAAAATAGGATAAAAAACCCCAGAAAGGTCTCACACTTATAAAACTGGTAATAGGAGATTCAATTATTTTCACACGCAAATCCCCCCCGTTTATCGAGTTTGTGTGTGCATTCAGCACCTGTCCCTCACAGAACACACAAGGCTGGGCTCCGCCTGGGCATCCAGCTAAGCATGACTTGACACATGTATCAGAAAATACAGCCTTGGCTGCTCTTTGTCTTTCAATACATTCAGAAGTGGTGATGCTCTTGCAAAAGGATGTGACTGAAGCTTTTGTCATCCTGTGATTTTTGTAAGGCCATTCTATATCTGGGACATTGAAAAGAAGGATGGTGCTTAAATAAAAATGAAATGATGACAAAGTTGACATATCTTAATTGTTCAGCCTTGGAAAACAACATTGGGGCAGGTAGGAATAACAAGAGAGATTCAGCAGGAACATATGTTGTAACTGCTCACAGCAATGAATCTTTGCTCTTGAATATGAGAACTAGGCAGACACTCCTGAAACAATGCCCTTTTTCATCCAGCACCACATCACCCTCAGCCTTCTATTGCTTCTCCTATTGATTTCTAAACCCCTCCTGATGAACTCCAGCGATGCTGTTCCCTGTTCCCAGCCATGCAGTGTCTGCTGGGCTCCCTGAGCCTCCCTGGCAGCGGCACAGCCGTGCAGACCACAGCCTGGCAAAGCCTCGCCAGGATGAGTCAGTGCCGCCGGGAGCAGAACTTCCACTTACTCACTAACTGCCAGAAAGTGATGCCTCTGGTAACGCCAGAGAGTGCACTGATGAGTGACACACGTACAGCACAAGCAGCAGAAGTTACACAAATCCCTTCTGACTGACAGAGGGGAACGGGTGTTTGGGAAAACAGGCAGTCTGGGGGAAGCCAGAAAAAACAAACCAGTCATCCACTGCCTTTTGCCTCACTGGGAAGCTCTGCCAGACTCAGGAGCTGTTAATGCTTCTGCCCTCTTCCTGGATCCTGTTTCCGTCCCAGATTGTATTTTTAGTTCCATAAGCTATCCCAGTGTCTGACCCCGGAGCCTGTGATACAGGAAATGGAGCTGATCACGAATTTTCCTAACTAAAAGAAAAGAGCAAGCTGAACGCCCAACTATTTAAAGTAGTGGTCCCCAATGTTTTGGCTGCAGTGGGCCACGCAAATGCTTGCAGACGGGAAAGAAACAGTCCCTTGGCAAGTCTCCTTCTCCCCACTCTGACCAAATGCACATCTGTCACACGTGGCCCTCCCTGCCATATGGTAGGCTCATGCCCCTCAGCCTGGCAACCCCCAGGTAGCATGTAGGAAGATGACATTTTAGTCCGGAAATTATACCCAGTGTTTATATTATCCATGAAAAGTCATTGCTTCCATGTTCCCCAATTAGAAAAAAAAAAGTTATGAATAAATCTTCAGCGACTAAAGGTAAAAGAGAAGAAGAACTAAAGAAAAACGTGTGGAGAGAATGAAGAAATGACAAAGTAAATTGACCCAGTTTCTGAGTTTGCCACAGAAATAAAAAATACGAATGTTCCTAACAAGCCCTGCAGGAAATCTCAAAGACTGCTGAAACACTGGAAAACCAAACAGAAACCTGTGGATACAGTAATAACTGTAGAAAAAAACTATTCTTAGGTTATTAATTTCATTTGTTTAGAATGATTCTGGTGGAAATTACACAGACTAATTAAAAATGGAAGAGAGATGGGTGATAAGCTAATATTTCAAGAAAATGACAGTTGTCAAAAAATAACAGTGCCAGCTTTTGAAGGTTACCTCACACACAGGAGCGTGTTGCAAAGACTGCCACAAGAGCCCACAGCACCACAGTACTAAGTTTTCTTCCAAACATTTGATTTACCCCCCCCCCCCCCCCCCCCCCCTGTTTTTTTTTTCTCTCTTGTNCCTTTGATTTACCCCCCCCCCCCCGTTTTTTTTTCTTTCCACTGAGTAATTAAATAAAATATCCCTGGTTTGGCTGGGTTTTACTTACAGCACTTAGGTATAACCATATGCATTGAGTTTCTAAGTCATTCGGGGGTAGAGTTAGGTGTCAACCCGATGGAAACCATCCCTTCACCCAACACATTTGCTGACAAGTCCGAGACAGCAGCTAAGCACCCCGTCATACACAGGCTGAGCTGCGTGAGACTCATCAGCCACTCTGTGTTCTGTGACACTGCCCTGTGGACAGTGAAAAGCAAACACACATCGCACTTCAAAGTTACCCTGTTAGCACTGAAATTCAGAAATATCTTAGTTGAACTCTTGTCTTTTAGCGTTCTCCTGTACATTCACCTCCACCCCCAGGTAGCTAGAAGCAGTTCCTAATGAAATACTGTACAGAGAACATGGAAAATGGTTGGTTCTGAGCTCTGCCATACACATGGTGTTTCTCACACTGCTTTAAGAGATGCAAAATGTAAGCATCCTACTGCAACCATTTCATAAAAAATAAATGCAGTGCAGCTGGAGTAGCCTGCCAGGAAGATGAATGATTTAAGCTCTACAGCAACAAACGGGTCAGAGGCAATAGTTCCATGCAGTCACTCACAGCATTCACACTTCAGCTTACCCTTGTTTTGGCATCAATTTTAGCTCCTCGATCAAGTAGGAGTTTGACCATATTTGCGTTGCCCCTTTTTGATGCAACATGCAACGGCGTGATATCGTTCTGTGGAAGAAAACAACATGAAAATAAATATGCATATGTCTTTCTTTCATGAATTCCGTGTTTGGGTTGCTCAGAGAATGAATTTATGCCCAGTTTGCTAAAGCGTAACACAGTTGGTTTCCCTGAGAGCCTGAAAGCAAAGGGAAGCTGTGTTTAAGCACACATGTGAATTACAGGCCTGATACCTTGACATACACATTGTAAAGACAAACAACCAAGTTGTGGTTAGAGTTATAAGATGACACAGTTGTGCCTCAGGCCTCAGCTTTGGCATAAGGGTTAAAATTAGGCAATTCTACTGACTGCATCCTAGCAATTTAATCCAGCTATGACTGTTTCTGAGCACGTGGTGATAAGGATACACACCTCACAACTCCATTGGCCTTGTAGGAGTCGTAGCAAATAATAAAACCATTACTTCTGTAGAGCTAATTCAAAAGCAAGGAGATGCCAGTGCTATTTTATTTCTCAACACTATCAGCAAACCCCGGAAGCCTCGCAAGCACCTTCGTTTTTCGGCTCCATCGTTAATTTCGCCTGCCCAGTTTGTCCCTCTGATGAATATAACACTGTACTTCAAGTGAGACTGTAAAGAAGCGTATTTGCTTCCCCGAGTGGCTCCTGGCAGGCCAGCAGCAGGCAGGGCTGCTGCACATCCAGGGCAGTTACATAACCAACGCATGCGCACACAAAGGCACTTTTTTAACAAGATGTAGCCGGGACGTTCCTTCATGCTCTGATGAACCCTTTATCTCGTGGCGTATGAAGGCCACATCCTGTATATTTTTTGATCATATGGAGCCAAGTAAAAATAAAAGGATTTAAACAGAGCGCCCAGCCACTGTATGAGGACAAACAGAATTTTGACGAGCGTGTTTCTGCGTGTTCGGGGGCAGCGCAGAACAGCTGGCTGAGTAAAGCCAGCTTCCCTGTGACCCAGCAGAAAGCAGCACATCGGAGTGAGCGTGTGTCCTATGGCTGACTGAGTCAGAAAGGCACCTCAATAGCTGGGGAGAGGTACAGGTGTCTTACCTGGCTATCAGGCTGTTCAATACTGCTTCCTCAAAACTGCAGGTGAGCAGAGAGACAGAAAACCAGCACTGAAAAAAGATCCCCTCTAGATGTGACGGGTTGACTCACAGCTTAATCCTATCTCTGAGTTCCTAATCCAGCTGCTACATTTTCATTTACACAAAATTTCACTATGGAGCTAACTCACAGCGACTAAAACCTACTAATTAATATTATCACAGAGGTAAAAGACATGTTAGTGAGATTAAATGACACAGATTCTTTCTACGACAGTAATGATCATTAGATCATCAAAGTGATGACTATTCCTGTGTAGCTTCTCATTTCTTTAAAAAAAAAACAACGAAGCAAAACAAAAAGATGCTTAGCATATTAAACAAAAATTGCAGCCTGCCTAGTCCTTCCAGGGAGGCAAAACTGTGATTGCCTAACTTCTATTTTTTGAGTTGGCTTTGAAAAAAAAAAAAAAAAATTAACTCCATTTGACTAGGAGTTGACATTGGTTATAATATGGGGTCACTATATTACTGTATCAGCCACAAAGAGGACAGAAAATGAGAGGAGAAAAGCAATTATGCAGAGATACTTTCTGGTTTTTTTTCTCTTCCCAGGAGGAAAGATGTTACTGAGGTCAGAGGGAGATAGAGATGAATTCTACTTTCCTGAGGGAAAAAACAGTAAAGGAAATAACTTTCATCTCTTCAAGTATAAGGTACTGCAGGTAATTTATACTGAAGGAACACCTTTTTCCACTTGCTGGGGTTGATGGGCAAAGAGGTTAACTCAGCCTAATAGACCCTAGTGCCCTGTTAATACGTCAAAATAATTTAGTACTAATAATTTACTGCTTCACACACAGACTAGAACAAAAGGCTTCAAGAAAGAAATGGAGGAGGAAGGGACAGCATTACAAAAGGTAGGACAACTACCTATTAGAAGTCTGGTTCTTGTTCATCCTGACACTAAGCTAAATCTAGTGCAGCACAGGGGAGGGTATACCCACATAAGAATGTGCACTTTGGATCTAATTATTTGCCAGTCTAGCTGTTCAAAGCTCCTGCTGCCTTAAATGAAGGAGAGTAGATGGAGAGGAGAGATTCTGGACTGGATGAATGAGCGTTGGTAGATACACAACTCATCTCCAAAAGAGATGACTTCCACTTAGCAATTAATGTTTAGGTCCCACTGTTTGTTTGCAACAGGGGAAAAAAAATAAAAATACCCACTTTCATCTTTCATATTCAAAAAGGAGTCTTCTTCAAATAACCTTCATACTTCTGCTTAGTAGCAAAATTGTTAGGACAGTGTAATTCTTTCTCAGCTTCTGACAGGGGTGATCACCCTGGCTGGAAACATGGGCAAATTCTCCAGCACTGAGTAAGGACTAAGCTCACTTTGCAAGCTGGAGAGCTCAGCATTTAATCTTTGCTCTATTTGATCACCTGTCTTGATGAAAAACATAAATTTAATATCTATAGGATCTTGAAACCTGGAGTTACATTTGGTTGAAAATAGTCAGCACGTTCACATAACAAAGAGAGGGATGGAGAAAGGATGTGATCACTTTAGAAACAGTTTGTTAGGAAAACCAACCACACAAAGCTACTCTGAAATAACTAATGGAGTAGGAGAAACCACGCAAATTAAACTCTACATGTCCAGTGTAATATCTGTCCTTGTGGATGAATAGCTACTCTTTTCTAGGAAAAGAGCACTAGAGCACTCATTCCCTTGGAAGGAGGTTACAGTTTTTGTTGTACTTTACTAACCTATTCAGACAGCGCATAAACAGAATTAAGAGACAAAGAATTACAAATGTATTTAGCCTTTTTTATCCCAAACATCTCAGGAAAACACAGTGGGGAAATGAAGAAAAAAAAAAGAGAGGGTGCAAGTCTCTATCCAGAATTTAATTTTGCCATTTTGCTATTTGAGCTTTAACTGCTAGCAAAGAATATGAAGTAATAATTCTGCTGGCTGATTTCTGACTCCTCACAGATGAAGAGATACATTATGTGAATGCTTGAATAATTGCACTCTGACAGGTCATGCAGTTTGTCTTTGGTCAACACTGTGTTGTGTCAAGTCTTAAAGAATAAAAGCTAGTGGTTTCCTACATATGGTCCTTTCCCATCTGACAATTAAGAACATGAACTGAAAAATAAATAAACCTCAGATGACATTGTCATTAATTTTTTCTGATGACAAAACAAAGCAAGCAACTCAAAAGTGAGTTTGTACTTATCACAAAAAACTAGAGATAAAAAAATCTTCATAATATATGTGACTTCAGTGTAGGTTATTAGCACTAAAACTGTGGTATCAGCAAACAAAACAGCCATCGAATGTAATGTTCTGAATTCTTCAGTGTATCAACAGCATCTGCTGTCATTTCAGTCTATTTTTATCTGTTTGATCTTCTGTAAATTTCTCCCTTTGTTCTTAAGATAGAATAGTAAATCAGGAAACTTTTGAAGATGTTTTCCTGCAGTAATAGTGCTGAAATGCCTTCAAAAAGTTGCCATTAAAAGATGTGGTTCAGAACTGGAACATCTGTTGGAGTGCTGCTTGCCCTCGCTGTTGAAACCTCAAATGCTGGATAATGTCTCAGGCAGACCCCTCGACACCGAGGTCCAACCTGCCATTCGACCTGACAACAAATTCTACAGGGAATACGAAGTAGAACTTGTGAGAATAGCGACCTAAAACTGTGCAATAAATGCTCATAGGATTATCAACTAGAACATCATCTTCTTGGCAGATTTCCTGGGGCACATGATTTTAAGTGCTCTGAAACTCTGCATAGCTCAAAACGTGATGGATTAGACGTGTGCTATTTTTCCCTACACCTCACAACATTGTGGGTGGTGGTTTTCCCTTTGTCTCTATCCACTGCCTGCTGCAGCCCACCACCCTCTCACACAGGGCCTTTGCCTTCCTTTGGAGCCTCACAACATCCACAAATATGATGGGTGAGGAGTGACCTGCTTGTACATTCAGTGGCTCTTGCTTGTGCCTGATCAGAGAAAACACTAAGCCCTTTCAGCTGCAGCTCTCTATCTACAGCTTCACAGGAAAATTTAAGAAACTTCAAGTTATCTTGTGCTGAGCAATAAGGCACCTACATTTCCCATCTGAAATGAGATCAGCTGCCCCCGACACATGGTGTTATCCATCACAGTTCACCACAGCAGTCAGAATTACTCCTTACTATTACAAATTAGCAACACGAACGGTTAGGACGTCAGGAAAAAAAAAAACAGGGAAAAAGTTAAAACTGGCAGAGTGCAAACACAGTACATTTTATATAATTCTATTTTAATGCACTTAGAAAATGCGGAATTCTCCCTGGTTGCTGGTATGCTGTGCTGTCCTATGGGATTGCCTCTTTCTCCCATCAGACAGTCTCAGTTTATAAGCTTAAGAATGTTAATAATCACTAAGAAAAGTAAATGTTTGCGCTTACAGTATCATACTGGGCTCTGAAGTGTACCTTTAAAGGAAGGCACACAAAAAAAGGGAAAACCTCTCCTAGTCATGCGCTGCATTGATTTAAATGCTGACTGAGCAGCAGATCATGTAGGGACTGTGAAGATTCATTGCCAATGTCACAGGGACTTGGTATTTCTCCTTGCTAGCAGTTGGAGGACTTACCTCCACCTCTGAGCTCTCTTCCCAGCCCCTCAGTGAAGGGCAGTTTTAATGAGAAAAAAAAAAAACAAACCACACTTATTTGATTTCAAATTTCACTTCCTTGATTTAAAACAAACCAAACCCAAACAGCTTCTTACCAAAATGCTCAGATTAACTTGGAATTTACTAAGATAATCCTTCTCAATTCTCAACTGACAACAGACTCTAGGAAGAGCTTAATATTGACACAGAATGTGTGAATAAAATAGAAGCTGAAAATAGCCAGACTGCTAAAGCAGAAATTTCCTATGCAGTCTGGAAAATCCCTCCATCATTAGTGGTTCTTAAGAAAAGAGCATAATGTTGGGTGCTGGTTGTTGCATACTGGAACTGTCAGCAACACCACTACATAGATATTACCACCATTACCAGATCCTGGAGGTATGGGAAGATTATGCTGTGCATTTGAAGATTGCCATATGCAACTATGCAGCTACACCAACATGTTTTATATGAAAACGTTCATTCTTTTCTCCTTCTGTATTTTTCTGAAACTCAGGGTTGGAGATACAACACAGCAGAATCCTTGCAGAGAAAAGTCTTAAATTCTAATAGCAGTTACTGTGATCACTGAGGCTTGTGGAGAAGTTTCAGAAATCAAAGATAAAAACACACAATCAGATGCTTTCCAGGAAACCTGGCAAGAGTGCATAATTTTTCAGCTTCTTTTCCTCCTCTACTTAATGGCAATAAGTCTTATATTGTGCTATTATAGTCCTTGAATGCTATACTTAACTTTCTTCAGGGCTGAGATGTATAAAAGGAATCCTGGAAGAAAGGAAGGAAGACTATAGCAAGGAGCTGTTATGGCAAACTACCACTGGGGAAATAAGATGTTTTTCTCTTATGCCACTGTCACTTACATATTGCCTGCTCTTTTTGATGGGCTAATGGTGTTCTGCTTCTCAGCCTCAGGGTCATCATTAATGCATGTTGTCCTCACACCACCCTCAAAATTACCAAATCCTTTCTTAACCTTCCAGTAAGCAAACTTTCTGCAGGCAAAGCCCACTCCTGGCGGAACTGAGATCTCTAGAACAAGGAGTGCTGTGTATCAGGAAGGCTACTCACAGAGCTGGATGGAGTTTTATGCCACAGCGACTGGCTCCTATTTGCTTTGGCAAGAAAGTTATGGGGAGAGAGGTCTCCTTCACATGGAGGATTCCCTGGCTGCCTCAATCTTCTGACTTGCTCAAGTACAGAGTGGATGGGGGGGTCACAGAGGTTTCATTCAGCTGTTGCTCTGGAAGCTTCAAAGAATTCCTTCCTTCCTTTCCAACTGCTGTGCTCCTCAGAAACAGGTGGAGCTTCAAAGGCATTTCTTCACCTGGGCTAAATAGATTTTTCCACTGGAAGATCATCTCAGACAGAAGAACTGTATGTGAAGACTCTGTGAGCCCCCAAAAGATAACTTTTTCCTAATTGTAATTTCCAGAAAACAGTTCATTCAAAGCCTCTTCCTCACCTCAGTGGTTGGCACAGCAGCCCTGGAGAAACACCGATTTGCACATCCTTGTTGCTGAGTTAGCACAGGGCTGTCTGGACACACATCCCTATCCCAGCAGACACAACTGCCTGCCCTCCCTGGGCACTGCTCCTGGCAATGCCCAAGCAAGGCGTGAACAGGAAAGGGCAGGCATTCCACAGGGCTCTGATACATAGCAAAAGAACTTTCCTGCACAGGACACCATAGGTAAAATCAGATTGCTAAGGAAACTGGTTTCTCCTTCCTTCCAATAGCCGCTACTTGCTTTAACATGTATCTGGACACACCTTTCCAAGTCCTAGATATCCAAGTGCTAGGCAGTCTGGAGAAAAAGAAGAAATCCCTCTGTGACCTGTCCTTTTTCTCCAACACCTCATGCACTCTTAGGCTGAAGATGACCCAATTCTGGTAAAGAAAGTCCCACCCACGGCATGAAGCCCTTGCAACAGCAGCCAGCGCCAGAAGCAGCAGCTGGGATGGGAGCACAGCAGTTTTCACTGTGCATATGGTCACTGTATGCCAGCAACAGAGTTCCTGCATTGACAGTCTGAAACAGGAGAGCCCACTTGGTGGAGTTCACTTCTCCACGCTAATCACTATGTTGGTACTTCCAGAAGATGGGAAGTTGAGAGCAAAATTACTAAAACTCAAGGTAAGACATCAGAACCAATTTGATTTAAAAGGCACAAGTGGTTGATAAACAATAGTTTTCTTAAAATAACAGCAATTAGTTTCTCCTGTTGAAAAAAATATTGATAAAATAGATTGACTTAAGAGTGTCTGGCCTTCTTTCAGTTTGTAACTAGCATTCACCTGCACCTCTCCAACATCAAGTCAGCTAAGAGAATGGTGCCTGGAATTGCTGCAATCACCCAACATGCACTTACATGTTAGTCTGGCTAAGAGAGGAGGCTAATTTCACCCTCAGTTACCCTTTATTCTCCTCCTCCACTTCTTTGGCCCATGTGTGATTGCCTCCCAGTTAAGCAAGAGGGAAATATGTTGACGCAATGAAGGGATTTCCTAAACTTTGAAGCATTTCAGAGAAGCACAGCCAGACGTGAAAATGTACTACAGAAAAAGGATGATGAATAGACATAAAGTGCCTGTTACCTTGCCAGTAATTGTGGCAGGTTTTTTGCTGAGTTTGAGCCCAAGAAGTCAACCAATTTGGAATGAGTGTTTTCCCTTCATTACAAAATGGCAAACATCCAGCAGAATAAGGAGATCTTGTTTCACTTGGAACGAGGTTAGGAAGGTTCTTGGAGCTGCCTTCTCGTTTATAGGTAGAATAAAGGGCATTACAAGCTGATTAACTGAAATGATTTCCATCCATTCCAATGGGAATGGAATACATGTTGTGCCATCTTCCCTGCACTTGCAGCAAGGCAAGAGAAGACAGCACAGACACAGAAGTGCTAATGCAGTTCAACGGAAGAGCTGACACGGCATCAGTCGCTTGGCTGCAAGAGAGCAAACCCGTAAAAGTAGGTACATTTCCAACCTTCCCAGCCTCTACAGTCAGCAGGTACACAGGCTGGCAGGCACTGTAACACCTGTAAGAGCTCCTGGAGCTATGCCTGTTTTCCCAGTGGCAGTGAAAGAAGGGAACAAGGGAGTATATGACAGCTGAGAGGCAGGCAGGTGTACACCGGTGGGGTGAGGGAAGCAGCTGCTACTGGATATCACTGGGGACATCAGTTACTTACAGTAGAGCACACTGCTCACCTCCTGCCCACTCAATGAGAGGCATCATCATGTCTTTCCCTGCCTTCACTCCTGGAACCTCTTTCTTCCCTCGGGCCTCTCAGAAACACACTGAAAAGAGCAGCTTAAGAGATGCCTTTGCCACAGGTTTGCCCCCCCTTTTCTTACATCCTTTCACCAGCTCTTATTACCACACTTGGCCTTGGCCTTAAGGCTCAGAGTTCTGCCTTCATCTTACACATCCATTCTCATTTTCTCTGCCCTTTCCACCTTGACTATACTGAGGTAGGAGCTGGCTATTTATCCTGCCCTCACACTTTGGTCTTAACGTTGCCCCCTTCACACAAGCATCTTCTGTTACCACAACCCTCTCCTCTTGTTCAAATCCCTCCCCAGAATTCCTACTTTCCTAAACAGTTTAAACACAAATCAAGAGATTAAGTAATGTCGACTTCCACTTATTTAACAAGAACAAAAGAAAAATGGCTGGTGGTTTGCAAAAGCACCAAGTGCATTTGACATGCCCATCTTAAAGTTTGCTTTCTGTGAAAGAAAGTCACAGTGCCTACACATGGTATGATTTTAGTTGGGTTACAGCCCTTCCATTTCTTTGCTCTGTTGCTCATCTCACATTGTCAGCAACTCAAGTAAAGGCCTTTGCTCCAGTGAGGAGATGGAACACCACGCACAGTGTTCACAGAAATTAAAACGAGAGGCAAGGAGGTGGCAATGAGCGGGCTGATATGGGTCATTTTCAGTGTCTGGTTTGCAATTTGGGTGATCAAGGATCAAGCAAGTGCTGATAACTGTACTTTGCACACAACTTCTCCTGGTGCTCTGTTTACCTACAGATTTGCTGCTCTACCAGAATCTAACCCATCTTTCTGTGCAGCGCTTTCATCACCTGCAGCCTGGTAAGTACTAAGGAATAAAATTCAGCTCCACATTACTGTTATTTATGCTACAATTCTTTCTGTCACAACAGCTTTACCTGGATTTCCAACCACCATACAGCAGAGATGTGCTCTCTCTCTCTGGATGCCCCCACCCAGTATCACAGGCACAAACAAGCCGCTCAGTGCTCTGAGTCACAGCTCAGCCCACTGCTCTTTCAGGCTGCTGTCACTGCATCCCCACTTCCCCAGCTATCCCAGAACTCTGCCTCTCTCTGATAGTAACAACTAATGGAGGCAGAACCTGTAATGTCTAGATCTCGAGGAGGAGGCAATAATGGCCTTATTACTTTGGATGTGCTTTCCATAAGTGCTCCTAATCCAAAACAGAGCTGCCAAAGCCTAAGACCTATTATTTTATTAAAACAAGCACAGGCAGATGGTATTTAGTGGTACTGGTACTAAATGCTGCTAATTGCTAATGTAGTAGCACTGCTAATCCCTAAGCTTGTTTCTGAGTGGGAAATAATTGACCTAAGACCCCGTTTGTCTTCCTTGCTTCTGTGATTAGAGCTTATCAAATACTCAATGCCAAAGCTCATGATGGTATGAAATGCCTTAATGCTCTAATTTGGTCAGCTAAAGGACTTGGAAATCAGAGGTCAATGCTATCAGTGAAAGGAAAGCACATATAGTCAGCAGCCTCCCAGGAACCCCTAACCCCCAAATTTGCTCTTAGCTTGTGAACTTCACATGGATCTAACCTGGTATACCTCTCTCACCAAAAAACATGAAATACATTTAGTGATGAATGTGATTTGGAAAACATAATTTGTGTAAGAGTTGATCCTTACCTTTGACACTCAGCTATCAGTTTACCCAATATCTGCTAGTACTTTTGTCACCAGCAATAGTAGGTACTGGTTCAGCATCTTAGCTTTGGAGATTTACCTTCATTCATAAAACACCATGTTGAATGAAGAGTGGCCAGCACCAACACTTTTCACCTACACTTCTACTTAATACTTTAAGGAAAAAAATTCTGGATCTGTGTCGTTCAAAATTTCTATTCCTGCTCTATCACACCCTCCACCAATTCCTCCTATTAATCACAGTCTCTAAAAAAAGAACTCCTCAGGGTTTGTTGTTTTTGTGTTGTTTTTTTTTTTCTTTTAATATAGGAAGTTCTATAAGTAAAATAGTACTTTCAGTGCTAAATAATCACAATATTATTTTATTGTTGTCATGGGTTTGCAGTGCTTGTCATAAACACTTTTCTGCATGTAAATATGTTCCTTAACTACAGAAGCATTCAAGTTACAGCTATACAAACCATATAAAGTAAAAAAAATACTGCAATTCACTTTTTGCTCTGTGCAAATGCTCTGAGCAATAGCATAGGAGTTGCTGGATTATCTATGTGACATAATTCCTTTCATTAATATGATCTTGAATATACAATGGGGTTCTTTTTCCTTTTTTTATAATTTAATTGAAAATATTCTCATTACTTATATATAATATTTATCATTAAATAACTATTAAATAATATAATTATGATTTAATATTAAATATCTAAATTTCTAGAAAACATTAATTCATGGTCAGTTTATACCTATTTACTCTTCCATCAGCATTTGCCTTCACTCTGAATGCCTCTTGTTCACTTGATTTTATCTTCCTATAGTCTCAGGGATCACTATCACATTTCCTCCCTGGTTTTGTTTTGATAAGGTTTAGCGAGCCAGAGTTTTGCACAGCCTCAGTTTGTCTTGTTTTGCTGGTTGGTTTGGTGTCATTATTAATTTATTTATTCGGTCTGTTTTGGTTTTGGGGCACCAGGCTTGCAGAGCAGCCCAGCTGCCTCTGGGAGGATGGACCCACTGCACGAGCAAGAAGGCACAACTGAAGTCCCCATCAGTTGCTCCCCAACCAGCCCAGAGTGAACCAAGGAGACACTGGGAAAGCCCACAATATTTCACTCCTGGCTCCTGACAATTTTTCATCCATCTGAGGAACTACCCTGCCACTCCCTGGGCTGTGTTGTGGCTTTGGTGCCCCCTTTACAGGGTCAGGAGGGTTAATTCCCTCCCTCTGCCATGGTTTCTGCCCTACATCTCCCATTATTGACTGGCCTCCACAGATCTCATTTCATTTTCTACCTCTCCAGTGTCTCAGATCTCCTTTATGTATCACCTGACTCTCATATATATGCAGTGAAGGCACAGATGCTTTTTTCACCTGCACTTTATGGTCACTGGAAACAACTGCACAGCGAGGAGAATTCAGCAGGGACACAACACTCCTGCCATACGTTAAAAGCTCTGGATGGAAGCATTTGTATCACTGCATCCCAGCCTACCTTTGTTCCAGCAACACTGGAACTATGACAATTGCAGTTCCTTTTGATTAAAACAGATGTTTTCAAAGGTGAGGACTAGAGCTCAGGTTCAGCTCAGCGGCTCAGGGAAACCCCCTTTACACTGCATGGTAGCAGAACAAGTGCAGTCAGCTGGTGGGAGCAATGTACCTTTCCACACCTCTGTGGAAAACCTGTTGGAAAGCGATGATTATGCAAACGAGGCATAATTAAGCTTCCACACTCACCCTTGCAGTGAAGTCCACAGCAGCACCCCGATTTAACAGCAATGTGGCTACATTGATGTTTCCATAGTGAGCAGCTATGTGGAGGGGAGTGAACCCGCTCTGGAAGAAAGAAAACAAAACACAACCAATAGATACTTTAAAAAAAATATTTCCATATTATTCCAAAATTTGTAGCACATCACTGACAAAAGCTAGTAATAGGAGTCTGCTGCAAGTCACCACTCCAATTCTGTACTAGTTTTCACTCACTGATGTTTATTTATAGTATCTCAGAGAGACATAAATAAAACCATATTGCTATGCAGGAGGGAAAAAAAATTAACATAATTATTCTAGAAGATAAGAAGCTGAATAAAACTTTCAGTTATTCCAGAAAAACAAGAGCAAAACATGTGAGTATTAAAGCAATGATCTGACTTTTATAAGAAATTAACTGCTAAGTAGAAATACGTAGTTATTGGTATTATGTCAGTCTTGCAAGTTAAATCTCTTAGAGATTCTTTGCAGAAGTTCAAATGCAAGTCATTTAATGATATTTGCTAACTGATTTTTATAAATTCAAAGTAGATGCAAATGAAAATAACATCAAAGACTATTTTAAATTATTAATATGGCTTTTTTTTCCAAGGGTTAGTACCATAAAGATCAGTCTCCCACTGTGGGCAATCACACTGGGTTATGTTCAGACACCACAAGTTACCACCCTAATTAGAAGATGCTTTACTGATAAAATTACTTCAGCAACTGATTTTCATATTTAAGTAGTTTTACTTCCTTATAAAATAATGCTAAAACATGCAGCAATTCCATCAATCCTGCGAAGTATGAAACCTTATGGGAACTAGATGCATTTCTAAATTGTTAGCAAGCCATGCTAGCTGCAACTGCCTTGCTTCGGGAGTTTTGCAGATATAAAACCACCCTCAGACCATTCTATTTGCTGACACCAAGGTAAGTGTCATGCAGAAGCCTAGAATCAGACCTGGATGCACAACGTGACAGGGTTGTCTGCAGCTCTTAACACATCTAATAAACATATGCTCCATGAGAGTCCCCGAAAACTCCATCTTGCATAATATGGCTCTTTTATGATGGCAGTTGGTTCCTGAGAGTGCTCAGCTCTTACTTTTAAACCCTAGTTTCAGCTGCAGAAAGCCCTGGTATCTAAACTACAGTCTTCTCTAGCACATGCTACTCGATTTCATCTAAAGCAGGTGTCTATCCTATAAAAGGCGATGCAAAAAAGGAGGAAGAAATGATGCAGCAGCACTAAGTCATGAAGGAGTGATGATGCATATATATATTTATATATACCTCTGTTGTTCTATTCACCATCATCTAGGTTAACACATTTGGAAGCAAAGAGGGGGAAAAAATGAACGGTTAGTTCACCACTGGTGACATGGATGCAGAAAGCTTCATGATTGCTACGTGGCATGGCAGCTCAGATGGCAGCACAACCGGCACACAAAGGAAGCTCGACGGAATGGAAGCTCGATGAGCGAGTATCTTGAATGCTAATCATTACATGTTTACCAAAGTCCTTAAAGTAGCAATTGCACAAGCAACTAATCAAACGACTGAATTGTACCGTACCTACAGCCCACCACTGTGGGATTGGCTTTCATTTCCAAGAGAATAATTCGAATAATACTTTGTTTATTATTTTCCATTTGCAAAGTTATTTTTATAGAAAGTTATATTCAGAGAAATTAACCCCGATTTAAACAGAAAGGAAACGGGGGAGAAAGAGGCCAAAGGAAGCAAATCAGATGTTATTCTTAAGAAAAGAAAGTCACGTGTAACTCCGCAGCAAAAATACTTGACACCGAGGGAGATCTTCACCGGATGTAATACATGTGGGTCAGGACCTTGTAGCATCAAACCTTTTTCCTTTTGACAACTGACCTTTGACTCCACATCAGCGTTGTGGTCGTTCTGCAGGAGCAGAGCCGCTGCCTTCGTGTCGTCCTTGCGGGCAGCGATGTGAAGGGCGGGAAGACGGACTTTTCCCTTCGTGTCGTTTTCGAGCAGCAGTGAAACCACCTGGTCGTGACCTTGCTGCAAAGCCACTGCCAAAGGTGTGAAACCATCCTGCAACGTACAACAGGGACTATAAACACAGGTTCCAAGCTTCCCAGGGGGTGGGAAGGGGAAGGGAAGAGATCTCAGCTTTAGTTAACAGCACTGGCTCAAACTCCAACGCCAAGTGTGACATGGTGCAAATTAAAACTAGCCCACAATGAGTAAAGTGTCGGTTCCAAATGCTCAAAACACCTTTGCGGCACTTCAGACTTAACATAAAATTACAAGACACGAGCAAACAAAAATGACTGAGATTTGAGGAAAAAAAAAGCAAAATTACTCACAAATTAACAGTTAATTATACAGATGCTTATTTATGTGTTTAATTATACAAAAAGGTGTAAGAAGCTGAAATATTAAAATTAAAATTGTTAATGATGTCTCCATAGTAAATTATCATCCATTCCCTCCACATCTACAGATTATTATCTATTTTATTATTTTTTTTAGGAAAAATCCACCCAAACAAACCAAAGAAAAAAAATCCCACAATACTTGATCTTTATCCTCTGATATATTTTATATGTGGATTTAAAATATGATAATTGAAATATAAATACCCCATTCTCCCAATATACCAGTTGTTTTACTACAATTTCCACTGATGAAAATTTATATACACGTGATGGACAACCCTCTTACAAACAGAAATTATTTCCTTCAGATTAGCTAATAGCCAAACTGGTGAAGAATAAGAAACCTGGAAAATAGAAGGGTTTTGTTTAACAGATTTCAGAGCAGATTCCTCAAACACATGAAAAGTACAGTCAGGGATGATTTTATAATTTTATTTTTATGGATTATTAGAAAACTAAAGAATGAAAGAGTTGTCATTTAGATTTTGCACCGTCCCAAACATTTAACTATCATTCCAAGCCAGGGAGACTTTCAGCTTTGCACAATACCCATAAATCACCCCCCAAAAAAAAAAATCACAAATGCAAATCACTTGTGATATTTATTTATTACATTGGTCTCTCAGTGATTATATCCAAAGCTTGTATTACCAAACTTCATTACAGTTTAGTAAACAAACACCTCCTTTCACTTTCCAACTACGGCTGTCAAACTGTGTAAGTATGAAATAGAAGTGCAGCAGTGACACAGAAGGATGTAGATCCTCACCCTATCTCAAAAGTGCAGAGTTGAAGTGGTAACTTTTTAACTTTTAGAATGCAAAGTAATGTTTTCAACAAGGAGTTTCCCTGTCTAGTTTACCAAACAAATAACACCTAAATTTAGGAGGAGAAAAAGGAGAGGGTCTGGGAAAAAAAAACCACATTTTTTTCAAAACCTGGGGGGAGGAATGGGGCAGGGGGGCAGGGGAATCACTGAAATTCCTTGAGTCCTAACAAGCTTTCCCTTAATGTTTTTCCCCCCTCATTTAAGCAACCCTTCAAGCTGCCTCCAGCTCCCCACCCTCCCGCAGCGGGGCAGGGCTCTGGGCCGTAGTCTGACAACTGCACAGCCTCAGACATTGGCAGAGGGGTGTGAAAAATGCTGCGCAGCTCTGAAGGCCAAAAAACCTCCTTGAGCATCCCCACAAGAGGGCTCTGGCAACGTAGCTACGCTGTACCTGCAGAAACGGAGGCTCTTGCCTGGAGAAACCCTGGAGACCTCGGCTTCCTGCTCTACTTACACAGCTGACGGCGGTGGCAAATCGAGCCACTTCACACAGAAAAGGGGTGCAGGTATCTGTGATGTCTCTGCTTATCGGGCTTTCTCTTCTGCTCAAAATGCTGCTGACAGTAATATATATTAAAAAATAATCCTAGGAACACATTTTCTCCTTTCCCTAAGGAAAAGGGAGCGGGCAAATGGGTTGGAGCCCGTCACTTCAAGGCCAGAAGAGCTGCCATCCCCTATACCTGTGGTTTCCTAATTGTGATGAGAGCTGCCCATCATTTCAGTGTGTGCAGAAATTCCTGTAACAAGGCCAAACAAAATGCCACCAGGAATATTAGCACTGACAAGAATGCATTTCCACCACGTGCTCCCTGAAGGTGCCAACTCACAAAAGCAATTCCAAGTGCCATGATCTAAGCACTGTAATTAATGGTTGCAGTTTAAAACATCAGCAAAGCCCATCCCATTAAAAAAAAAAAAACAACAAACCAAAACTAAATCCAAAAATTCATTTTACAAAAACAGAACCGACTATTTTCTTTATTTAGATTAAAACATCTTCATTAAAGAGTTTTATTTTTAAAGAATATTTAGCTAAGTGGCAATCCTTTAATTACAAAAGTTCTTGCACTCATAAAGAGAAATCAGAATTATATGGAAACTTGGAACAAGAGAAAATAAAAAGTACCCATAAGCAACTATCTCAAACAAGAAAGGCAATCAAGGCAACACTGTTTTGTAGTCTGGTATCTTCAAAGGAATTCTCCCCGGGTAAAATTAGATTGCACCTTATCATCAAGCTGAGTTGGAGAAAAGCTCAACCTAAACTGACAGACAATGCTCAAGGGAAAAACAATACCAAAGAAAAAGATCCAAGTACCCATTCAAATTTTTTAAAAAAAAAATCTATTTTCAGAAAATTGTACCATGTATACAGAGTATATCAAGACTTTGGAACTCTGGGGGTTCTGTGTCTTCCTTCTTTCCAAGTTTTTATAAAGAAATAGAAATCAGCTTTCCGAAAACTTCAAATTTCAATTAATTTTCAGATGCAAAATATTCAATTTGGGTATATATTTGGTATACATATTTTCATTTCTCAACTTTCGTATCTTTCAGCATTTCTAGAAAGTAGCTCCGATGTACACTTCTAGCTGAAACTCATTTTTGGCAATTTTGGAAACATGATTTTGATCCGTCAGTGACGGATTTTTTACAGTCTTGCCTTCAAAAGAGTAAGATTTCATACCTACATCATTATACAGTAATACTATGAGGTACAGGGTGGCAATAAACTAATTTTGCATTTCAAGTAACCCTGGGTTTTCCCCGATATCCCAGGCTGGCTCCAAAGCATAGGCAGACAGTTGTTCTTGCCCTATGGTTGCCACCCTTCTCATTACTCACTATTTTTAATGAAAGCACAGAGAACTTTTATATTATACACACAGCTTCCCTGTTTCAGCACTTAACCTGAAAGATTACCAATTATGACTAAGAACACGTCTATATTTAGAACTGCTTCTAGTTAAAGCAATTTTTTTTTCTCATTTTAGAAATGGCAAGAGAAAGCTTAAACTGCTGAAAAGCCCATAACTCTATTCATTAGCACACTTCACAGAGAGCTTTTTATTCGTCTTTAATTTTGTATTTAAGAGACTGGTTTGATATAAGCTGGCAGAAACCACTGCTGAAGCACATTTTACTTTGTTCATAAAGCGTGAAATTCAAGCTTTTACCTCTGTGGCAAGGCTTTGACTGGCACCGTTGTCAAGAAGAAACTTAACAACCTCCAGGTGGTTTTCTTGGGCTGCCATATACAGTGGAGTGAAGCCATTCTGAAAGAGGAAAACAAGAGTGTAAACACTCTGCAAACGTTTCATACATACCTCAGATCTGCCAGCCTCAGGTAGATCAGGAGAAAAACAAATAAACTGTTTGAGCCGTTACCTGGTGTGTGAACAATCTCCCCTGACTTAATTGAGGATAGGAAAGGGACAGTGTTATTTAAAGGGACACAGTGGAATCTTTCAGCGAGATACAGTTCCCACAGCTAGGTAAGAATAATTCCTTTATATCTATTGCGAAGTTAAACGAAAAATCAATCTGGATGGATGATTTGTTAGCAGTGAGTTATGACTCCTGATAAATACAGCCCCAGCACTGAAAATGCAAAACGGGACAGGGAAATACAATACAAGTCCATAGCAAAAGCAAGAGCAATAGCTCTTTGGAGTAATTGCCAATTTTTCCTCTTCTTTCCATTAGCTTTGGCTTCTCTTTCACTTGTGCCAGCTACTTATGCCTTCCATCTCCTCAAAGAGCTGCCTTCTGAGCACAGTCTGCTTGTGGTCACTGAGCTACTTCATATTTCAGGCACCAGGAGATCTGAGGATCACTGGTTCTCAGTAGTCTGAGACAGAGGTTTATCAGTGTTTCTGACCACATTAGGGCATCTCTCAAATTATGCTTAAGTGAGTGATCTCAATCAATGCAATACAAGTACTACAGGCTGCAGAGCTTAACTCAATTCTTCGGTAAGTGCCTTCCTCTTACAGTCAACGCTTTTGTCTTTGCCTTAACTGTAAACAGGTCACAGCCTTTCAGAAATTGAAGTTTTGGGGACTAACATTAAGGCAATGTATTTTTTTCCCTATTTTTAGAAGACCTTCTGAAATCTCTGCTACAATTACACAGGAGACTGACTTCAATTCTGCAGAAAACCAATGGAGCCAGAGAGAAGAGTTTGGCCCTATATTTGCATCAAAGAAGAAACATCCACATGCTGGGCTCTGGAGAGATGATGGGAAACCACAGCCCAAGACCTACAGGAGTGAAACTGGGCTGAGCTATAGCTGCAGTGAAAACAGCTGAGGGACATCAGCGGGGCAGAGCTGAGGGCACACGTCCAGCACAGAGCGCGCAGGAGAGCACAGGTGACCCGAGGCCAAGCACGCGGGAGGCTCCTCTGGCAGCACAGACAAACACGAGGTCAGAACAAAGGACAGGCGGAGAGGAAGTGGCGTGACCTGGATGGTTGATCCGAGGAGAACTTTACCATCAGCGAGACACCGAGCAGCTGCGAGGCCACATGTTTACAGGGCTCGCACAGGCTGCAGGGTCTGCTGCTGCCCCAGTATTTTGATAACTTGGTCTCTATTCAGGAAAGCACAGCTACAAGCATATAGCAGGCACTGAAGCCCTACCAGAGCCAAAGCCTAAGGTTAGCAATGTGTTAATGCACTCCCCAGAACCAAGGCCTAATGCCTTAGTTTCCATACACTCAAAATTCTACTTAATTAAAAGCAAATAAGCCAGAAAGCACTTGCTTTCTGGTACCTAATATGTCACACTACAAGTTATTATAGTGAACAGCAGTCTGGCATTTGTCCCTATCATTTCATAGCATACTCAATATCTATTTGCTAACTCAGCTGGAAACAAAGATTGATTTTTTTTTTTAGTTTCAAATATTTGCAGTTAAAAAGGAAGCAGGAAACACTACCTAATTATTAAGTTTCAGAAAATAATTAATAGGAAAAAAGTTCTCAGAACCAAGTATTACTATCATTTAGGGACAGAGCAGAACCTTTTCTCCTATGTTAAATTACTGTAAGGTTTTCAACATCTTCCCCCCCCACCACTTTGCATTTTCTTCTCTCTTTATGAAGAGGCTGGAATTGCCAGAACAGCACAAGCCTAAGGAAATCATTTTGTCTTCAATAATAATACATAGCCCTTAGAAGAGGTACAACATTCAGACTCAGTAAAAATTTACAGGCTGGAGGTGTTTCTTATACAGACAGGAAGATTTGGTTAAAGAAGGCCCTCCATCACTAACTGTCAGCATGGAAGAGCTGTTACCTTCAAGGAACAAGGAGACAAAGCCAAACTCACAGAAAACAGGTCTTTTCAAAAAAAACCCAAACCAAATCTTTGGGTAGTCTCTGTGGGTATGCCAGATTCAGCAGAACTTTATTCTAAGCTTTAAGAGGGCTCAAGTGATGCTCAACACCACAAACAAAGCTGGTCCAGGGGCTGTTTGGTAACAGGGAGCACCAGGGACCTCCTCAAAAGACTAATCCCAGCTGGGACATCTCACTGCCAGGTATTGGTGTGGAAAGGACAATACATGTGTTGTATGTGTGTCCCAAGTAAAAACATCAGAGGCAACCATAATGGGAGGGAGAAATAAATCTTTACTTCTCATATGTTAGTAGAATAAGGGTAACATGTGGCAAAACCTTAGGGTGTGTGGACAATGCAGTTATATAAGATGTTTACAATCTCAGATTATTTTTTGTTTCAGGGCTGAATACACAAGTTCTCAAACACAAGCAGAAAACATCCTGTCAACCCCATCTTAATTTCTTTAACTGGCAAACCTTAACAGTCATGGAATATTTTACTTAAAAATACTTTTTGTTGTTGTTGTTCTCTTTAAATGTAAATTACATGGTGCCTGGAACCAAATACTGCTGTACTAGCTAGTATAAAGGAGTAAAAAAGGAGAACTGAGCCACCTATTTTACTTTGTCCAGGTGAAGAAAACATGAAATATAGACCACAAATAACTAGGATTCTTGAAATGGATTCTATTAAGCATTTTGTTCATATTACTTGAGAGACCAATTAAAACCCCCCATGCTTCTTTAAAATGTAAATTTTTTAATTTCCCCTTTTAACAAAAGTTTCCTATCATGCCCACATCTTTGTAATACAGAAAAATGGCAATACTGGGCCAGCCAGAAGACTGTCTCTTAATCTGAACCCTTCTCTGACACTCTGCCTGCTAGCCAGTCCCTGAGCAGGGAGAACAGGAATGGGGCAGCATGCAGGGACACCTCTGGCACAGCCACCTGACTTTCAGCAATCTGCAGTTTATGCACTTTCTGAGCCAGAGTATTTCTGTTTGATTTTACTGCTTTGCTCTTAACACCAGCACTGTTTTATTTCAAATTCTCTATAATTGACCTAAACATTCATTCAAAGGACTTGACCGAAGTTATAAGCTCTGCATATGCTTGCAGCACCTCCTTGTACAAGGAAAGGGGAGAGCTCAATTAAGCCTGAGACAGTCAATTATGTGAAACAGGATCCCTTTATTTGAACATGTTCTCTCCCACTCTCCTGTTCTATCTGTATCTCCTCTGACTCTAACAAGTAGCAGTTTGTAGGACACTCGTAGGGCAGATCTCAGGTTGAAGGGTACATACTTTACTGTGCTGCCTGTTAAACAACCACTTCCAGTACCCTGCAAACACCCCTGGATGTGCCTCCACTTCCTTCCTTTCCAGGGGTGTGCAGCTTTGGGACAACTTAAAATAGAGACGTTATTTCTATGTTTTCTCTGCTGATAAGTGGGGTGGGCAACTGAGAATTAATCCCAGGATTGTTGACATCCCATGTGGGAAAAGACCTGAACACAGCCTGGGATTTCACTCCACCACCATGCCTATGGGGGAGGATATGTCCATGATGCCTCTTGGTACTCTCTGACCACCTGGCAAGGAGCAGAGAAGATGAGGGAGAGCTGGAAGCATTTGAAGTTTTAATTGCCTGTTGAGTTACAAGACAGGAATGAACTCAGCACTGCACTCACTAAAGGGGCTGCTTCAGTAATAAAATGCCAGCTACGTGTTCAGACTTGGTCCTTGAACCTGTTGTTGTTACCTGTGTGCGTGGAACAGCCAAAAAAGAATGTTTTTCTTTTATGAGACATTCCTCTCAGTGACTCTATCAAACCCTATTTTCAAGAGCCAACATTAACACAACGAGATCTACCGAATACACTTCCAAGTATTATAGTTTTTAAGGGGAGAACAATTTTCACGTCAACAAAGTATTTGGTAGTACCAAACAGGGACATATTACTTTACCTGAGACTGTGCATTGACATTGGCCCGATTTGTAACCAAAACTTTGACGACTTCTGCTTGTCCAGCGAGGGATGCTATGTGCAATGCTGTGTTTCCTTTCTGAAATTAGAGACAGTGATATTTGAAAGGAGTACAAAACCCGAGCTTGAACACATAACAATACAATCAAGAACAGATTAAACACTTCAAAATACGTTATTCCTTGTGATAAAATACTCTTACTGAATACCTCTAATGGGTGACTTATTCTAGAAGACAGGGACAGAAACCAGAACAGGAATCTACAATTTGTCCAGTAAATATACTCCCTAGTAATGTGTGACATTTACTATCATCTAAAAAGTTTCTATTAAGCAATTATTGAGACCACCCCACCAGTGGAAACCAGACAGTGACTGCTGCAGCAATGCCTGTAATCATTTGGTGGACACCTTGTGCCCGTGCCATCAGCGTGAACAAGGGAACAACTAGATAGGCCTGACTGACCTTTGTTGCTGCATCCACACTGGCACCTCGCTGTATCAGTTCAGAGACAACTTCTACATGTCCTTCTTTGGAAGCGAGATGGAGAGCATTCAACCCGTTCTGATTAAAAAAAAAGAGGAAAAAAAAGGAGAAGGGAAAAAAGAAAAGTAATGAGAAAGATTGGCAAAGGTTTTCCCATCAACCAAACATACCAGGAGACAAATTATTATTAACCCACTGAGAGGACTGCTTCTAAAAACTACTCTTAGGTAAACTTTACGAGAAATAGATTATAAGGAAAGAGTAGCAATTAAGTCAAGATATATTAGCTCTGGGCTCTCAAGTTCCATGTGCTGTCCCATGATCTGATGCAATATAAATGGAATGAAAGATAACATTAAATAGCACAACATTCTCCAAGTGTAAGTGAAATGGTGTCTGGGTAAGGGGTACAGTGTTAATTGGACAAAATATGTAAACATGGCTCATCAAAAAGCACGTAAGTTATCTTCGACACGAAGTGCAACTATAAAGAGAAATTAAAGAAACTGAGAAAGGTATTTATCCAGCAAATTTGATCAAAATATTCTTCAACCTGATTTGAAATGTTGATGTCCACTCCATTTTTTAAGTAGTCGAGAGCCTTTTCCAAGTTGCCAGCTCGAGCAGCTCTCAGGTAACTTGCATTTGTGTCAGACTGCAAGAGAAAAAGGAAAAGTTCCATTAGAAATTACGGCACAGCAGAAAAGCACATTCCCTTGGCAAAGGAGTTACTGATGATACAACATATTGTACATTTAACTAGACACGAAAGGATCCCAAACCACTTTATCCAATGTGAGTCAAGCCCTGCTCTCCTTGCTTATGCACACTCCCCGTGGTGTGGGCGGGCTGCCTGCCTGACTGGGCAGCACAAGGCACGACTTCACATATTAACATGAATTATGTAGCACTGTCTAACACGCAAGGCCAGTCGCCAGGGACACAGCTGGTACCCAGCACGGAAGGCAAACATGGTAAAGAGCTCAGGACTGGACTCCTGAGTGATTTTGATCACTCCGCTCTTTCCAAAAGTGCCACACCACCTTTAAGAAAATACGTGAACAGACCGGACCAGTACTGTGAGATCTAACACGAGAGATCTAAAAAAAAAAAAAAAAAAAGAAAATTCAAAACAGTCAACCACTGAAGGATTGGATTAGCAGAATTAAAAACCCCCCATGGTTCCACAAATCGACACACTTTAAAATCTTCTGTCTTGTTACATTTTGGTTTATTTTCTCCATCCTCCTTCATTTTATAGCACTTTTATTTTACAAAGTCTGTCCGCATCCAGTGAGGAAGCCAGAAATCCCTAGGTACAGTGCCATTATCTAAACAGCATTTTCCTTTTTTTTCCAGGTCTTGCATTAAAGACAGCTATGCAGATTTGCTTTATGATGACTTTAGTTTGAACATAAGGATGGCAGAAATGTTGGTTAAGTCATGAAAGAATCACTGAAAGCAAATCCCATCCCTAGAGGGTTTTAACAACAAGTTATGCAAATATCATGGAGGATGGTTTAGATAATGCTGATCCTGCCTTGGAGCTGGGTTAGCTTTGAAGAGGGACAAATCGTATAATCTGTGATTTTATCTGTGCCACAGCCTTCCCTGGCATCTTAGGCAGACAACACATTTTTTGGTGCACTCTTCTTGATTGGTATAGCAGGAATTGTCTCTTTTTTTGCCCCTCTCAGTATCATTTCATCACAGGCTGACATCACTGCAGCTTTAAGTGCTTTACGATCCTTTAAGGTTGTAAGAGAGTACAACAATTACCTTTAGAGAAAAAATAAATGCAGTGAGTACTAAGAGGAATACAAAACACCCTGGCACCAAAGCTCAGCTACTTATCTGCTCTGCAGACAATTTTAATTTTTTTTAATCCCAAATTTCTGGATTTGCTATATTTTCTCCTCTCCTGTCAATACAGCCACTGCAAACCAGATGTTCTGTTCAAACATGGCTTCAAGCCCATCGGAAGCCACCTTCACATGCAGGATGAAGCAGTCGTGGGCACAATGACAGCAAAAGAGTGAACAGAAAGTCTGCTTTTTTCCTTGTACCCATACAAGCTACAAGAGTATATTTTACCAATACTTTCAACACAACAAGCTCTCTCTTCCAAGAAGAGAACCATTACTTACGAGCTCCTCATTTTCTCCTGAGCTTTGCACACATGGCATTCTGCTTTGCAACGGCAGGTCACTAGCATACAACTTTCCCTGCTTGTATCATTCTTTTCCAAGCACACCACTCTGATCGCTGCAAACCAACTTCTTGGCAACGTGCTTCCAGCAAAACAGCCCCCAAATACCGATGTTTAATTAGTCTTTATCAAAAATGAGGTGCTGCTACGAACTACATGGTCATAACTGCAAAGACTCCAGGGAGGACAGGCTGCCTTGAGAGGTGCAGTAAAACACTTCCATTTGCAAGATCATCTGAACTGTGCAAAGCAGATTATTACAGGAGACAGGTCATATTCTCAGTGCTTAGCAACAGCAGCCACCGGGGTAAAAAACAGGTCAGCATTTTATCAGCATTACTGAAGGTATGAGGGAGGACTCAATAGACCGGGAGCCTTTTTGTCAGAGGGCAATGGCATGTCTGTTTGGCACAGTCAGCAGCTGGATGAGAATGAACATCAGCTGTTTACAGCTGCTTCTGGGTGGGGAAGGGATGTACCAGAGCAGCTTGCTATGGAAAATCATATCCTGCCAGTCACATTAACACATGCCAGACAAGGAACAGTGCTCATACCCGGGGTCATTTAAACCTTTCTCTTTGCTCAAATAAAATGGAGGTGGAGAGGCAGGAGGACTGATACCTAACTGCAGTTTCACTGTAGGAGGAGAGCAATGCCTGTGTCTTTTACAGACTTGGGCATGACTTTTGAACTTAAAGATTCTTGGAAGACTTAAGGACTCTTGGAAGCACTCACTAACAGAAGGAAGGACAAAGGTTAGGTTCCACTTCCAGCCTGAGGACATATAAAAATGTTTCAAACCAAGCTATCGCAGGTGCTGCTAAGAGATGCACAAACCCATTCCTGAAATCCCTCAAGAAAACAGCACGCCCTGCTTTTCTAGTCACCCCTCAAAACTCACTCCTTGTGCTAAAACTCTCCAGACTCATCACTGACACCGGCAGCCAGGGGCTGGCGTGGTGCTGGGTCCAGCATCCCTCAGCCTGGACTCCCAGTGCTCAGACAACCACAGGCTCACGGCACAAGGGGCACTCCGCAGGAAAAGCAGCACTGACATGTGCAGGCATGACACCAACAACTGGGAAGCACCCAGGGAAGCTGCCATTTGACAGCACACTGGGGATAACCCAAACTCTCCCACAGTTCAGCTGGCCTCAGCTGGCACGTCCAGTTTCCACCTCGCTGGGTTCTAGTTACTTGAACGTGACGTGAGCCAACGTGTGAAACTGCATGAGCTGCCTTAGCAGCCAGGGTGTAACGCATCCCTGTGCTCCGAGAAGTGGGGGAAACCTTTTCTTCTGAGCTGGGCTGAAGCTCCCAAACGCTCAGACTGGGTCAAGTCACCCATTCTGAGCCACCATGCACAGGAACTTCGAGATCTGCACCGAGGGATAACAGACTGAGGGTGTACACTTGTACAAAAAAGTTCTACAGGGCTTCTGGGATTCTCTCCATCCACTGTGGTCTCTGCCATAAGCAGAAACAAGCAGTGACAGCAGAGAGAAAAGAGAACCAACATCGCTGGAAAACAAAAGCAATTTCAGCCTCTCTAAAAGTAGCATTGCCAGCTTCCACTTTCCCTATAACTGAGGCATTACTTCAGACCTGCTCAGATAGAGAATAGACTTTCAAGCTTTTTCTACCTTGAAAAATGCCTTGAAGCCCCTTGTTTTTAAGACATACCCCCTCCAAAACCCAGGAGAACCAACGAAGGCTACCCAACTTGTATAAAAGCTAAAACACAGGGGTCAGTAAAAATTGATCAAAAACATCAACCCAAAACTTCCACGTTTTTGAACCTAAAATTTCTCACCTCACACTTATATTGTACGCCTAGGGATTTTTTTTTAAAAAAATACCTCAATAGAGTAGAAAAATGTTATTTCCAATTCAAACTGTTTTGTTCTAAAAAAGAGCTTCTTGGAGTCCCTGCTAGAGCTTGTAATTGCCTCTGTATGACATAGACAGAAGCCTAGGCTCAAATCACTGACGGATTTTAAAGATCAAACAAGCATAACAATAATGTTAATAATTACTTATCTGGATTGCCATCATTCCTGGAAGCCCATGCCAAAGACTGATAAAGGGCCTGTTATATGAAATGCATTAAAACCACAGTGTGGGGAGGGGAAATATTTTAGGTTTCCAGCCATCACTGAGGACACCCATGCACTCCCCTCTGTGGGTAACTATTCACTGTTCTCCATGTACCCTCTCCCACCTTTCACACTAGCTGGTGTCCGAAAATAAAAACCCCATACAGACAGCACAGACAGTATGCCTACAGGACATTCCCTTAAAAGACATAATGAAACTTTTCTCCAGTATTAATTACTTAAACCTCAACAGTCCTGAGAGGCATTCTGTATGCTTGCAGCCTGTGCAGATCCCTTTCTTCTGTTTTTGTAATCAATCACAACACAAAATGAAGATGAAAGCTGGCTTTTGATTCTCCACTGGCTTGACAAATACCAAGAGAACAACAGGCATGGGACATACATCAAAGCACCCTCAATCTTAGATGCTCTTGCAGTCAGTCACAAAGATTTCAGCCCTTCCTGTGCATTGGCACTGGATCCCTGTTGTCAGGCTGTGTCCCCAAAGCCATTCCCTGCTCCCTCTTGGACTCCCTTGGGATGCTACCTTTTCAAACTCCATGTTCAGATTAAAATTAAAAATCAAGAGTCTTACAAATGTTTTAATACTTTGAGAGACAGACTTCAGATCCTGTGCACAGAATTTAGTTCTCCAATGGCTTTTCAGAGAATATTTAATAAACAGTGGGTTTATGAGAGAGTACCAGTACTGATGTATGCATAATATCAAGCTTTTCCTTCACAGATGGTATGATTTCTCCCCTCTCTCCTCATACTTTCTTGGAAGAAAAAGGGACTATTTCTAGTTTAAAGAAATGTGCAAATGCAGATGATTGGCTAATGAATGCAGTTTTTATGCAATGTGTATTTCTTTCAGATTTGTGTGTTTCCCTTTAATGTAGGATGCTATAAAAAAACCCCCTTCTCTAATGTACAGCAGGCTGGTGAGCTTGCAGACTGCAGGCTGCCTGCAGCCCACAACAGGTTTTCCAGTCTGGAGCTCATTTTCAACAGCCTTCATCGCAGAGACACGTCAGGAAAGGGCTGGGGCTGAATAAGCCGTGCTGGCAGCAGCACACTGTTTCCCAACCCCTCCCCACCTTATGGTTCTCTAGTCCTGCCACAAGGAGGACGGCAGAGTCCAGCATGCACAGGGGTAAGACCCAGGCACCGTTGCCCCATTTTGAGGAAAAGCTACATGAGTTAAAAATGTTTCTGTTACAGCAAAGATCAACGCCCAAGTCACTTGGATATTACCTTAAGCCTCCAGGAAATGCTGATGCTGACTCACCCTAGCAAATACATATTCACTCTTTTTCTCAAAGTGCTCCCAGAGAAGTAAGAGATTATTTTCCAAGAGTAAAGACAAAAACTATTGGGAAATTTGCACCGACTCAATCCAGAGTTTGACCTGATTTTTCCATGGGACTAGAGAGGGTCCCCTAAGCAAACAGAGAATATGTATTATTTAGTGAACCCTCAAAACTGCAAAGCCACTATTTTTAACGTGCACAGGCCCCCTCCCATACTGGTGGTATTTTTATTATGCTCATCTCTCTTTCCTTTGTGTTCTGCTTACAGTGGCCTCTTTTTCAGATTAAAAATCCAGTCTTTTTTCACATTGGGAGCAGGGTTTTGTTTTTCCACTCCATCTTTAACAGTAGCTGTTGTGAAGGGAAACCCCCAGCAGGTTCCCATTGTGCCAGAGCAGGATGCATTCTGGCTTGAGTCCCACAAAAAGATGCTAACCATGCCTAACATTTGTTGTGGGGGGAGGCAATGACCTCATTTTAAGGGATGAACTTATGTTACTTCCATTTGGAAATGTGCTCAACAACACTAGTCTTGAAGCAGCATGAGGTGACCTGAGGAAAGGGATGAGAACATTTTTGCTTATTTTGATAAGAGTGGGCTTAATGCAACCAATGACTTTTTCTTTTTTTTTTTTTTTGGCAGGATGGCTTAAATCTGATGGGCACGGAGCATGCCTCTGGAAATGGGAGGTCCTTGGCATTTCTTGGATTTTGTTCCTTTGTTAATTCTGAATTCTCCTGCAGGCAAACATATTACCTTCACTGGGGTAAGGGATGAAATTTTAACTCAAATAAACTACAGTGGCCAATTAACAGCAGTGTCTGAGCCATGTGGGGTAAACCAGTCACATCATCCTCATGGGGAGACTCTTCATCTATCCTCCAAGCAGCTCTAATCCCTTGCATGTCCCTGCTACCTTATAACTAAAGCAGTATTAAAAATTTGTAATTGTGTCTTGCTTATTAGAAAGGGGGCTGGTTGCACCGGATGAGATGATGATCTTTGTGCAAACAAGTGCTCATGCTTTACATATCATACTACCATACTTGTTTCCTTCTGATAAGAATGTGACAGCCAACTGCTATCTGCACTTCTGCTGTTAATTATCCTTCAGAGAGATGTTTTTGAGATCACAGCCCTAAACACAACCACAGGGCAACAGGAAAAGCTCCATTCCTTGTGCCTGACAATTCAGAGAACGTATCTTTCAGTGAGCGAAGGCCAACATGATTGCAGAAAAGGAAATAATTTCATTATTTGTCAAAAAAACCCCAAACAAATCCCTCTAATTGTTTGTCCTATCACACAATTTAATTATCAAGTTTCTTTGATCATACTATTGTATTGTGCATGATAAGGTAAGCAAAAGTATTATTCTATTTGGAATGTCACCATAAAGGGCCCTATTCCAGCTAGGTAAGTATGGTAAGTTTTCCACAAGTTAATAAAACACTGCTTTTAGGCTGTGTGAAACTCCTCTTTCTGGTCATACTAGCAGAGACTAAAACATCTCTATTTTTGCAAAATTCATATGTGAATCTATAACCAACTCCTTGTGAACAAGTGAGGCTCTTCCCTCTACAGTAGTCAATCTTATCGTGCTTGTAGAGAAAATGAAATAGTTCCTCAAAATCACACACTTAAGCAGTTTAAAACACAAGTGGAAAATGCACTTTAGATGCAGCTCCTTCCTTATAGAAATCCTTGACCGAACCAGGAAAACACTCAAGCAAACAAATGAGCTTCTTTCCTTGCTAGACCACAAGACAAAGTCAGTCTCTGACATGCGGGTTTAGTTTATACCATCTTCAACATCACTTACACCACTGCCTCTTTGGAGTCTGTCCTGGCAAAATACTGGATCTGTGCCCTGTTATCATAGAATCATAGAATCAGATGGGTTGGAAAGGACCTCTGAGATCATCAAGTTCAACCCTTGATCCAACACCACCGCAGTTCCCAGACTATGGCACTAAGTGCCACGTCCAGCCTCATCTTGAAAACCTCCAGGGATGGAGAATCCACCCCTTCCCTGGGCAGCCCATTCCAATGGCTGATTACTCTCTCTGTAAAGAATTTCTTCCTAATATCCAACCTAAACCTCCCCTGGCACAGCTTAAGGCCATGCCCTCTTGTCTTCCTGCTGGTTGCCTGGGAGAAGAGACCAACCCCCACCTGGCTACAACCTGAAAGTGAACCACTTGTTGTGGAATATGGTTCAAAAGGATGAGAGCCTGAGATGTTAAGGCTGGTACCTACAAGAACATTCCCAGCTCCCAGTACAAGAGGTGTTTATCGCTGCCCTTAAAACAACACCAAGAGGTCTAGAGCGAGTTGTTTGCTTGCAGTGACAAACGTCTGCTGTGAAGCTGTGATGCAGCTTTCTTACTGTGTGAGTTGCTTAGACTTTGCACACACAGCCTTCTTCAGTCAACCCTGGGACTGGTGACACAACTAATCCAACCTGGGTGTCTTTAAATGCCTGAATGACTGCTTCCTAAGAAAGCTCAAGCATAAGATAGAAATGAAAAATAGCTGTTATTCCTTTGATTTTCTACAAAGAGCAAAGGGGGTTGTGATTTCCAAGGCACAAAAGACACATACAGAATTATATGGTAAATTCTTGCCTAACATCCACACATAACATCTATAATGTGTTGAACGTAATCCAGGCTGAAACTGCCCCTAAAGATGTCATCTTTATATTATTCACTTGGTGCCACACAGATTCAACAAATGCAGAACTATTTAACTGCAATTCCATACAAAATTATCATCTGACAACCCAACCAAAACCACCTGAACTGTAATCAAACCTGTCCCGTGGGGACAACGTTCTGACAGGAGGGGAGAAGGTCTACACTACTTCCATACTCTTTGCCAGTTTGCACAGATGAGGTTTTGAGATTTTGAAACACGAGTTTGATGTGTCAGCTTCACCTGAAGAATTTATGAAAGCAATTACTAGTATGGACCTACTAAATTAGTAACACCAAAAGCAAGATAGAGGACTCCAAAAATCAACGCACAATATGCACAATCTTTCTAAATATGTAAGAACTAGAAATCACAAGAATGACTTTAATGGGAAAACAAGATTTCCTTAATACTGACTTTTCAGCTATCAGACTGTACTGGTTGAAAAGGCAAACGACAAGGTAAATTGGGACATATTTTGTTCAAGACCCTAAAACTAGCAAAATCCCCAGTTTCACCAGTGAATCACTGTACTCAAAAGCGACAACCAAGGAAAGAACCAGGCCCTCTGTGACCAGCTCACATGTATAAGCAATGAAAAGGACCCAATGCGCTAAGAGGCAAAAGATTCAAGCATCTAAAATTCAAGATTCATTCTCCAGGCTGAAAGTCTCGACTTCCAGAAGTTTATCTCAAACTCTGGGAAGAAACTCCTGAACTTTAATGACTCATCTCTCACTCTCTAAAGTTTTCCTATCGTACACTTACAAGTGAAAAATAAATCACTGGCTTTCATAACGGCTACCACAGTCACAAAGAGCTAGAGAAGGGCTGGATGTGCTTCGAGGGTTTCTTCTTATGTTTACATTCACCTGAAGATAATAACTGTCTTATATGTCGAGCCAGATGAGATGCCTTTGATCTCCTCCCTTCTATTTTTCCCTCAGAAACTGACTACCCCATGAGCAAGAAGATAATTTCAGCACATCTCAGGCCCAAGTTTAAAGCCATTTCCATGCTAAAGTCACATTCTTCAGATCACTGCATGAATAATGTCAGTCGGTCCACCTCCTCTTCTCTGTGTGCATCTCATTTGAGAATCAGGACTCAAAAAAGGAGAGGAAAAAAAATTCAGCAAGCCTTGTCAAAACATTTTTTTAAAGTGTTTTTATTTGTTTGTAACTTCAGATGGGGGAAAAAAAAATCATACAAACCTAAGTGAGATAATATTGCTGATTTTAGGGAGAAAGATTTTATTCACTCAAAATGAGCTCACTACATAAATATTATGTAAATATACTTCAATCAGATGTGGTGAAATTAGTGGTAATAACATGGAGAAAACTCATGTCAGTGGAAGAGCAACAACATAGATGTTCCCCAAAAATATTGTAATAAACAAGCTACAGAAACTATAGACAAGTTACATAACCTATTAAGAGCTTTCAGTACCATGAATTCCTAAGTTTCCTCTGCATCTTGCTTTTAAATGCATCTCTCATTCAAAACCAAAATAATTCCACCTTGGAAGTCTGAAATTACAACTACCATTAAATTGAAAGGTTGTTTGATGATAACTGGTCAAGCCATCTCTGAGGTGACATAAACATACACAGAAACACACCACCTGATGCTACAAGTATTGCAAATCCCACACATACTTATGGTTTATACTTTTGCAGGCTTAAAAGACATTTGAATGGCTAGTTTTAAAGCTATCTACTAGAGCTTTAATTTATATATATATTTTTAGCATATAGTTCATGATTCTTACAGGAATTACAAACCTCTATCAGTTTATAAGCGTCAATGCATCGGTTTCCTTAGCAGGGATTATGACCTTCAGCAGAAGCAAAGAACCTCTTCCAATTACACACTTGAACACCTTGTAGAAGAAAGTCTCGGGCTGGAAAACTCCACATAGCTCACCAGACACAGAGAGAATCTGTAGGCTCAGTGGAAATTACCTAAAGAGCTTTTGGGTGCTAAGAGGACTCAAGGGGGAAGATTTGCAACACAGTCATACACTTGGTAACAGTCAGTCCTGCAGGGCCAGTTAGAGGCATCATGTGAGCTTTGTTAGAGCAATCTACCTTAGGAGAGTGTGTTACATTTATGGAACCAGCTGTCCTGACACCTCTTTGTAGATCTGCTGTGAAACAACTATACCTCGGTACGATGACAAAGAATCGATGGAACCAATTAACCAAAGGATTCAAACATCACCCTAGAGCCAAAGACTGACTGAGGTAGTTTTGGTTGTTCAGAATAAAAACCTGGTTGGCACTTCCCAAACTCACGAGGGGAATTTCACACCAGAGAGTTAACAGTTCTCCAAGGCAGGAGCTGAGCAACCTGCCAGGAAACAATTTTAGTCTTGGTCTGGTCATTTCAGAGACCTACTGCAGAATACCATCAGGGAATACTCTGGGCTATGTTGGCTTGGCCATGTCCTCCTACAGGAGCTGAAATTCCCTGCTGACCATAACCTGCCACAGTTTGTTTTCCACTTGATTCTGCTGCCAAGGATATGACCCAGTAACTGCAGATCCATTTTGCAATCCACCACACTACAGTAAAGCACAAAGGCAGTGCAGAGCACACCGGAGCAGGTGTTACACACACTGCTGCTTGCTGCTGCTAGAAACATGGAGGAAAACTTGCCATCTTTCTCCCAGACGTGATGCCACATGAAGTGGCCTGCATGGAGCGGTGGGGCTGGGCACGGAACAGCCACCAGGCTCCACATTTCCCAGCACTCCCTTTGTCCTCCCCTTCCACGATTAAACACTGACATTCACTGTTGCGGATTTGTGCAACAGCATGGAAAGTTCTGTGATAGCATTTGTTGGGGCTGTCTGGATGAAATGTATTCAGTGGCATACGCAGCAAATGTAAATTAGTTTACAAGTGTTTTGTTCCTCACTCCACACATTCCAGGTCTGAGGATTAGCTCAGATCCCAACGGGAAAATTGTTTTTTTCCAGACCAAGCACCAAAATCTGTGAGCAAAAGTTACAAATCAGAGTCCTGCAACTGTTATCCAGAGTTTTAAACTAGAGTTTACATTTTAAAGTCCTGTCCTAACTATAAACACAAAATTCTGTTCTGAAGCAAAAGGAGGAGTCTAAAGCACTGCTGGGGCAAGGGCAGGACCAGGATTTTCGCATGCAAGCAGGTTGGAAACTGTAACAGTGAGAACAATCTCTATAGGGCGTCTTTGTGATGAACAGAGGGAGAAAGACAAGACAGCAGAGCTCAGTTTTATTCCTAGAGTGAAAGTTACCAAATATACAGATAAATCACTGCAGATTAGATGATGCCATTTTCACACGGTGACTTTTCAGCGACAGAACTGAACTATTTTTCTGTCCTTCAAAACCACTGTGCACTAGAGAGTTGGAATTCTGCAGAACCACACTGATGAACTCTATATCTCGGGAGAGACTTCTGTTTTTCTTTACAAAAATACAAACAGCAGAAATATTTTAATATTTTACCTCACCTTAACCAAACTTGATAGTTTATTTTAATCTGAAAATTACAACTACTTCTTAGCACCAGAATGAAACATGTTTGAAAAGCACCTGATTGTTCAATCAAAGAATATAATGATATAATACTAATGAATGAACACTTTCCAAACTGGGATAAAAGACTTCATCGTTACTATTTTAATAGACATGCATTTAGAACTAGTTTTTAATTTTGCCTTTAAAGTGAAGATCAGTTTGTTACAGGCTTACAGAAATAAGCTATGACCAACAATGCTGCTACCAGTCGTATACAGGTAATCTCCCCTAGCATCTGATGACAGAACGAGTTATTACTATACAGTGCTAATTAAAATATACTTCTGAAGCAAACAAACATGCAGGAAGCAGAGCTTTTCTCTCTTACACCTCAAAGAAGCAAGGTAACCTATGGAAAATTTAAGCACTTATGGAATGAAAACAGAATTTATCACAACTATCAGGAAGAAAAAGCTTACTGAACAAACATATACTGTGCCCCTTCTCCATCACCAAACTCCATCTCAAATAGCTGCTACACCTTCAATAAACAATGTATATACCAACGGAAAGAGCAGTTTCTATACAACTTGTAACAAACCCCTGTAAAGCAAGAGTAAATACCATTCTGCTGCAGCACAGAGGGGCAGAGCATTCTGCAGACCAGCACATTGCCAGCGCCACGGCTCCGGGGCAGCAAGATTTTCAGCTTGCTCTACTCTCCAAACTGTTGCACACAGAAACTAGAGGGGCTGTGTCAGGTTCTGTACTGCCGAGGCTCATATAAAGCATCAGCAAAGATGTTTATCGCCACGAAGATTGATACTATTGTGCTAAAAAATCCAGGGAGAGAGTAAATTATATTCTCAGGACTGAACAACAGAGTTTAATCAAGCACCATAAAACACCTGGAAAACAAAACCTTCTCTTACAAAAAATTACTTCTCAAAAAGATTCCCCTTAATAAATATTTTCATAGTTTTCACGCTACTGGTGGAATTAAGTTTATGAACAAGAAGAGCATCACCAGAAAACAACCAGAGTTTCCAAGATGCTTTTTAACGGGGAACAACATCCCAGTCCTGTGCTGACAACAAGTAAACAACAACATACACATTTAAGAGAACTGGCTGCAGTATTTTTTCAGAGCACAAAGCTATTGTTGACATGGAAATTAGCTAGCAAACTACTGTGTGCTATCAGTAATATCTATTACAAAATAATATTGTAACAAAATACTGCTGTTAACTGACGTTTCACAAAGCTTGGCACTCATCAGTACTAATGACACAGTATCACACCTTCCTGGGAACCCAGTAATTTAATTCTGCAGTAGAGTAACCTAGAGAACAACTGTTTTAGCTTTGTGGGCTTTAACTGATATCAATAACTCAAGCTATTGAAGACCCTCTGAGCCTAGTTCACGGAGTACAGGGGTGTCATTCCAAGTCATTCCTTACTTACTTGAGGAACTGTTAAATCACACAGGGAGCACCTTGAAGGTCACTGGGACTACAACTGGAGTAAGAGTGATATGGGTGCCTCTTTACAGGTTACTACTAGCATACTACTAGCACTACACCTAGTGTAAACTGCTTCTGGAGTTAAACTGACTTGTGGATTGTCAGTAGAAGAGGTGGGTTATTTGAAAAATAGACCTTAAAAGCACAGATTTTAAACTTTTTTCTAAATATGCAAGAGTTGCTGCAACACTTTATTGAATGGAATTGTTACACACATCTATGTTACTTAAGGCCCCGATCACAGAATAAAACATTACAAGATGTTTCTGCAATTTTAATCAGTGTCTTCTACAGAGTGTCCTGAACAGAATGTAGCCATTGGCACGGACATAAAGAACAAATAATTCCAATATTCCATTGACTGCCGCCTCAGCCTATACCACAACCCAACCATCAGAAAACAAAATACACCAAACAAACCAAAACGTACCTCCTCCTACATCCAGCTTTGTCCCATACAATCAAAGACTTAAAACACTAATACAAGAAACTCGATATGCAGATTTCATTCTTATTTCAGAATCCACAAATGCTTACTTGTTCTGGAAAGCATTCTCCCTCTTCCACTGCCATTTTCTGTGGCCAGATATGAAACCTGATGACTCAATTAGTTAACACTTTGGACACTGCACCATTGCTAAAAATAGCAGCCTCAGGAAGTGCTTTTCTTTTTTTTTTTCCTTTTTTTTTTTTTTTTTTTTTTTTTTTTTTTTTTTTTTAGGAACTAAGCATGGGCACCTGTTAGACTTCCCTTGGCTATTTAAATGGCAAAGGACAAGTGATTAGAAGACTATTAAGTTAGTAACAGAGCGTGTCCCAGGATTCCTGGCTCACTTACCATATTTGCTGCCTCCAATCATTCCCCGTGTATGTAATCATGATCTGTGGAATACCCAAAATAGCTGCAGCATCAGCTGATCAGAAAACCACTGCTGCTTGGAATCACTCATGAAACAAGCTTTTGTCATTCTGCTTATCAGCTCTTTCTAATGCAGACTACTTTGAACTATTTCTAAAGGCAACAATAACATCATTTTACACTCCGTGTGTTTTGAATACCACATATGCCTGCCTCCCACTCCATGGTAATTTTATATTTATTCAGATTTTCTGATGACTAATTATGATAGGTTTGTGTTGCAGGTTCTAGAGGCTATTTTCCTGAACTAAAAGGCTCTTCTCTATGTACTTCAAGTTCCTAAACTAGAGAGATTAAAAGCAGTACCAAGAGCAAAATAATTTTGTTTCAGAGGGAAGCACACAGCGAGGTTCATGATTTCAGTAAAGCCGACCTTTTCCTTTTCAATGGAAGCTACTGCCAGCAACAGGAATTTTCTTCATGCTTCCCTACAGTTACTTACATTAGGCATGGCTTTAAGGAACGTCCACCTTCTGAGAAAGGGAATATTGAAATCTCTACAATGCACCAAAAGCCCCTGCAGAGCATGCACTGCACTAGCCTGTTACCCACCTCACCTCACGCCTGTGAGCTGTGCACAGCTATTCCCTGGTATGGAAGAACAGCTAAGGGTAAGATATGGAAAAAAAGAATCATGGCCCAGTATTTTTGTCAGAAGAGATAAGCCCAATGTCTTGTTTGCTGATGAAAGAAAATAATCCATATGTAAAACACTACAGGGATAGTTTGAAATTTTCTAGAAATATTTCTCCCTGTTTGCATCGACTAGAGCCCAGCCACCACGCAGTAGCTCTGAGGTCTCAGGTTGTAACACAGAACTTGTTGCTAATTATCTATGCAAAATCCTTCAGAAGGTGCAAAATTTGAGGCCCTGGTGCATTACTAAATGAGTAACGCAGGCCACACACTCAGGTAGATCTGGCTTGAAAATACTTCAATAATGTCACTGACTATGTGCTCTATTAACAGCAATATTTTTGCTTACAGCATTCTAGTATCCATGACTAAGACCCACTTCTGCCACTGACTAAATACAGAGAAGCCAACAGCTGTCTGCAGGGTGGATGAGCCTCCTACCTTGGTTTAAATACAGGAGGATGACCAAGTCCGTTTAAATGAATTTACCTCACTGACATATCTGCACAGAGCTCCCTGTAGTAGAGATTTCAGTCACTGCACCACAGCTGCCACGGCAATGCTGTTATTGCAAGCTGCCACAACGAAACAAAGCATCCTGAATACTCAATTGCTAAAACTGAATTTTTATTTAGCGCTACTATTTGTTTTGAGGGACGAGATCTGTAATTTCAAAACAATAAAAGCATCCCAGTTCTAGGAACCCAAGACAAGAGGGTTACTATCCAGTGACTGAATTTTTGTTTCTAACTGAAGAGGAGTTGGCTCTGAATAAAAACCAAGCACTTAAATACCTTTCTTCTGCCTTTGAAAAGGTGCTTCAGAACAAGGAAAAAGGAGATATGATGATTTCTCTAATGGGATACAAGGGAATCACATTAAATTTAAAACTTGCAAAATGAGGGGTTTTTTGTAGATGAAAGGATTAAATTGGGTAGTTTTACAGAAAATCACAGCAGCCTATGCAGAAGACCAAGCCCTCTGTGGGGTGGAGTCCCACACCACTGGACTGCAGCCTCCTGTTGGGAGATGGTGACTGGTGACACAGAGCTGGTAATCCAACACCTCTCCTAAAGCTGAGGTACTGCTTGTTTGGAAAGGAGAAACAACTTGTTTAGTATTCCTTACAGTCTCTGCTGTTTTTCTGGTGGGCTGTGCCCCTTGTTCCTTAGGCAGCCCAGGTCCCGTGGACAGTGCCAGCATGGTCTGGGTGACAGCCTGCTCCCTGCAGGAGCTCCTCTGAGACCACTCTCCCTACCCTCTCTCTGCTCATTTATTCTGCAAGAACTACTTGGTTTTTCCAGTCGCTGGCTCTTGGCTTTTCGAGTTGACATTACAATGATGAAACCAGTGGATGAATGACCCAGACCATTGCCTATTAACCTCCGCAAAACTGTCCTGGTTTAGGCTGTGACATTCCCACGAGAGAAGTTGTCCAATTCTCTCTCCATTAATTTTATAAGAGCAACGATCAGATTTACAAAAGAAGAGCACAGAGAAAAATTAAAATCTGCCAGCACCAAAAAGTCATCTCAGCACATTCACATCCATCAACTCAGCTCTGATTACTGACCATCATAAATCAGAATGACACTGTATTATTTTTTTTAACCTTGTGGATCATTTCTCACATGCATGCTATTAACAAAGGATAATAACAGAAAGGCTCAATACTAATGGCAAAATCAATGTGTTATAGACTTTGGGTGTAAAATTTCCAGGATCCTTTTGTAACTTTGCATCCTGAATTACATGAACTGCGAATTCCTATAGTAATTCTTAGCTTGGGGAAAAGAAAGGGCCTTGAATACAATCACGTAATGAGTAGATATGCAAGGAAAAAAAATATCTCAACAATCAATCTCCTCCCCTCTTTGAATAAGAAAAAAAAAAAGCAACAAAACCCCTTTACAATCTCATTAAAATGGCAGATTTGGTACAGATGGAGGATTCTTTTAAACAGAATAGTGGAAATGTCCTTTTACATTATCACTACTCTGCTCCCCAACCAGATGGAGTGCTTATGATTACTGGCTTGGAAGTGACTTGCAAACAAAGCAACACATGGCAGAATTCAGCAGAAAGAAAAACATGGTTTGACATGAGATACAAAACAATATAAATATCTCTCCAAGAATGGGAAAGACAAGCTGGAATAGTTTAAACCATAATCTAGAGCTACTGGTCCAGATTTTGCAAGAAGAAAGAGATTTTTTTTTTTTTTTCCTAAACTGCAGTGAATGACATTTCAGACAGTTCAGAAAGAGGAAGAGTCAGCTGAAGCCCACCAGAGCCAGGGATTTATATGTCTGTGGTATTTCAGACACCCTTTTCAGAGAGCAAATGGTTGACAAATAGCATCAGTACAGACATGTGCTTGTGCAACTTGCACCTACAGAGGGCCCCTAGTTGTAGATACTTCCTATATACAGGAGTTCAAGTGCATGGCTCTGTGGATGGCTACCAGGTTCTCACAAAAGATACGACCAAGATAAAATTTGCTTATATTTACATTACTTACATTTATATTGTTTGCTTGCATTTATATTACATTTAGTAATTTATACTTTTACTGTTAAAATTGTGGGCACTGAGAATGTACAGCCACAGGAAAAAAAAAACTGAGTTGTAAAAAGTCAGAAGGATCAGTGTGAACTGTGTAGGACTTTTTTTTTTTAATCCACCTGTTCAACCACCGTCCACCATGAAAATATTGTTTGCTATACTGCCATTAAAATTATGCCAGCTCACCTAAAAAATCCACAGAATTAGAAATCTATAGCCAGAAGCATACATTCTCTTCCAATAATAAAAAATAATTAAATATAAGAAAATAGTATGCAAACATTGAATAAGTTAAAGTCACACAGCAAATTAAAAATACACTTTTTTCCCCAAACAATCTGCTTTGTGCTCCAGTGTAGCCTATTGCTCTTGAATAGAAAGTATCTACCAAATCTGTAAATCCTTTAGTTAATTTTTTTCCTTTACTCTGACAGGGCTATCAGCCATCAGACAGAAATAAAAAAAGGAAATTCACTGACTTCTGCTGCGAGATAGTTAAAATTTCTCTTTAAAGGCTTGCCAAATGAGTGAACAAGAAGTGGTCTCATCCTGCTCTTCTTCAGCAGCAGGTAGGATCAAACCTCAAAGACTGAAATGCAATCACTTTTAAGGGAGAGCCTGCAGTGATTTTTCAGAAGTCTCCACACCCTTCAGAACAGCACACCTCGAGGCCAGCCCTGCTGGGACCTGGGAAATTCAGCACATTACAGATATTCAAAGAGCCCGTGAAAGACACAGAGGGAAGGACTGCAGTGTTTACTCGGTCAAGATCGGTAACAGCTCCTGTTACCTCACCATCAGCACTTCCTAGTATGTGCTTGTATTTTCAATAGCAGGGCAAAGGGCTCCTGGGATGACAGACTAAAACAAACAATACATGTATGGTATGAGCAGTATGCCCAAAGCATCTGAACAGCTGTCTACAAACCCACTTCAAGTTCCAGTTTTTAAACCCTGCATTGTTCCCTTAGACTATCAGAGTAGATTACATATTTTCAATCTGACCTGTTCATCCACTCATGCTTTATGAAAGAGCATTTCTTGTTTCATTTTCATCCATTAGCTGAGGTTTTCATGCCCAAATTCTAAAGCTCCTTTAACTTCCAGCAATGCCAGGACTAAAACCTCACAGTATTCTTCCCCAGTATAACCCTGTCCCCCGGGAATAGGAAAAACTGCAACCAAGTGGAATGTAGACTGTTAGGTAAGCTAAAACTTCCTATCCAAAAGGCACCATTAAATCATTCATGGCTTCCACCACTGAGACTTCAGCAAATTGTCTTCCCCCATCAACACATTGCTTCAACATGGAAAAGGTGCGTCTTCCACCTGCATCCCAGAGAAACGTGATTTGGCAAAACCATTGCCATAGTATCACATAAATCCCATAATCAGCTGCTGTGTGAAAATAGTGGTTAAGATAACACTTATAAAGACAAGTTCTTGCTGTCAAGAGCACTCTTCAAATCATAAAGAACTAAGGAGAGCAGCAGAGCTTCATTATAGCATCCTGTAAGCACCAAGAGAAGCAGCTTCAGGGAAGCCAGTTAAAAGCCCTGGGCTTTATAAAGATTTCTTTCTCTCCCACTGATCACCTAGAAGACACCCATGTCCTTGATTTGCTGTGGAAATCACCTTTGGAAAATACTGAGGTAATAAGGCTGCAAACTGGAAGAAGTGTTTACATAAGCATCATGATGTCACATGATTGGCTCCTGAGCAAATCGACTCGACACTATCATGCTTGAAAAATAACCAGGAAAAGCCAATTAGGAAGGCAAAAAAACCAAAAGCCAGAGACTCCAGGCAGCCCTGTGTTTAGTGAAACTACAAACCTCACATGAACTCTCATGGAGATGAGATGAGCAAGGGCAAAGAACTATATATGGAAAGCACAAGGAGACATGGTATCAGATCTTTCTATATCATCTTGAAGCGTTGCTGATGTTTGCAAATTCTCTGCTGATTAATCAGATGGCTTGTTGCATGCCATGCATCTTGTTCCAAGTCCTGCTGAAAACTGGGATTTTGTACAAATTGAGAACAGCAGCTGCCTTGCTCCTTCTTCGACATACCTCACTCGAGAATAGGATTCTACAAAGTAGAAATTCCTTGGATCTGAACAGTAGACCTCATCATTTTCGCTAAATATGGAACTTCTGTTTGTTAACAAAAAATAATACTGGTGGCCTAGTGAAATTGGTGGCTGTTGATTGGTCTCGATAGGTGTGTAGGTATGTAAACACAAAGACAGGGCAGTAAAAAAGACAGGGCAGTAAAAATCACATGCTAACCTTACTGCACCACAGCCGTGGAAAACCATGAACAGTTCAGAAATAACTTTTTCATTTCTCTTTAAGAATATACTTAAAACCTGGCTGAAAATATGAGAGGAATGTTACAGAAAACATACCATCCATTTGTATACAGCATCCATATGAGAAGAAGTTGGCTCAGGTTCACTCTTAGTCAGGATGCTATTTCTAGCAATTTTCAATATTCCATGATTACCAGGAGCAAAGAATTAATCATTAAGATTCATGGTGACAACAGCAAAGTATTTCATCCTAAAGTTGAGTTAAGCACCAGAAATGTGACTGCTGGCAAACAAGCCCTTCCAAACACTCCTTCTCTGTTGTCTATCTTTTAGGCTTATTCAGAACATAACTGAGACATGAAGCCACGTAACTGCCAGATGGTTTCAAAGTACTCAGACATGACTTCTGCACAGAAGAAATTTTTATCATGTAATATGTTCCAAGAGCAACATTGAAAAAACAGCATTTTTATGGGATACCTGACAACTGACTGCCTCTGCCAAACCTTAGCCAAAAACACCCCAACAAGATATTTGACTATACATCTTGACTTTGTTTGTTCCTCAAGGACCATCTACAGGAACCATTCGAATGAAAACAGAAGTAGGCTGCATTAAAAGTGAAATACAGTAACAGAATACAAGAGTATCCATTCAGCACAAGCATCTGAAGGTGTCCAACATCCTGTGAAATAAGCACAACAGAGCACAGCTCTCATTCAGCGTACAGTGGTTGACTAAGCTTCCTCTAGAGATGGGGCAATAACAGAAATAAAAGAAAAATGGAAACACTGAACCAGCTGTAACTAATCGCTCAAGTCTGTTCCCAAATGCAATAGAGACAATTTGATGGAGCAATATTATGACCAAGGCTTTTAAACAACAGTTTGCCTTTTACTTCAATGAACAGACTACAGCTCACTTATTACACTGCAAAAAATGTGTGCAGACACAGGGTAAAACTTTCATGAGGAAACCAAAATGAGCTTAGCTTGCCTAGGATTTCTAACATATGCAGACTTAAATAAAAAAATAGAATAAAACTAAGAAATTGGTACGAAGAGATTAACAAAGAAAATTATGGATGAAAGTAGACAAAAGGAGTTCTTAAAATCACACCCAACTCCATTTCCAATGATTCTGTGATATATGAGGGCATCAGAGTTCCTCTGCAGGCAAACTACATTTGGGATCAGTCTGTGGGAGATGCCATGGAACACAAGTCCCTGGCCATGTAAGCTGTGCCCTGTTCTCCAAGGCACTCTCAGGACCACTGGACCTTTCACACTTTAGGACTTAGCATTTCAAAGTACTCTAAAATTTCTTCAAATTGCACGCTGTAAGGGCTTTTAAGGAAAACTGCGAGTTTGAAATCTCCCATAATCATTACAATGATGCAAAAATAAGATGTTACAATGCAATGAATCCAAAGAAAAACAAGTGACTGTAACTGTGGTTGATTTCAGCATCACTCAGAAGTTATCCCCAGTCTCAGTGTTAACACAGTCCAATGGCCAGGACACACACAAACGAGTCCCCAGTAGTCAAAAGATTGCTACACAGTTTACAGGGTGCTGTTCCCAGTTAAAAAATGAACCTGTATTTGTTGTGCAAAATGACTAAAATCTAGTTTCAACCTCCAGTAAGTTCTCCATTCAGTAGGTTCCTCCCCATCAACTTCCTTTTGAAAGGCACTATTATTTTCAAAGAAAGTGTGCTTCAAGGAGAAAGCACCAGGAGCTACACAATCTGAAGAGCACTGTCCCCTTTAAACACACAGAAAAATCTCGGATTATTTCTCTTACTCAACTCCCACTCTGAGCTATCCAGGCATGGACAATTTATAAAGCAATACATACAAATTGACTGAATTTTCATCTTCTTAGAAGTCTCCCCTCTGATCAGGTGTAAAACTCTCTCAGAGACTCCATATTGAAATGTCTGGGGAGAAAATACGAGAAACTTCCTCATCCTTTTCCTCCTAAATATTAGGTAGGGCAGTAACACGAGACTCATATTGCCTCAACTTCATCATTGCAACAGGGCCTGACTGAGAGCTGTGCTTTCCAAGAACACTGGGAGCATTCACAAGTAATAACCTCAAGACGTCTTACACCAGGAAGGAGTAAAACATTCTCCAACATTGGGGTGATGCAGGAATTTTCCCCGAAACAGAGGAAAATTAGTAAAATGAATAAAAAATGATCTCATCAAGATCATTTCTGACATGCTGCTGGGGAATGAGGACAGCTGTGCAAACCACATTCCAAACAGGACTTATATTTGTCAGCACAGATGTACAAAAGCGTCTCTCAGTTCTCACTGTAGTGCTGGCAGCTTGGCTAAATATTAATGCTGTCCCCGGAGCGCTGCTACTGATTTTGTGTGTGTTACACAGATGAGATGATGGTCACAGTTAAGACAGATGCTTTCTGAAGTTGCATTAGAACTACAAAGTAAAGAGGAGAGGGAAGCTTCAGAGTCTGCGCCAATCCTCGTAGGGTTCCCTGGGAATTACGGATGGGAGGGCAAGAGGAAAATGTAGGATGCATAATTCCTAAAGGTAGATCTGAGCTTTCCAGATGTACAGGAATTTGACAGTGGATTATACTGGGGTGTAAGTGCGACACTTTCCAGCTATACTGAACCTTTTTAAGCTACACAAAAAAAGCTTTAATTTACAGTAAAGCAGTTCTCCTAAAGCCTGTGCAAAAATTTAGGGTTTCTTTTCCTGTCTTTATAGGTAAATGCAAGAGTCACAACTATTGAAGACCTTCATGAAGGATCTATGCACCTCTCTCTGCACTGCTTTAACTCATAAGAATCACACTCTGTATCTGGCAGTTATTCTATCCTTATCAAAATGTAATTCAAACTGTATGAGCTCAGAATATTACTGCTTTTTTCTCACTGCTACATCAGTGAAATAGGTTCATGAAGCTTCTGATGGCTGATTTCACACCAAACATTTTGAGCAGATGCAGAAATCCACCTTGGAGTGACTGCATGAATAATGCAGTCAATTACAGCAGCACACATGGCCATAACCTGTTTTTTTCTAACCTGCTTAGTTAGCACTGCATTTTTTTCCCTTTGGAGAACCTTCAAGTCTGTAGCTATTATTGTAGCTAACTCTCACGTTTCCTTTCTCTCTGTTAACTATTATTTCTTATCTGATGTTAAAAAGCTTTCACAGGACTTCTAAAATTACTGTAGAGCAGTAGTATTTCTTATATCTGGATTAGCTACACGATGCATCATGAAAAAGCAGTCCCTTGGCAGGACAAGCTAGCTAGTGTTCACACTGCATTATGGAGGAGGCAGCAGCTGCTATTTTTAGGGTACTGAATACCGTCCTCCATTATAAATCTATTTATTTTACTGATACAGTTATTTTACTGTTAGAATTATGCCTGTTTTGACCTACAAAAATCCCGTTTAATCAACAACCCAATCATTAAAGAGTTGGCATTTTCCCATAGTTACCTACCGGCCTTAGTAAAATAAAAATCATATACAAAAGCAGTCAAAGGAGCTGGGGCCTCACTGATGCAGTTTTACTGGCTCACTGTGCTGCAGATTCAAGAGAAGCCATGAGAGGGAAGAGTGTCTCAGCAACTTCAATTAAATTCTCCTTTGGCAAGTACATTATAGTTTCACAGACAGGAGCTTTCTTTCTTTCCATAAAACTTTTTCATTTCTGAGCAAGACATGAACAATTAAAACTTCACGAATAACACAGAGATGGCACTTCCTAATTCTCTCCCCCCAGCAGGCACTGATATTTAACATAATTTTAATATGCAGTATTTCATATTACAGCCCAGAGCTTTCTCCAAAATGATTAATGCCTCCAAAGAGCATGCTGGATTTGCTAACTGAAAAGGTAATTATCTTAGACAAACCATCAATCCTGTTGTATCTATACCTTCTGTGAGTAACCCAAGGCTCCAATAGTTTTTTGACTTTTCCCAACTCTTCTCTCCAGGGCAGTAGCTAATGAGCTCTAATCTGAGGCCATCTCAGATGAGCCAAGACTTAAATGTGCTTTTCAGAAGACATCTGAAATGCATTATAAATATATCTGTGATCCACTTTGGCTAAAGTCATCTCTCCAATAACTCACCTATGTTTTTGTAGTGGGAGGAAATGTAACAGAACTTTTCAAAGACTCATTTCCATGTTTAGACAAGCAATCCTCTGCACACACTCACACAGAGTTTGTGTTTGTTAGATATTCATAAAACTGTTCCCCAGTCCAACACATTTGAACATGCAGACAGCTGCTGAAAGCCACAGAGAATAGTGTTGATGCTGCATGTCAAACAAAAGGAAGCCAGGAGCCTCATCAACTGGATTTTACCGGCTTTAGCAAAGAGGAATAGGTAAGTAACACGCTCCCAGGACTCAAAGCAGTGTAACTACTAAGTAAAATACATCTTTTTCCCCATTAATAATTAAAGACTGCTTAGATTTGCACATGTACCACTCCTGCTCCAAGTTAGAACAAGGCACTTCTGAATCTGAATACAAAATTTGACCTAACTCCCACATAATTTATTAAGGAATCTCATTTTTAATTACTAGGCATTATAAATTATTTGCCTGTATAAACTAAAGTGACAAACAAGATCAAAAGGGAAAATTATTGCATCAGAAACTGTCCTTCACTAATGTACTTTAGTACCTGTGCTGGAAGTTCAATGGGATTTTTTCATGCTGCCTAACAAATACGATGTAGTTTGCAGCACGCAAGGAGACTCTACAGTAACACTGGATCTCATTTTAGACTTAACAGCAGAGAACTTAAAAGGAGGGGAAATACTTCCATTTTGATTTGAGTTGTAAGCACCATCTTGTGGAACTACAAAGCCTGCAGATTAGAAAAAATATGGGTTTATAAGTTCCTCTCATAAACTGACTGGGAACGCCACCTGGACATGACACAAAGAACAAAACTGTTTCTCTCACCTCCTACAGACTCACAATAAAACCAGAAAGAAGCTTTTCTCCTGCCCAAAACGTTAAGGCAATCTTGCCCCTACCAACCTTCACATAAAACCCTACAGGCAGCGGAGCTGACGCTCTTTGGCAAAGAATTGTAGATCAGGATTCCTGCAGCTGTAATGAGAAACTACAGTCCCTCCATAACGCAGAGTTCAGCTCCATTTCCCCCCCTCTTCTCTTCCCTATCTCACAGTACTATTACAAACTGTCATTTCTGATTTACAGAGCAAATGTTTTTTTACCCCTAGAAGAGGGTACTCATCACAAAAGCTCAGCTCAGGCACTTAGTAAAATATCAGCCCAGTAAAATGGACGTGCAGTGTGGATGGATAACGCTGACCTTCGCCGGGGGAGATGTGGCGTTTGGGTTATGGAAGATGCCAGCGGACAGATCGGATGGGAAAGCTTTTTCCTTTCAGATTAAACAGCAATATACTTATTGTAAATGAAGAAAAAATATACAACTGCAGGACTTTAGAGAATAAGACACATACGAATTTCTGTGACTTATTTCCTTACCACTGCTAATGATATTATTATTAATATTACTGTATCCATCAGCATTCAGCAGACAATTCTCCTGCTCCCACACAATTCCATGGAATTATTTGAAATGTAAATAGAAAAAGCAGAAAAGCTCTTCTACAAGGGCTAGTTTATCCATGAATATTAAACTAAAATGAACCCTCCTGAGAGCTCTGATAGACTGCTCCGGGATGGAAAACCCTGTCATTACTGACATGAATCATATTTCCTAAAATCAGTGGCAAGAGAGTGTGCTTTTAAATAAGCACCATGCACACATCTAATATTGATTCAGTATGCATGACCCAAATAAAAATTCATTATTCTTGTTTTTATTATTAGGATTTTTAGTAGAGCTTCGAGTGGAATGTAAATAACTAGTCTTCTGTATTTTTGTTATTGACTACTTCAGCACTTTGATCTAATCTTACTATATGCACAGAAGACTGAAAAATTACTTCTTAAAAGCTTACAAAAGAAGCAAAAGAGGTGTGCAGCAGCTTTGCCTCTTGTGACAATAGTGCTGATGAATGTGCTGCTCCTGGTGGTGTCCTTCTGCTTAATTTAGCCCATCATGTAAATCCATACAGTGTGAGAGTACTGTAATATCAGGGAAATCACTGGACTGTAAAAGAATGATTACAACACAAAGAGAGCGGGAGTACTACGATGAAACCACCCAGCAAGATTTGGGAGTTAAGTTAGTAATTATTTGCAAAAAACTCACTGGACATCGATACAGAACATGCCTCTCAGTCTATCAGACTCATTTAGGTTGGAAAGGACCTTTAAGATTATTAAGTCCAACCAGCACTGCCAAGTGCACCACTAAACTGTGCCCCCAAGTGCCACATCTACACCTCTTTCAAACCCCTCCAGGGATGGTGACTCCACCACTGCCCTGGGCAGCCTGAACCAATGTTAACACAAACGTACGACTCTAAATTTACATCAAAAAGCTCCCCCATGTTTTTATGCTGCTATATTTCACTTATTTATTAACACTCAGAGCTTGGATGAAGCACAATGCCCCTCTGAACCTTACAGTCTCCAAAGATGCCAAGTGTGGCTCTTGCAAACTTTGAGGTAAATGGATGTCAGGACAAAACTTCAGCTCAGAGAATTAAATTCTCTCTAACCCAGTTCCCAAAGCAGTGGCAATTACCTACAGTAGTAGTCCTTTTCTGACCTCAGCAACTGGCTGCATTGGCTGCATTTTCAATGCCAGCATTAGAGGTTTCTTAAACTACTTTTTTTTTTTTTTTTACTTTTCATGCACAGAAAAATACTGGATATCCACATCAAACTATGAATTATTCAGTTAGCAAAGTCCTTCAGCACTCCTCAAATGAAAATAAACACTTTTTTCATTAAAAATACAATGAAATAATAGATGAAAGAATAGGCAGAAACCACAGAGGAAAGGTGCAAATAATGGCAACAGGTCAATGCCACTGTACGTTCATAATATCAGGTCTGTCTGCAAAATTAATGCAAATATCTCCACAGTTTGACTCACATTTTCCGCTGCTTTTTCAACTTGCCAGGCACTCGAGCCTACCTTGAATACATCCAGTGTGACCTGAAATTATGGCTGTTTAACTTCAGTAATAATAATTAGCCAATTAACTAGATACTAACCCTAAACGGTTTAGATTTCTAACAACGGGGAAGGATGTACCTGGTATTTTATGGAAGACACATTTAAAGCTATGCAATATATAGAAGCCAAGGGATAATACAGAAAACCTGTGAGGACTAAACGCAAAAATAGTCTTGCTCCTCCTTTTGGTACAATGTTATTAATGAGGTCTCAAGAACCGCAGAACAATTTAGAGAGATTCAGTTTCCTCACACATACTCTGCAGAAAGTGCAAACTGGAAATTCCAGCTTTTATTTAGATATATGTATATAGTTATTTTATTTTTTTTTAAATGCAATCAGTTGACAGCGGTTTAAAGAACAACCTTGCCAACCAGAATTTAAACCCTGCTGCGCAGGTGTTTACTTCTGTTACACTGGACAACAAACTCGTAAATCACAATACTCTGATAAGCTCCGTCAGGCCATAAGATACCCCCTGGGGGACAGGATTTGACCACAGGGTCATGAGCTGGCACAGCCTGGACACGGGAAGTGGAATCCCAATGCACACAAAAGAGCAAGATCTGGCACAGGCAGACAGACCCAAGTTTGCCCTGTCTGGCCTCAGGTGTTCAGTCAAGGTCACTCAAGGAGGTAAGGAGAGGGAGAGAGGTTGCCTGAACTGCTCTAAGGTGGTATCCTGCCAGCTTCTGGAGGTGTCACTCTATTTCCTTGGATTACTGAGGGTCATGAGGGTCATAATTCAAGTGCCATGGATCTAATCCTAATGAAAGCTGAAAGCTGGGTCAATCTTCTCACTTTCAGAATCAAGAGATGTTCAAAACAGTCTCTTTCCTCATCTGAGAAAGTAACCAGCTTTCTCTTCATTAATGTTTTTTTACCAGCATCATAACAGCAGAAAATAACAAGTGCTGAAGCAAAATAATCTCATAAGGATTTACAGATTACATTTAACAGTCGCTTTTAACTGTTAAATGACTAATGGGTTAATTCCTTCTCTGGCACAAAGCCTTTACTCAGAGAGTATGTGAGACTTCGCAAGCTGTTTTCAACACAAAACATATGGGAAATAGTAAACTTGTCCAGGTTATGTTTAAAATAGGATATTCTGTTGAAGTAATATTTAAAACAGTCCCCTTAGAAAACAAAAATCAATCATGACAGGTTTTAATGTTCCGTTGTGGACAGCAGCTGAATACTCATCATAATGATTCTCATTCCTTTCCACTTAATCCTGCTGCCTTCCCAGCCCTTGAATCACTGCTCTCCTGCGTTACTAAAATGCATAACTGAGATGCTGATTAGTGTCCCAGATGCTTGATAACAGAGACAGTAATCAATACCTCCTCTTTAATCTGTCTGTGGAGGATGTTTTGTCCCTTTCTTTTTGGATACAGGCTCTGCTACCATGATCCATGGCTTTAATATCGCCTGTAGATTGGATTAGCGCAGAGCACCCTCCTGTAGTTATTCCTTACCTTCCCTCAGAACATAACATCACTGTGCCGCAGCTGTTGCCTATTTGCTCAGTTTGAAAGCATTGCTTTTAAAAAACCCCTAAAGTTCTAAGTAGTTCTGGATTATATTGTCCAACAGAGCTCTGCAGCCAGTCCAGGGAGCGACCAGAGCCGCAGCTCTTGACTACAGAGCTCACGTACGTGAACCGCTGCCACTCAACTTGCCCAGTTGCTCTGCAGTTTTGGTGGGGGGGGTTATTTTATCTTATTTATTTATTTACTTTAAGAGCCACAGTAGAAAAATACTTTCTTTCAGTAAGTTAAAAGCTGCAAGTGGACTGCCCTTTGGGGCAATGGCAAGAAGTTGGCCTGAGTTTTGCAAACAACACCACGTAAATGCTCAGTTTTAAAGACAGGAGCCATCTCTCTAAAGCCTAACAACAGACAGGTGCAGGCGCAAGTCCTACTATTTACTTCCCAGATGTTTAATTTATAAACACATTCTTCTGTACTTTTGCTCTGTAAAAAAACCCCACAAGTCTCTTCAAAAAAGTCTCTTTTGTGCGCCTTTTAAAAAAAATACTGCACAGTGGTATCGCTGTGTGACTACAACTAAATATATCATCCACATTGCAGCTTTTACTGCACTATAAGGCAGCCAATTTTAAGACAACATCAATAATTTAGAAACTCAGCTATGTGCATCCACCTAATTGGATTATCTTTACTTGGCAATTTTTTCAGTAGGATATTAGCTTCTTAAATTTTATAGGAATTCATCGACGGAGATCTTTCAGTAAACTCATATAACATACAATCAACAGACATAAAACTACATGCAATTATAAAGCATTTTTTCACCAAGTATTTTTCTTCTTCTCACAGCTTTGGCAAAAGGAGTGTGCTGTTCAAAAAAAAAAAAAAAATCAAGCTAACATCGTAAATCATGTTTTGACAGAAAATATCTCTGGAGACTGAGATTCAGAGAGCCTTCTCCAGAGAACAGCACAGCAGCTGCCAGAGCCACCACCTGCAGACACCAGAGAGCTGCTGGGATCCAGTTTTCCGTTTCTGCAGTGGAACTTCCTCATCATGGCTCCCTCCAGAAAAAATGCCTTTTAGCTCCAACTGGTGGAAGAGGTACCTTTCACTAGTGAGCAACTGGGCAAGAGCAAAGGAAAATACCCTTTTTTTCCCATGCTATATTCTGTATGGAGTAAGTAACAGAAGCAACATGACTTTGGACTGAGGAGGTCGCTTCTTGGTGACTACAGGAAAGGCAGAAGCAGTAAGTCCCTACAACTCATGTATCAGTCTGGAGCCAGCCACAGTGAAGGCAGCCACCCAGCAGCAAACACTAGGATCACAGATTTAGGTGGGATACAATCTGCCCAAACAGAGCATGAAAGAACCAACAGGATCTTTTGGCTATGGAAGAAAGGTGTGGGGTTTTGTGGGGTTTGTTTGTTTAATTGTTTGGTTTGGAGAGGGTTTTGGAGTGGATGGGGTTTGCCTTTTTTTTTTTTTTTTGTGATTACAGCTGGGACCACATCTCAAGTGCCTCTGTAAAAAAGTCAATTCAACCAGTCAGAGCATTTTTGAGGCCAGGGCGTCTATACCAAGAGTTTAAACCAAAATCATAGAAACACCTGTGCCCACTCCCCCACAAACCCCAACCCCAAAACCAACCTACAAAAAAACCAAACAAGAATCCCCAAAACACACAGAGAAAGGATTACTAACTTAAAACCAAAGCTAGCTGGCACAAGAGAGCTGAGCTTTCTTAGCCCTCAGAAATGGACAGATAACAGGCTGAGATGGTTAGTTGTGTGCACAAGCACTAATGCACTGTTCTCTCATTGCTCCCGACATTTTCATCCAATTCAAACAGGCACCATGAAGAAACCACCATCACTGTGTGAGTCCCCAGCATCCACCTGGCTCCCTTCTCCTTCAGATGGCAGGTGACCCACTCCAAAGTCCCCGTATGTTCTGTGATTCGATAATGCAAACTGTCAGGGCTAAGGATTATCCCACTGGGGCCTTCCTTGGCTAAACCAGTTCCCTCCAGAGTCAAGGCTACACCCTGTTCAGGTGGGCTGCAAGCCAGAACTGTTTGCCAAATCAGGGGGGTGAAGCTGTGTTTTTCTGGGGGCTGACATTCTCTTCAGCAGAGACAGGGGAAATATGGAAAGTCCCTTAGTTGCCTGAATCCAGAAGGGATAATTTGGGCCAAAGACTTTAATTACAACTGACAGTGTGGGCGTCCTGCTGATGGCAGCCATTTTACTGATGCCAGGATGTTATCCTTAGTGACACCGGCAGTAAGGAATAGCTGCCAAGTGACCCACATTTGTAGGCAGGACCTACTGACCTGAGGGAGACTGCTCAAGCCCAGCATCAACTGAGTCAAGTGACTTCCAAAGAGCCATTACAGAGCAAGGGGTTTTGGTAAATGTGCTGCCAGACGTGTCACAGGTGTGACAGATCGATACCGTCTGCTGCACTAAGCACAGGCAGCAGGTTGGGAGCACAGCTTCCCTGGGCTCAGCAAGGGAACCCCCTGTGCTGCCAGGTCGGCATTTCCAGAGCCCATGTGTCTGGGGATGAAGGTAGTTTTCACCAAGGCCTCTTCTGACACAGGGGATAATGTTTTCCCAGGGGTTGTGTGATCTCTCCTCACCCATTGGGCCAACTGTCCTTTTCAAGCTCATGGTCCTATGATGGTAACCCTTCACTTGAAACAATCTTGTGGACTCTCTTTCCTTTTATTGTACAGATACTCCTTAGCTCCCTACATGTGACCCACCACGCTCTATAGCAATCACAGAAACCAGGTATTTTCCACTTGTTTTCATTTAAAGCAGCAATGAAAGGGAAAGATCACCTCAGCAGCAAATACTCCACGGACCTCTAATGGTTCACAGATGAGTGAGAGAGAGCCATTAACCTACAGACTCAGTGTGAATTCTGGGTAATGGCAGGAAGACATCAGTAGACATTTCCACTATGGACTATCTGCAGACCTGGACTTGAGACTTTGACTTCTGAGACTCTGATGAAGTGAAAGGCTGGAGTTCATATGACAAGGAAAAGCCTGGTTTTGACACACGCACAGCCAGCACACAAAGATATGTCTTAACAGCACACTGCTACCTTACAAAATGCCCTAAGGTGCACTCACTATACACAGTTTGCTATTTAAAATGTCTAGTATTGTATTCTGCAGTATCCTCTGACTGCCTTCCTCAAGCTCAAGGGCTCACATGGAAGCCAATACTTTAGCAGTGTTACCAGAAATGCCCACAGACCCACCGGTAGAGAAAGTGGGTCTTTTTTTTTAACTCCATTTCCACCCTTTTTTTTTTAAGCAATTAAGTTATTTTTAGGAACATGGTTCACTTTGAAAGTTTGAATCTCAATGCTGTTTTCTTGCACAAAAGATAACAGAGGGCCATGTACCCAAGAGCTATGTGTTACTGCTATGTCTGTTATCTTGCATCAAACCCTAACGGTCCTTTAGAAAATAAAAGATATTTCTTGGAAAGAAACAGCAATGGAAAATTATCACACATGACATTCACTTCAACACTGTAGATTAATAAGCCCCAAGACATTTTTGAAGACTGGAAATGAATTAATATTCAAAATGGCAAACTCTATTATGACTAGCAGAATAAATATTTGTAATTAAGCTGTTTACAGGGGTAATTACAGAAATTTTTTAAAAGTAGTTTTGTTTTAAAAACAAAACGAAGACAAAAGTGTCTTCAAAAATACTCAAACTAGTGATGCCACAAAAGCTCACAACTATCACAAAGATAAAAAGCAATCAGCACAAAAGTGAAAGGTTAAATTGTGCCTCTAAGTTTTCAGTCCCTTGCCTGCACAGTTTCTTTTGGTTGCACCTCAATGTGGAAAATGCCAGTGACACATCAAGGCTGACAGCCAACCACTCAAATGGGCATGTTCGCATAAGCCTATTAGAAGTGTTTTTCTATGAGCATTTGACTTGGCATATCTTTTACTATGTGTCTTTAAGTGTTTTACTTGACATATAAAATACAACACACAGTTAGTGTGTGGAGGGAATAAAACCATGTACAGCTGAAGAAGTGACCCTTGATATTTGCTTTTCTATTAAGGAAGAGTACACTCCACTAGCAGAAGTGGATCCTGCAAACCCTGTCACTGACATTGCTTCCTAAGGAAGTCAGAAGGGTTCAATCCCAATGCCATAAAGATTCACAACTGAAATTCTAACACATGGAGCTAAAATGCTCTATATCATAAAGAACATTCTCTCCCCTAGACTAAGTCCATATTAAAATTGAATCTCTAAATTTCAGCAAGAGGAAACACTAAGCCCAAAGATATTCATGCCTTATTGCATGTTTAATGGCCTGAAATCATCCCTCTTTTCACCTCAGGCATGAAAGCAAAAAAACTCACCACAAATCCAAATGTCATCCTTTTGGCCTATTCTTATTACAGCTGGAACTCTCCTTCTCAGAAGAAAGACATTAAAGAAAAAAAAAGTGGAACAATGGGTAACAGGATGAACAAGAATACGAAGGATGGAAAAGAGTATTAAATACTCCCCACATTAGGACAAGTTTTGGACAAAAACAAACCAGCGGAAGCTAAATAAGGTGTGTAACATCTTGTCATTGAGATAATGGATCTGAAATCCTCAGGATCAACATAAAGCAGGTGTTTCTCCCTATTTTATTACCACTTAGTTTGAAATCAGGAATAATTGAACACTTGGCATTTGCAAAATATCAAAAAGCAGCAGGGGTTCCATCATATCCCAGATCAATTTTTTATTCTTCTCCCCAAAATTTCACCCGGGGCTGTAATTTATTGATGCCTGTAAGATGAGCTGGAGCCCCTGCCCCAGCCTGAGAGAGCAGGTGTATTAAAGGCACTCCAGGAAGCATCTGTCTGAGGCAGCAAAGACTGAAAGACTCAACACCCATTTGCTGCTTTGCTCCTCGCTCAGAGGCCTTCGCACACAGGGAACGAGACACCCAGCACTGTCCTCGGTTTATATGTTCACACAGACCACAGAAAATCTTGGGGTACCCAAGAGATCCAATTTGAGTTTTCAACTACTCTTAAAAATTCATTCTAACTTTTAGTCACAACCAGCACAGTAAGAAAATCCTCTTAAGAACCTATTGCAAAGATTTCTTGTGTTTCTTCAAAGAATTTAAGAGGTTGCTGTCCTAAATGGCTTTGGATACAAATCTCCAAGAAGCAGGGCCCACAGCATATCCTTGAATGCTGTTACTTTGGAAGACAACTAAATATTTGAGAGATGTCAAAGGTTGTTTCTAATGTGGCAAGTCTTAGGAAGAAATGCTGTGGAGCACCTCAAAAATTAAGTGAAAATTAGGAAGAAGTGGTAGCATCTTTTCTTTTTCCCTTCCAGTTCAATATTTTCAATAACTAGTAAATAAATCCCCAGATGCACTAATGGCTGCCATCCAGAAAATGCATCTGCTGTGTTTATGAGATCTGCAGTTCATAAATAATTGCCAAATATAGAATTATTCACTTCAGTGCTATCAGGGGTTGTTTTATAAGAAAGGAGAATATACCGGAATCATACTTATGAGGTAAATCAATCAGTTTGACTTAGAATTCACATGCGTGGGTGTCAAGGCTTAGCTTTTATGGAAAAAGACCATGTACAATTTTCACATTAACTGTCTGACTGGCAACTGAAGCTGCCACGACCGTCCTGCCATCAGCACCGCTCACATAGGTACATCTGTATGGGTACACTTCAGTCCTTCAGCCTATGAAAACCCTAACTCCATTATGTCAGTGATTTTTTATGTCCATGTCCTGTATAACGAAGGGGCCATTTCCAGGTTGTACAGGCTAAACACCACATGGTGCCTTTCGTGGCTCCAGACAGAAGTTTAGGGCTCTCTTAGCCTAATAACAACCCGGTACTGAAAACCATTCACTGAGGTTAGTGCAAAAAAACCCCACTGGATGACACCTGAACTGATCCAGGAACGCACTGGTACAGTAAAGGTACAGGTTGCTTGTATGAGACTCACATATTGAAATGAGGAAAAACATTTTCCCATTTATGATCAACTTCTGTGAGTTTCTGATTTCTGCTTCTAAACTGAGTTCATATCAATACTTGCAACGAGCTGGTCATTTGCAGGGTGGGCAGTCTTCTGCAAATAAACCTGTGCTGTCTTCACCTTTGGTTCCAACTGGGTGGACATGAATACACTCTGCTGTGAAGGCCATCTCAAGTCTTTGGATGCTGCTGTGCTCCTGGTGTGGCTCTCCACCTTAATTCCACCATTATTCTTGGGAACATAGGAGTCTGCCCAGACAAAAAGCCACACAGATATAGTCTATGATACAGAGAGAAAGCCTGAGTAAAGGCTTTGCGTGGACACATTCAGGTTCTGGACACACAGACAATCCTGTGCAGATGCTGTCCCCATGCATTTTTTTCACTAAAGGGATAGCTAGGAAAAGACCTGCAACAAATTCCCACACACTCTTTGCAGAGGGCTGAGTATTTCCATATGTCTTTATCAGCCCAGACACCCACAACACGACATACATAGGAGTTCCCAGCTCTATCTATCCTGTGAGCCACAAGCCTCTGGTCCCTTGTCAGGTACTAGGAAAAAGTAAAGCTCTTCAGCTTCCAGGCACTGGGATAACAGAGGAACACTTAAACCGAGAGGCCAACAGGGGTCAGCCCTGCCTAGCACGGAGGCTGTGACGTGCCGCTGCCATCTCCACCACCCCCAGCATGGCACAGGCAAAAGCCACAACTGGAAAAACACATAAGGCTTGAATAATTACTGTTATAGAGCATCTCCAGCCATGAAAAAGCAATGAAACATTTGGCAGCAGGAGCCTTCCAAAGGAAGTTTCTCATGACCCTGACGACAGTCCAAATTAATCTCAGTTTCAAAATTTGTACCTGAAAGAAACATGGAAGGAATCTGGTGGGCTCAGCTCCCTTCTCCTGTACCCACATGCATTCAGAAACAGAATGAAACTCTTTGCAGATCACAGCTAGTGGCTTTAGCACCACCTGGACATGGAAGCTGAAGTACATGCTGTCTGCCCAGGGATCCTTCCAAGACAGACTTGGTAGGAAAAATCCGAGTTGCACCTTCACCAGCTGTAAGCCTTTCTTGGGGGATGCTTGTCTTCAAGACAGCAGTATTTACTAAACAGGGTCATATCACGAAAAGAGGAATACAAGAAAATCCTTCTTTTAGGAAGACTCTAGATAGTTAATGGGTATGTGTAGTATCAGCCCCAGACATCTTCCACCGTGAAAAGTGTGAATGATGCACAGGACCATACGTGGGCCACAAAAGTGCAAACGAGATGCTCAGCCACTAAACCTAACATTGCAACCAATTGAATGCACAAGTAGTCAAGAAGTGGTTGTGCTCGGCCTGAATGTCCCTGAATATCCCCCACTGCTTAGCTAATCTCAATGATGAAATGGGGCAAGTGTTTCAGATACAGCAACGTGCCTCAAATAGGCACGCACCGCTCCCACTGACTACAGGAGGAGCTGCAAGGCATGCTGGAGAGGAGAAAGGAGCCCTTTGTGTCCTACCAAACACTGGAGCATCCACCAGATGATCTACTTTTTAGTCACACTTTATCTCATGATCAGCTGGGCTGGAATACTGAATGCATTGTCCATTGTTTAATGATGGAAAAATAAAGCTGCAGGCTGCAGTTGATGTTTACTAAGGTGTTAATGAGCTATTCATTTTATCAGAATTACTGCAGAAGTAATGCTGGGAAATGTAATCTTATGTTGAAAAAGTTTTAATACTGTTTCTACGTCACGGTAGCTGTGTCTTTTCATTGTCACTTTGCAACACTTACAGAGGGTATCCAATAACTTAAGTGTGTGTACACACACATAAATGTAAACTCAGACAAACTCTAATGGATACTTGTGCACGAAAAATATTTGCCATTTTAAAAAAAGCTGGCTCATGCTAACCCCCAAAAGCAGCGTAAATATTATGGTTTTCGTTAGATTTTCTATGCTTATTGAGACATTGCAAACAGAATATTGCAGGTATATTCTATATACTAACATCAAAGAGAAAAGAGAAACACTCCTGTAAGGAAAAGTTCTACTAATTTAGTTTAAAAAAAAACCCCAAGACAAACTACCAAAACAACAAACAGCCACAGTACTGGTGATGTGCTGAATTCCACAACAGTTCTGCAGCCAAAGTGGTCTCCCAAGATGTGCTATTATTCCTACCTTCTGCTCAGTCTCCTGAGAAGCCACAGGCAACAAATAACACATTATCTGTACAAGGCGCATCAGTACAAGGCAACAATTCCAAACCTTCCACTTTCATTCTAAAATGAATAAATTAACAAAGAAACCAAAGCAAACCCAGAAGTTACTCTTTTCTATGATTACTGAGAAGACCTGGGGCCAGATCAGGAGCAGGGTAGAAAGGTTTCTACATTAATTTGTCACTTTCATTTTCAGTTTCTGTAGTCTTTGGGAGTTTATTTTTGCTCACCCACAAGAATGTGTCTGCTTTTACTGCTGTGCTATATATACACTCCAAAGCTTCCATTTGAAGGGTGCTTTCTTATGATACTGTAAGAAAACCCCACCTACACAATTTTCTTCTTTGAGAAACCCAGGAATCACTTTGTTCCTTTGGAGAAATGTTAGTGTTCAGTATCAAAAGAAGATGCAACTGGAATTAAATGTACTGATTCTTCTTCAGACAGAGACTGCTGTCTGCAAGAAACTAACATACTCCTTCTGTAAGCAAAATAAAGTTATATGTTTGCAAAGAAATTGCACATTCCAACTGATTCTAAATAATGACAAGAAATCTTTGCACTTGGCTATTCTGATTCTTCCTTGTCACATGTATGCCTGCTGGTAGGTTTAAATGAAAATCTCTTAACTCTTCCTCTTTGAAATGTTAAATGGGATAAACTTGCTTGCTAGGGTCTGTTTCTTTGAGGATTTATACGTCGTGGAACCATTTATACCTGAATCAAAAGAGATGAGAAGCAAACTATTAACAGAGCTGAATCTTATAACACTCCTTTCAACCAGGTAAAGAACCACATAAAACACAACACAAAAACAAATTCAGTCTAAAGTGTCCTCTTCTTTAATAAAAATAACCTCAGCTAGGGGGGAATTTTTAAACCACTGCCCAAAAACCTCATGCCCTCCTTCTGAACATATTTTCAGACACATTCAAACCTCTGCTTATGTTAAAACATCATTAAAGGATAATAGCATTAGTCTACTTTTCAATTTGCCACAGCAAAGCGTTTGCTGGCACTTGGAAAGTAATTTTTAGAGGACTTGCTCAACATATGGCCAAATATTACATAGAAAGTTAACCAACATATGCTCAGCGTGATGGAGGGAAGGAGGAGGAAAGCAGAAAGTATTGATAAAAGTCAGGCTCTGATAGCACTCACTTCGTTTTCCACAAGGGATCACGTCCGAACATTCCATGTCTTTGTCTTCAGCCCTGTTGAATTTGTCAGTAGCGCCGGGGGAACAGTTACCTCCACAGAGTCTGTAGGCTTTCTCTTGAGCTGAAGCCTCCTGATTAGTGAGCTCTCACCGTTCAGTCAGTCAACACGTGTATCACACCTGCCTTGGCTTCCTCCCCGGCATATCATTGGTACCTTAGCACACGCTTTGATGTTACTGATGCTGTGACTCACGGTTCATGCGTAGCGAAGCACAGCACTGCAAAGGTTTCACCAACCAGCTTTCCCTCAGTTTCTTCTCAAGAGAAAATTAAAGCATTTTAATGTTGAAAGATATGACAGCAGCATACCTTTCAGGGTCAGACTTTCAAAACTCATAGTGGTCTTTTACAGTCACCTCTGGGACCGAAGCTGCAATCAAGTTTGTGGAAACAAAGATGACTGGGCTTGAAAGTTCTGATGCCTGTATAATCCACCAGAGCACAGAAACAAGTGAACAGCAGTGAACCCTAAAGCTATAAGCATATCACTGCCAAACCATAAAGTTCTGGGAATTCAGCTCAGAAATGTTTTCCTTCTGTTTCCTTACAGTTGCAGGAAAAGATAAGCCAGGTGACAGGCTGGAAACAAAAGGAGCTTTTGCAGTTGGATGTTTCCTACCAGCACAGGTAGCTGAGCTTCTGCTGGCAATGGGGAGAAAGCAGAGCCTAAGTAGAACCTATTGGGGTTTTACTCATGCCCCTAATCAAACTGCAGCCACATTGATTACTTACATACACAGTTAAAAGATGAGGAATAGATGGTTCCTTCTTCCAGGATTTTATATGTTACCATTGTAAACAACTGGATGTACGGCAGGTATCCTTTTCTAATTGCCAACTGGAGATGTAGAGATGACAACTTGGTAACAAAAAACCCACAGCACCACTGGCTAAGCAAAGACACTGAGAATGTATTTTGAAAATGTATTCTTTTTACCTACACTTTTACAACTGGAACTACAGAGGGCTACAGCACATCTGTGATCCAGATACATGTTAGAGACTGGATGTTCAACAGACAGAACCAAGTCATAAAAATTCCCAGGGTGCATTTTAACCTTAGAGTTAAGCTACAAACCGAAACCAAGGGTGCTTATGTGCTCCTCTGTGCCTCTCCCAGCCACCTCTGATTCCCACAGGGCCAGCACTGCTGCATCCCCAAACCACTGGTGGCCCTCCAAAGTGGAGCTGAACATCTGCAGTACTAACATGCAAATGCTGGGGGTGATGAGATGAAGGGGGAAAAAAGGAGTTAAAGCCATGCGGTTTTCAGTGACAAGGTGCTCAAAGAGTCCAAGAATACTGTAGCCCAGGAAACACCGGGCCATACTCCAAGATCACACTGAGACTACAACAAGCTTTCTGACTTCTTTTCATCCATCTTTATGCCTTGACCCTGGAGAAGCTACATCAACATGCTGTAGCTCACAGCATGGTTACAGATAGTTTCTGAAAGCCCGAAGACATACGAACTGCTTTGTTGCAAATGAATCTATATTCTCATTTTTTAGTATTCAGTTCCTCAATAATCAGTGCCACCAGATATTAAGGAATTGTATTACTGGCAGGGGAACTAATATTGCACGTTTCCTCCAGCTGTATTGATCAACACTGATTTGGTTTGGTCTGCAGACATCTGGCCTCTATCTGAAAAGGTTTCTTGCAAGAAGCAAAGCCCATCAAACTATGATTTTTTATTAATTTTTATCCTGGAAAATAATATGATATGTGCTCTGCAAGCATTTTACTTACACGACTGAATATGCTTTTCATCCCTTAGAATTAAAAGTTTGTATCTGAAGAAAGATACTCCTTCGGCAGATTCAGGAGATTGAATTCAGTTGTAAAACCTTGCGTGTTACTTTGGCTGGTAGAAGTCAAAGAGCATATTCCTGACTCCATGCAGAACTGGATCAAGGACAGTCAGTTCAGCTTTGAACAATCTAGTGTGTTCATGGTGAACAATGTAAAGCTCTCAAGAGGAACTTGTTTAGACCCTGGCAGCAGAACACGTGAGTTAGGACAGAAGTGTCCTAATTACAGCAGTCCAGGGCTATGGGAAAGCTGCTGTAAGGAGCTTGGAAGAAGCAATGGCCTGCTGAAACTATCCTGTTTCTGGAACTGTGAAGAGCCAGCAGAAGAGTCTCTTCCTGGCAATCACCTCTAGGCACCTCTAAAGAAGAAGAAATCTTCCTCTATGAATATTTCCATTTTAATCCCATTGAAACAGCAACTCCGAATTCCCTGCAGAGTTGGACTCTTCAATTTGCTTACACACTCCATACACAAGTTACAACAAGGCTTCCATTCTTGACCGTTAAACTTCCAAATCTCACTGCCTTTGAACTCCCTGATACACGAGATGGGAAAACAAAACCTCACTCTCCCTTATACTGAAGGTACAAAATCCTTACTCATAGCAAGTTCTCATATACAGAACCACTATCAGAAACTGCAGCTCTGCTCAAGGCAGCGCAGCCAACAGAGTAAAGCAGCCCAAAAACTAAACAGGCAGAAGGGGATATTCCAGGCCCAGGGAGCTGCTCTTATCCTCCTCGGGGCTCAGTCTGTGGACAGCTGAAGGCACAAAGAAGGACAAAACCTGCTACCTACTGTACCTAAACTTACACTCCCCTAGACCTTCACCTAAAACCTGTTACATTTTGTCCCTCCCAGTTGAACTCAGTGAACTGAACACCACCAGCTCTCTGCAGCTGAAGCATCAGGACTTGCAGCCAGGCTTCTGCAGTGTTCCCTTTTTGACGTCCAGCTGGGCACTGTGCTCTGTGACCTTCAAACAGGAGTACAGTCCCCCAGGGGTGCTTTGGCCTGTTTACACTCATTGCCAGTCTTTGGCCAAAGCCAGTGCATTTGCAGTCCTGTAACTGCTGATTGCCTGTACAAGGAACAGACAGATTTCACAGTCCCCACATTTACCTCTGCAAAGAGGACAGAGGCCAAAGCTCTTAGTGCCAATATTTAATGTCAAGAACATGAATGACCTTGGACTTCTGAGGATTTTGCTAAAAGCCCTCCAAACCAACTATTTGTTGCCTGACAGTTAGGGTGCTCAGCCCTGACCAGCACAGAATGCTACTGGCAGAGGATGCTTGATAAGCACACTAGGAACATGAAAAGTACCATTTGAACACATCTTGGATTAATTCAAACAAACTACTCCTCCACTTACAGTGTTGTATCTGATCGACTTGTTCCTACTTCAGAAACAACTCTTTATAACTTCAAAACGAATTATTCAGATAAAATATTCTTTGTCTGAAGAGCTGTTCTATAAGTTACTGCTTAAGCATCGCTCAAGTATACATGTTTCGAGAAGCACAAATACACACAAAATACACCTGTAAAAATTCACCTCTTCTTATGTAATGGAAATTGTGCATGCCTGCTTTCTGCAAATGAAATTTCCTGGTTTCAAATGCATTGCCCTTGAGGGCATCAAGTAATGTGATGAAATAATGAAAGGTTTCTGCTGTTACAATGAAGGTCAGTATACAGTGGGCCATTTCTTTTGTCTCACCTTTCGGGATGATCAGAGCATTGAGGCGATAAGAGGGAAGCCAGTGCTTCTGTGTGATGCAAAATCATCAAGCTGTATGTCCAGTCATTGCCTGCTGCTGCACTGCAGCTTCTGAAACAAATCCTTGCCTGTCCCCAATGACATTAGGAGAGCTCAGGGCCTGCTTCTATTTTAAAATGACAGAAGCATTTTCCCTTTAAGGTTGAAAATACTCACGATCACAGTGTCTGACCTTATTGTTTTGAAAGAATCATCATCATTTATAATGGTATTCATTTATTAAACACATACGCGTGGAAGTTAAATAAAGTGACAGGAAGAATAGCATGCATGGAGCCCATTGTGAATTGAGAGGGAATTTACACAGTTCACCAGAGGCTTGTCTGATTTAATGAAGACATAAATTGCACAGCACAGGAGCTGCATTCCATGCTGCATACACCACTATGCAGCCACAGCTACTGGGGACAGATATTCCCTTCCTTCCAGTTTTGCAATACTCTCTCTCTCATTTATCACACATGGGATATTGGAGAAAAGTCTCCAGGTTACAGAGGGAAGTCAGTAACTTCAGCATACTAGATAAATGGATGTGAGGAAAATTATCAGGAAAAATTATTATTTTCCTCTCCCTTACCCGCCCCACACACATGGAAGTTGAAGAATAGATTCATTCTTTGTCTGGTTGCCATGAAAACTAAGAGATGCAGCCTTACCTCAGAGGAAATGATGTTATACTCACACAATGAATAAGAAATGACAGCTGCATGGTCCTACCTCAGTAACACAAAGCTGAGTCAAAAAGGAGTCTTTCTATAACCCAGGCATGTGTGGATTCTAATCAGCTCTGTTTATAACGTATGATCATAGTTAATTGTTCATTAATTCCACCATGTCATTTGTTCAGAGATTATACGCTCCACATAATGACTGTTTTGGGGTACACTCCAGCAGAGGAAATTAAAACAGATAATAGCTGTGATTTTAAATAGTCTTCATAGCAATCTTAAGTTTGATTCCATTAACCTCCACCAGTTTTTAAAAGGTTTCAAAACATCAAAGAACTGTCCGTTCTCTCGGAAAAAAAAAGTGAACGCACATGTGTAAATCAACATCAACTGATGTGTTTCTCTCTGTCCTTTGGCCTCACCCTGACATCTACGTCCCTACAAAGCCTTCCCCTCAGGGGATGGGAAGGTGAAGGACCTTGAACCTCCAGATGCACAATTCCCCCCAGTTCAGCAGGCGGCCTAGATTTTAGTGACTTGTAATTAGCAAGCGCTGAAAGGAACAGCCACTAAAAGAGCACCCAGCATGAAGTGCCTGTATTAATGATAATGGAGATGTTCATGTTTCACTCCTGGATTTAGGAAAACACTTAAGAAAATTAATTTTCTCTGCTTTACAAGATGAGATATACTTGTGCAATGTCACCAAGAACACCCTCATCTGAATAACACTGATACTCAACAATTTTACTGCTTATTTCAGTCTCCATAACACAGATGAGTCAAGAATGACAGTACATGCTTAATATGCAATCACCTTGGGCTCGTGTTTCATTTCACTTGCAGACTTAGGGTGAGTTGATCCTTAATAGTTTTCACAAGACTGATTTTGCTATAAGGTCATGATGTATCTGGATGGCTGTCACAAAGAGAGTGGGTTGAGTGATTGAAATGGCTCCTTGGCTCACAGCAATAAAAAAAAAGCTAGGCCCCCCCCCCCCCCGGAAATTATTTCAGCAATCCCTCCCTGAATATAAATGACACACCGCAATCAGAATTTTCAGCTTTCAACAACAACCAAAAAGAAATTTCAAAACACAAAAAAACCAACCAACAAACCAACAAAAATATGCTTTGGTTCAACATGCCAAAACAAAGCTTTTAAGTGATGGACCTTTTCATTTTCAAACCTTAAATCAGTATTTTAGGGGTTTTTTGGTTTGGTGTTGGTTTCTTTTTAATTTTTCAGAATGTGTTCGCCTTGTTATTGACTTAAATGCTTTGTTGAGCTTAAATCAAATTTGTGGTTGAGCATATTAAGCTCTGTATTTTTGAAATTAAGAAACTCTTATCTGAAAAAAATTGGCCTGAATTAGCTGCTATGCTTTGGCCAATATATTCCAAATTTACAGTTATTTGTGGCATACAAAGAACTACTCAAAGGAGAATTTATATACTTACACTTTACGTATTGGATTAACACCTCCGTAACACTATCCATATAATGAGTTAATTAGTTGCTTAATAAGCATGATTAAATCAATAATAAGAGTGCAATTATCAGCAGTGACTTAGTGATTGGTGGCCTTCTATGCCATTTGTAATGGACTTATCATTGCTTTTGTCTTCAAGGTTTTCTTGCTGTCTGTGTTTGATCACTGTTTACTGATGTACAAATATTGATAACACCAGTTGGTTTTTTTTTAAATACCTATGAAGAAAATAATTTCTTTGAAATACCAAATTTCTGAATTGACTGGATTCCCCAATATTTCTATCTGCTACTCAAGGTAAATGCTGTCAGCCTCAGCTCACACCCATCCTTCTTTGCACAGAGCTGGGATAACCAATAGCATTTCAGGATGGACCTTTTCTCCTAAAAACTCTCTCTCCTGATGGGATAAGAACCATGACCCCCATGCAACACATCACTTCAGACTGGTCTCAGCTTTGAGCACACAGTGCTCCCTCTGTACTCAACTGAGTTACAAACAGGCTTGAACTTACGTGCACGCTTCAGAACTTTGCTGGATTTGTGCCATAATATTTATCACTTTTGACCAACCAGACCTGTGACAACAAAAGCACAGAAATCTTGCACTTTGCTTAGTCATTTGTGAGCTCTGAGAAACAACTGTGCACCTTTTCACAGTATGTATTTCCATCTGAAAGTAGAAGTAAAAATTAAATAAAGATTTCAAAACCAGAAGCTGCCCAAAGTTTTTCTTTACTAGCAGCTGAACACATAAAGCTGGTCACCCCATCTAGTTGCAAAACACTTTGTTTTCTGAAAACCAAAATCTGTGCCTAGTACTTAGCATAATTTCTCCCCATACACTTCAAATGCAACAGCTAATACATCTTCAGCAGCTAGAGGTTTTTAAAAGCTAAGCAAAGAGAAGCTTTCCTTGCTCTAAGGCAAAAGAACATAGCTCTCTAGAGGAGGGAAAGATTTAAGTCCTTTTGATGAGATAGGTGAGTTCCCTCATTTTGCAGGCTATGCTACAAGTGGTTGGACTCCCGTGTGCACTTCCACTGCACTTGTCAGCATCATTCAGGAAAGGCAACAATGCCATGGCCCATGGGTCTAATTTTTTTAAAAAGTAATCCCAAGTACAATCCAACCAGACTTCAGAGACATGCAGTATCTTTAAAGTAAAATCTTAATGTTTTCATTATAATTAGAATGGAAGACAATTGTTCTCTAAAATACCAGCAGTATGCTAAACAGTGCAGGGCTGAAGGACCTTTGATGAGATAGGTGAGTTCCTGCACTGCTGCTGTGCAGTGCCAGGACAGCACCTCTCAGAAAACATACCTACCCTTCCTCACTGCAGAGGGAAATCTGAAATCCAGCATCATTATTACTGCTCTGCTATTAAACATTCTGGTTTTCCACTGGCAACAAGTGCGTGTTGTCAGTCTGGGGCTGGTTAATACACTCCCTCCAAGTTACCTCCGACCTTGTCCTCTCTTGTCACCACTCTGCCCCTCAGCAGCCACTGATGCCTCTTCATCAAACAGCAGGATGTACTCAAAATAAGGTCGCTCCATGTTAAAACCTAAATTTTGCTGCTAGAAAATCCTCCCTAAAGCTATGCAGCCCTAATCTGAAACTGTCAAATATGAGAACTACAGACAGTGGCATTTATTGAATCGCACTAACTGGCTACCTAGGAAATGAAACTGGTCCCAGGCAGCCCTCATGTTAATAAGGCTCCATATATTCAATTTATGTTTGCATGAACAAAACTATCCAAGAGGCAAAGGACTGAATATTCATCTGAGCAACAAATGCATAAAAGAACCAATATTAACAAAACCAACTGCTGCTATTTAATATGCATGTTGCAAAAAAAAAAAAAGCTATTTTAAGTAATGAAAACAGACAAAACTGATCCAACATTATGAAGACCTAAAGTAAAGTTCCAGTCTGAAGTCTCCAAAAGCTCTGGCAGAGATTTTGCTGGCCAGCTTTGCCCAGTCTCCCTCTGCTTCCCCTCCAGTTTTATTTTTTCCCTTTGTATATTTACTCAGTCTTTCCTTAAGATATTGTTATTTTTGAATATGAATATAACCTGTGACTTTATTTTCCTTTTCGGATACTACCTTTGCTCCTTTCTCAGGCAACTCATTTGGACAACTATTTTCTAGGAAACCAGGCAGGCAGGCACAGAGAGCAGGTTTTGCGAAAACTAGGACAGAGATTTTGACTTGTCAAGAAAATGTGAGAAAATTTCACTGCAATTGAGAAAGAAACACGCAGAAAGACATGAAGCTGAATTTTGTTTCTCCCCATGAACTTAAAGAACTAAAGAGAATATATTTTGGTTAGCAGACTACAATTTTAGGGAACAATTGATATTTTGCAGGCATAAATTAAGTGCTCAACTTTGTACCAGAAATATCTTAAACCTGACAAGCCCTGATTAATTTGTGGTTAACTCTTTGTATTTAGACCTTGACAAAGCACTAGGCTATATATCCACTGTATAAATTCATGCAACCAGAGAGTGGAGAAGAGATATTATCTTTTCAAGGACTTAATCAGATGCAATTGCTTGGATGTCCTCCAAACAATTAAATTTCTCACCCTGCTCTACACAGCCAGAGGGGTTTTATCATTTTGCCTACCTCAGTGCCTGAATTCCTCCCCCTCCCAAGCCAGAATCTCTGCCTGGGGAGGAGAGGCTCGCAAGGACCACTGCAGTCCCACGGCAGCAATGCAAACAGAGCAGCAGCCCTGCAGGCAGCTCTGTGTTTGCTCTCTTGCAGCACAGCCGATGCTCTCAGGGAGGAGAGACGCCCCCTTTGCCATCTTATCAGCCACACATCGCCTGGGCTGCTCAGAGAGCCTGTCTGCACTGCCCTGAAAGGAACTGCAGCCTCCCTGAACTCAGCAGGGTTTAGAGCCCAGGCCCCAGCACAGGCTGAATTTTTGCTGGCTTTGTCCTTCCTATTCTGCTCCCTTCCCTCCTGGGTTTTATCTACTGACTCGGCATGGACAAAACATTTCAGGCTGATAAAGAGCTCCTTAGAATGGTGGGTTCATCTCCCAGAACCTAGTTACGCCCAAAATAACCCCAAACTTCTGGGGCAGCTGCCCCAATCACTCCTCCTGTATCTCCCCTTTTTAAGCACTGCTCCCATTTCAATATCAAGGCCCTTTCTAATAATTTCATTCCTTTTTTTCTCATCTTCCTTCAAATTGACCGGTTTTAAAAGAGCACCAGCCTTGTTTGCTCATTTGCATTCGGTAGTAAACAAGGAGAAAGGGGCAGCTTTGCTGTTGGGAACAAAGGGCTACAATTTTGAACAGCTTCCCTGCGGATCTTGTTTGGTCACAGCATCTCTTGGCTTTCCAACCCAAGGCAGATTGTGCATGTGGCCTTTCAAGCTGAATTTATTGCATATGTTCAGTGGTTCTGCTAATTGGACCTATGACTTGACCACAATTCAGTGAGTTTAGCTTCAAGGATGACAAGCACGTAGGTCAAGAAGACACATACAGCGTTATAAAATACACTAGATTTAGCCATTTTACATTAAACTCATGCACTTCTAAACCCAGGATTTGGACAAGTTTCCTTGTAGATTGGGTGGGCTAAACAGAAACAATTCTAAAGGAGTTTTACAAAATCTTTGCAAACAATATGGGTTTCTATCTGCAACTTAATTAGTATAATCAGTCATTCTAAAACAGCCTTTAGTCAATGGTTTGGTATACTATCTAAAAAAAAAAAATTAAGCTAAATAACTGTAAATTGGATGTTTATACTGAATACCAAGGACTATAATTAGAACTGTTACCATGCATCATTCCTCTCCACCAAAAGCTTTTTAAAAAGCACAAACTTCTTTAAAAAACACATTTCTCCAGAATTATGTCAAGACACCAGCAAAAATGTTTGTGAGAGCTGTGGACAGAGCCAATAGGTCACACACCAGGGCAGCACTGAGCAACTCAGAGGTCATTAAAAACCTACAAACCCTGCATGGGCCTTATTTTGTAGCAATAGTCCTTACGCAAGACATGCAAAATATATTCTATATACTGAAAACAGAAAAACAGTCAGTGCTTGCCATTTAAAAGGAGATCCTTAAAATGCACAAGAATAAAAATGCAGAGGTATTTTATGGACAGGAAAACCAGAGATTAAATAAACTGCTTAAGATCAAACTGGAAGAGTCAGTGGGAGAACCCCCGATTACTTGCTTGCTGCTTGGATGACTTGGAAGTTTGCATACTTCTCTCTTTTATGTGGGCAGTATGTGCTGAGTGTGCAAAACATTTATTAAGCCTTCTTTAAGCATAAACAGACAGTCTGATATTACAAAAAAGGTAGACAGAAAAATATCAGATAGGAACATCAAACAACATATACTTTTCCATAACTGTTAAAAAGCGTTGGCTGTTCCTCAGGCTGCCCTACTTAGAAACTTTGATTGTGCACCCACTGTCATGAGACATGTTTTCCTCTCAACATCTTTTTAATCTTTTCAGACTGGTAGAAAAACAGCAGCCTTTAGTTATCCGAATTTTGATGTTTAACAGCTTCAAAGTGCTGGTGGTTTCAAATCAAATCAAGTGGTAGGAAAAACTAGGACTGCAGGTATCCAGTACATCCACCAATTCTCCTTGAAGATGGTGGGGTTTTTTTGCTTAGATGGTAAAAATGTAATAAAGGCAACCTTTCCCACCCACTTCTCAGCAATACTTCACTATGGGATGTTTTAACTTTTCAGAGTGTTGTGTAAGAAAAAGGAAGCCGTCCACAGCCACCCTCCAGAACATACTGTCCTGCTACCGCCTGGCAAAAAAAAAAAAAAAAAAAAAGAGCCTCTTTTGAGAGAGGTTTCCTCAGCACTACAGGAAAATGCTGCATTTGCTCTTACACAGATTGAGCCTCTTTCCTGGCTTTCTGCATCATGAGGTGTTTGGTACACCTATGTCTACTCCTGGGGGATCTTTCCCCTCAGGCATAGCGAGCACCCTAGCTAGGCTTATTCAGGGTCTAGTCAGCACTCTATTTCTGAATAATATTTCCATTAATTTACATACAGTCTGAGCATGAAATCATTAGCCTCAGCACCAGAGATGATTGCTAGATTCATACAAATCCAAAGGGAGTAGGAGAAAAGGCTACAGACCGAGATCACTCACACACTGGTATTTCCTCACGGGCCAATGGTAAATTCAGCAGATGAGATGGCTGCAAATGCTCAACATTAAGCTAGTGATTAATGAATAGGAAACAACTGCATTTTCAGAGATAACCACGGGAGGGTCCAGGAGTGGTGATGCAACTATGAGAGAATGAAAAAAAGCTCTGTGTGGGAAAATAAAATTATTCCACCCATGAAAGAATTTCATCTAAAGCTATGAATGCCTATATATAAGACATTCTGATTCAACCCTGGAAAAGTGACTTTAGCTAATTAAAGTCAGTGCCTCAGTTCTACCTTTGCCTTCTATTAGTAAAACACCCCATAAATTTATGTTGGAAAGTGGAGGCAATATTTATCCAGGCAATATTGCATAACTTTGCTTTTCTACAAGTTCCCAGAGAACACTGGAGACCACCTCCAGCTGGGTGAACTTGAGGACAACACAGGACAACACATATCACAGGGAAGGATGACTGCCCAGCTACCTGTGAAAATCTTGATTAACTGAAGGAAGTCAATGATGGAGTTATTCTACATCCTGACATTTGCAAGTAATTCACCAGGAAACAAACCAATGTGCTCAGAAGAAAGTGAGTTCCACAAATGTATCTTCTAACAATAACAAACAGGGCAGGTAAAAGTATGGTTTATTAGAGGGCACAGACAGAATTGTATCACATGGGTTCTTATTTTAATGCTGTCTTTAAGAAAAGCTCTTTAGAATATGCAAATCAGTGTGCTCTAACTGAAAGGTAGGTATCAACAACTGCACTGACTTTTGAATTGTTCTGATATTTGTGAACTCAGAATGTGAAGCAGAAATTGCTGCTGATACTGTAATTTGAAGAATTTTGAAAGAAAGGAGACAGAAGTTTGAAAGAGACCATTGACCTTTCTGATCTAATGATTAGGTCTTTTCAAATTGTCTTTTCATTAAAAACAGGATTTATAATTCCTTTAGGAATCCATGACAGCAACGGAACAGAATCACACCGTAAACGACAGAGATGAAGAAACAAATTATTTATACACACCCGCAGCACTTCTGAAAACACTGCTAACGACTTTGTGGACAGCTTCTCCCTAAGGACCCCGCCTGGCCAACAGCACTGGCTGAGCCAGGCTTTCCTGGAGCCACTGCAAAGGGAACATGCTTCCTCTGAAATTAAAGCCCTTATACTGGGAGAGGTTGTGGAGTGCTGCAAGTGCTCCCTACCACAGACGGAGACTCACTGCAGGAAGCAGGGACACTTGGGAGATGCCTCACTCAGGGCTATGGATGTGCTGGTGCAAAACACACAGGTGGGGAGACACAACCAAATAAATGCCCGACCACTATCTCCCCTCCTGCTCGTGCCCTGAGCACAAACTCACTCATGTCACACGTGCATTACGGATGTTTTGCTGGGTGTAAATCATTTACTTGCAGAGGGTATGAGGTTCTGTGCTCGGGACAGTGAGAGCACAAAGATGCCACAAAAGCAGCTGCTTACCAGAGCACCACCCCCAGCTTACAGATCAAATCATCATTAGTGGAGAGGGGTATTTGTGGCTACTCCTCACTACTCGTGAACTATGCCAGTACTTGAATTCATATTGGCTACCAGTTGCCCATAGTCTGTCAGAGCTCAAGGATTTGCATACTTTAAAAATATGATTATGCAAAAGCAGCCACTTAGCAGCTCCAGGAAATCCTTTCACAACAGTCTCAGTTCAGCAGCTATCTATCCCCTCTTCTGACTCTCCTCTCAACTCTTAGTCCAGCAGAGCCTGGTTACTTAAGAACATCTTATTTCAAGAGGCTGCGGCCACAGGGTTAAGGACAAGCCTGTAGCTCAGAGCTGAGTTGACAGGATTTCACAAAAAAAGTATATACTTCTCCCTTCCATATTCTACAAAAAAACAAACAAGTGACATATTACACCTTCATCCCATCTGGGCATATGTACTTACAGGGGTATTACAAATGAGCATGGAATACATCAATGTAATTCACAGAATGGTTTGGGTTGGAAGGGACCTTAAAGATCATCTAGTTCCAACCTTCTGCCATGGGTAGGGGATACCATCCACTAGAGCAGGTGTCCCTTTCTTCTCAGGGGAAGCAAGGGACAAGATCATAGTGGGTTTTTTATCTTTATAGATTATTAATTATTATTAATTTATTGGGTGAAGCACCAGGCACACCTGGGATCCTGACTGGTTCCTGGTGGAGACGTGGTCACCAGAGACACCAGGCTTAATGTCACTGATAGAGATTTTGTTGAAGCAGCCTCCACTAGGCACTATATGTCATATTATACTCATTAAATAAATGCAGACACTGTGTGTAACTTGCCATGATGAGACAGTGGATAACTTGTTAAGGTACAGACCTTCATTTCCTGTTTGTGCTCATTAGCAACCAGTGTGTTAAAAGAGGACTTGGATACTGTCACTTTCATCAAGAAGTAATTACTTTCATAAAATCCCACCAATTTCAGTTGCATAAATATGGAGTAGGATATCTTCTGCATAAACTAGGGTATCAGAAACATAAGTGAAACCCTTCTACCTTGTACTTTTCTCTTTAATTATGAATGATTTTCAACGAAAAAAACAGAAAGATACTGAAATTAATTCTCAAACTGAGATTTAAAAATGATGTATAAAACTGATGGCACAACAAGCAGCTGCCCAAAAAGTTGAGATCCAAAACTGGGAATGGAACACAGCTGAACAACAAAAAAACTAGGTAAAATATATCATTCAGGTTGTTGAAACAAATCATAAGAAGTTTTCTAAAGTTTTCAGATGAAGGTGACATGTCCTGTATCTTTCTGCAACTACGAAGTCAAAATAAAGTTTTAGTTCTGGTACATAATACAAAGCCAGTAAACTGCTTGTGTACATCTCAGGGTACTAAATCTCATGTGGTACAAATTCATACTACTAAACTAGTCATAACTTTCAGCTTATTTGCAAAATTATAATTTATTAAAAAAAACCCAACACAAACATCCCAGAGTGAATTTTCTTTTCAATTAGCAAAACAATCTTATTTCAGTCTAGTTCTCCTGTCCACATAGCCTTCCTTGAATAAATACAAAAGAAACATCATACTGGATTTCCCTTCCAAGTCACGACACAGTGACTTCTGTAAAAAACAAAAGCTGACATTTTCCATGGGCAGCAGTAATTACCCACCTTGCAGAGCACTGGCCAACAAAACAGAACTCCACAAAACTATCACAGCAGGCAACAGACACGTAAGACAGGTTTTTAGAAGTGTTATATGATCCCAAGCATCCACCAGAGACACCAGAGCCTGAGCTGCTGAACGCCCAAAGCTGAAGCTGCAAGGATGGAGGACAGGCAATACCTTGAAGACGAGGATATTGCTTTAACTTGTCTCACATGCACTGAATTATCCTCTGAAGGTACCTATCATTTTACATTTAAAACATAAGGCTACAGCCTGAGTTAGACAACTGACGTGAGGAACAATGTGGGGCAGCTGTACCATCTCTGTTGAGCCCATCATCTGAAAGAGCCCCCTACCCCCCATCCCATTCTAACAGGAGTCATTATTTTACAGAGTGCTAAAAGGTTTCCAACTGGACAGGCAACACTGGCACCCATCAAGCCCTTGAGGCCCAGTTCTCTGTCTTTATGACACAGTCCTGTGCTTAGTCCAACTGCCTCAGCCAGAAAATCCCTGATACCACTCTACTAGTGGCCAAAATTTCTGAATAGCAGCAAATCCAGCCCTTTATTGTTTGAACTTCCAGGGAAATCACTGTGGGAATACAGCAGGCTTTGGATGGGAAGGAATTTTATTTTTAATACAACTCACAACTCAGACTTTTTTTTCTTCTCTATTTCTTTCCTCTATCCACGTCATATACACCAAGAGCCTAGTTATCAAACTCCCTCATCAAACTAGGGCTGACTGAGTCTAACTCTCAGTTTTAGCAGGTGCTCAGTCAGTTCCACTTGTTGACAAGTATTTTGGCTCGCAGTAACAAGCATTTAGTCAATGGCCATGGGGGTACAGGTTCAAAGCATGCATGACTTATCCTGAAGCCATCGATTCAGGCAAGTTAAGAGCTTGAAATTAGCAGGGTTTTGACTTTTGGCACAGGGTTGAATATATTCATAACCACGTAAAGAGATTTTTGCTTCAAAAGCATCCCAATTTCCCCTTCCCCAACTCTCAAAAAAACCCTGAAAAAAACAACCCTAACCAAAAATCCACCACAAAAAACCAAATCCACAAAAAAAACCCCAAACAAGGCTAAATGGGAAAACCCAGAAGGATAAAAGACTCCATTAATATCAACCAGGTACTGGAAACAGCATTAATTTACACTCACTGAGAGTTCAGCTGTAAATCCAGTCACTGAGCCATCTTCCTGTAACACGAGGCCGCCCATTGTTAGTCCTCCCTCTTCCCCATCTCCTCCCACCACAAGCTGGTAACAACACGGTTTATAACCCAACCTGACATTTGCATTGTAACTAGTGGCCATTTGTTGTGACTGCACAATCCCGAGGCAGCAAGAAGGTGAAGAGGAAAAGGTAAATACACTAAACCTGCCTAAATAAAAACGTTAACAGTGCAAAATTTTTCCTGGGTTTAGAAACAACCAAGTAACACTGAGCAGTGCCCACTTCAAATGATGCTGTAGTGCTACCCACACAATACAATGCAATAGTTTCATTCCTTTGGGGGTCATCTTGAAAGAAGGAATTGTTCTTACAGCTGAATAGAAACACACTTCCACCACCGAGCTCCATGCTAGTAAGAATTCAACATTGTTAGTAGATATCTCATCCACCAGTGCCCCTAAACGTCTATGAAAAATACCTTTCCATTTAATCAGATTTGCCTCTGACAGAGCCTCGAGTCCAAAATCAAGGATAGGAGTGAAATTTTCCTCACATTTAGAAAAGATTCCCTGACTTAACAATTTCTCTTTCAGACCCTAAATAACACGATCTGTTCACTTACCATAGGTCACGTTCCCAGATGTTAGAGCAACATCTGCCTGGTTTGTGCCTTAACACAAACGTGTTAAGGAACAACCATTTGTGGCCAATCTATCTGGATTCTACTGCTCTCAGTTTCAACTGTTAAAAAACCATGAAACAGATCTCTAATCCATATTTGTTTAAACCCCATGGAATTATTATTGTTTTTTAAAAGGATGGGAATTTCTACATGTTATCTGCGTTAAAAGCTCTACCTGGTCACTGGTAGACTTGCTTGCACGTGAAAATTGAGGTTTGTACTAAAACCTTCACATGGCTGAGACCTGTAAAATGTTTGACAGCCCTGAGAGAGCTGAGGGGAAAGGAAACAGAGAGCTGGAGTGGGAGTCTCCCAGCTAGGAGATGATGATGATGATGCCCTCCTGGGGTCCTGCTGCCCCGGGAGGTGTTTCCAGCTCTGCTAGGCTGGGCAGTCCATGCCGTCTCTCACAGGCCCTTGGAGATGGGAGCAGAGCCCAGCTCAGAAGAGGCATGAGCTTTTCCAAGCCTCAGGAGCAGCTGCACACCTACAGGTTGATCATTCCTGACACAGCATTTCAATTCATATCCATCAGGAAATTGCAGGGCAACTTTTCCACTGTACATGAAAATGAAGTAAAACCTTCAAACACCATGAGTCTCGTGATGAAGTTAGCAGGATTTGTGACGCTGGCATTCACTGCTTTCCCTGCTGCCCACAAGTTTGCAGCAGCACAGGATGTGACAGCAACAGCCTTTAACATCTCAGGGACAGCGGTAGCCAGACTTTGCATTACGATCAAATTATTCTGTGTTCCCAAAGAACACATGAGCTCCTGAGCACTACACACAAATGGAAATCACTTCAGCCCTTCTAAATATTGTATAAAACATAAATCATTGAGTATGTGCCAAGACCTGGCCTTCTGCTATGTACTGAACAGAGAACACGAAAAAACCCTCTGAGATTTCACCTTTATTTTAGGAATGGCACTGACTAAGCAACTAAATTCTTTCCAGACATTATTACAGGATAAACAATTTTTAGTTTTTACAAACCAAACTCTGCATGACAGAGATACACTATGAGGTATTGAGCAAGCCATTTTATCAATCACTTAATTTTTAAGGATGGTTTGGCTTCTTCTGTGATACCACTTAAGGCTCAGGTCTGCCCTTGGATGTACTCAAACTATTTGCAGTGTAGGACACTGCACAACCATCCAGAGGCAGAACTGCATGCTGCAATATAAACTTGAATAGAATTAAGAGGAAACCTGTATAATGCAGACCCTTCACTTGCTGGCCCCATCCCATTCTACTGCAGGAGGTAAACTGCAAGGTCTGAACCTTTCATCACCTTTCAGCTAGGGCCTGGAATGTCTTGAATCCAGGGAAACAGAAAGAGTGTGGTGGGCCCATTGGGCACAGAAGCACAGCAGCTCTATAGAGTGAAGAGCGGCAGTTTGAAAACACCTCACCTTGAAAATAAGTGGGATTGGATATAATACAGGGTTTTGTTTTGTGTGTATTTTTAAAAAGGTCATGTCTCTCACACAAGTATTGAAGCAAGCCTTAACAGAAACGTTATTACACCGTAAATTGCTTAACCAGTCAAAAGCGGTGAAATATTACCCTCAGACTGCAAACCTCCAACTAAATAGGAACATAAATCAGCATGACTGTTGCTGGTATCATCAAGTCTAGGACACTGGGTGCACCCACCAGCCTTACTTTCTAACCATTGGCTGCCTTAGGCTCCTTACTGTATAAATTATCCACAGACATTAGCATTCTCCGTTGTTCCAATGTGATTGGAAGACTCTAAAGGATATTTCTGCATACTGCTTGAGCAAAGGGTTAGCTTTGTGCAGTATCATGTGATCAACAAAAAAATCCCCGAGTACTGCTTGCTTGTGGGTGGTGCAGAGGAACAAGAAGTGACTCACAACTCATAGTGGAAAAATTGGGGGGAAAATGTTTTAAATAGTCAGGAAAGTACAAAATGGCAAACCACAATTATTGGACTTCCTACGCCCTATGTACTGGGTAACAAAACCAGGTCTTTGATATGAGGAGACTGATGCCCAAATGTATAAGTGTTAAGTGAAGCAATTGCTGCTTTTTGCTCCATTCTCCTACTAGGAAGGGTCTCTATATGCCCTGAACCTGCAGAGTCCTAAGGAAACCCAGAAAGAGACTGGAATAAGCTACCAAATACCAGCGTTACACAAAGGAGTCAGGGGGAAGGAACCAAAAAAAAAAAAAAAAAAGGCATTTGGTGGAGCAAAGGCTATTTTCTCTTATTCTTAAGATTCAGAAACAAACCCACATATTTCACATTAGAAAGAAATCCATATATTTGAGATTAACAGGCAGATATTTATCCATGTGCCACTCCGGTTGCTAAGAGATTTCCTTTCTACAGCACAGTGTTGTATAAACAATAAAGCATTTTTGTCCACAAAGCAATTGTCTCACCTCACTGAATCAAGAGCCTCTCACTGACACATCCCTTCTACATTGTTCTAATTACGGGCTGTGGGGAAGCACCCTCACACAAAGACAGTATATGGATATGGTTGGGCACACTATTGTTAAACTTGAGCACATCAAGTACAACGTGGGCTTCCTGCAGCATGAGTAGAGTTAGTTGAGAGACTGCACATTTTAGCTCACAAGACACAGGTAAATATGGGTTGGTAAGCAGCTCCTACAATTCTTTACTGCTGGGGTCATTTTCAGCAGGGGAGGTGGTGGGGGGAAACCCACCCTGACAGATACATCACAGACCTGCACACAACCTGAACAGCAAACAAGAAAAATATTACTCATTCAGGTTGGTTTCAAACAGCAGCACCTCAAAACTGACCTTAAAGACAGCAACTGATTTTTTTTACTGTTCTTTATACTGGAAGATGACTCAGAAGATCTATAATGTATACATTCATACAGAAAAAAATACCTACACAGTTTAGATGGCTGCAGCAAATGTACTGCAGCATGTTAAAGAGTCTCCTAATGTGCTCACTAGAACAGAAGGCAGTGGGTTTCTGAGTGCTTTTCATTATGTATAGTACTGCCACGGCAGAGAAGAAAGAGAAAAGGGCAGGGAAATGCTGACTCTTGCCCAACCAAAGGATGCACATATGTTAGAGGAAATCTACATGTCATTTAGGAAGCACATGGACCACTTCTCTGAGCATATGAAGATTATCCAATCCCCCCCTTAGGGGGATTTCACAAAGGCACACAGAAATATTACATATTTCTTAAGGGAAACCAGGTTTCCCTTAAGACAACTGGCTCCTTGATATGTTCTTGAAAAATCATAACAAAATACAGCCAAAGACAAGAAGTAGTGGCAGGGCCTTATTTCTATGGAGCAGAGTACAAGGTGTCATTTCTAAGGACATATCCTCAGAGCTGCCAAAGTGGCTGGCCTCTTTATCTGTCATTATGCCACAAACCATAACTATTTTGCTTTATACCTTAGAGGGAAACAGTAAGCCTGGAATCACACAGAGGCTCCTGAACTGAACAATGAGCAATGCAGTGCCTACTGAATTTTTCAGATCCTAGTTTGCTGAAGGGTTTTCTGCAGCTAAGACAAATCTACAGCAGAGAAACCCCAGGCTCTGTGATCTCAATCACATATTTCCCTAACAAAAGAAAGTTGCTAATAACAGATTGTTACGGCTCAGTTCTGTAAAACAGCCCACTGCTAGGAAAAAAGAGAAACACTGAAACACCTTATTTTTGTAACGTTATCCCAAAAATGGATGTTTCAGAAGCCAAACATGTGACACAGTCCCAACACAAAGAAAAAAAATCTGCCTGCACACACATCCCTTTTAAGTACATGTATGTAAGACTAAACTATTTTGCTGTTAAACCTATGAGAAAGCTCAGCATTTAACCTCGTATCATGGTTACAAACTATTTTCAACTCACAGACAGTTTGCATATCACGGTAACACAAGTGGGAAACGAATGCACACCTTCTGCATCATCACTGCAATCAACTAATACCCAATTAAACATTCAATTGCTTTGCAAACCCCACAGACGTGGTTACAAATGCTATTTTACAATGTTAACAAATTGCTCTGACAGCTACCAAGTTACACGCAAGAACAAGCTTTGATACTTCAGTTGCAAGGTAAGAAAATTAAAACAAAAGAATCCCTGTCAGAATTTAGCACAGATCTAGATACCTTTTTCTTCCGATCCCGGGATCTTTTCCTGTGTTTTCTTTTTTTCTCAGTTTCTTCCTCAGCATTTATTTCTAAATCCCTGTTTTTCTTTAACTGTGATGCTGCGTGAGCCATAATGCATTAAAAATCCTTTACAACAATGCTCCCTTGTAAAAGGTGATTTCCTCGGGCACCTTTAGCCAGCCCTTACAGCAAATGTTCCAGTGATTGGAAGGAAATCTGTGACCAGAGCCAGGAACACATTCAGGGATTCAGAGATCTCGCAGAAGCTTGCAGTCACTACAAAAATACATAGTTGCAGATTTCTTCCTGTACCTTCCTTCACCTGAGCCTTCATAAAACAGTGCAGCCATCGTAATGCATTTAACGTAATGAAAAAGACAGCTGGGACAGAGAAAGCTGTATTATGGCTGTATCCCCTGCCACCAGCTGGAAGTGTCTAAGTGACTCCACTGAAGGGGGAATGCTGAAAAGGAGCTCTTTCTATTTAAAAAAATTCCAGAACAATAACATATGCTGTATTGTTTTTTCTTCACTAATCTTCAAGGATGTTTTTAAAACCTATTAAAAAAATGCAGTGTTGATGATGCACATTTCTCAGCTAGTTTTGTATAGTAAGCCATTTAACCTATCATGAAATGGAGCAGCTCCTACTTTAGGTTAACTGCTGATGGTGACAAAAAAAAATAAAATAAAAATTTCTTTTTACCATGGAGACTCTGACTGCATTATGTAGAAAACAATGCATGCATTGCCATATCTTAACAGTGTGTCCTTTATCCCATTTTTCAATTCCAATACATTTTGTGAGAGAGGATTACAGAAAGCCCTGTTGTCTTTTTTCCCCCCCCCTTTTTTTTTTTAAACATACTTATTACAACACATCATACAGAGAGAAAGATGCGATCACACACTAGTGTGTGAAACAGGGATTTAATTCATGGGAGATTTTCTGGCACCGTTCTTTTACGTGGTCAGAAAGGGAAATCGGCACTGTTTCCATGTAGTTGGAAATGTACTTTTAGGCTTTTATGTCAAGGCTTGCTTCAATCATCTTACTATTTTTGCCACCTGAGTCCTCAATGACTGCAGCCTTTGAATATTCATTATGGGAGGTAAAATAGCAGCAGTATTAAGGCCTGCAGGAGGATCTTTTACTAGGATGAACACAGAGCAAGCATCTAGTAAATAAGGAACCATATTTTTCTGTACAGATATGAACAATCAGTAGCTCGCCTTGAGACTGCTGGTTTTAACCTTTCCCAGTATTCCTAGTAGCATACTTTGCAATAGTGAAGATCAGCATTTTAAAGCAGTCTGATTCCTCTCAGATAAGAATCAAAAGTCTCTCCAAGTGAAACCAGTGTATTTTATATGGTACTAGCATTCCTTTCCAGCAGGAAAAAACCCAGAATTTGTTGTAAAAATTAAGTTAAACATAAATTTGAAGTACAATTAGACAAATCATGCTGAATCTTCGGAGCACAGCATAAAATCCAGAGAAGTCTCACAAGGTTGTAAATATTCTTTTCCTCACCTTGAGAAATTTTTTGAATTCTGGTTGCTGAGGTCCAGTAAATGACATGAATCCATTGCTTTAGTAGTTTTCACACAATATGGCTAAAAGTAAAATAACCTTTTAAATCTCCAAACCAGAAACTATTTTGAACACATTGTATATTGCCCAAAAGGCAGCACATAGTGCACTATTTGTCCACTGTTCACAGGCTAACAAACTAGGTTTAAAAAGTAGTTTACTTTGGAGTGACTTTTAAGAAGTGGTCAAGGATGGAGACCACAGTTATGTGACCTTAAGGATTTTATTTCCTGATGCAGTCAAATCACAGGTTCACGTGTGTATCCAAAACTCCCTGTACCTATCCACCACCATGTACCTTCTCCCTACTCCTCCTCCACAACTGAAAGACCCCTGAAACCTCATATAATGCTGCCATTGGAAAGCTGTGGAAAGAGGAATGTTGCACTTGGGCAATGCCTGGTTTTGAACCAGAATCGGTAAATTCCCACTTCTCTATGTGCTACAGAAGCTTGAATAAACATACCTCTATTTTTAAAGATGCAAAGACTAAACCCCAAGGATGCCCAGAGCATGTTTTCAACTGTAAGGCATTACTCCAAGCTGTCAAAGGCCACATTCAGGCAGGTATCTGGATTTTGGCTTGGCTCTCCAATGAAGCACAGAACAGCAGGGAGGAGACTAGAGGAGGGAACTGGCAAGGCTGGTGGTTTAAGGGGGCTGCAGAAAGTATCTCAAGAAGGCTGGTGGAAAAACTGTAAAGTTTTGGCGGGAAATGGAAGACTGCCTTGTGTCTATTAAAAAAAAAAAAGTGGCAGAGAAAAAGCACCCAAGGCTTCACTTTCTAGCTTACAAGCTTCCTGCATGACCTTGGCAGTTATCCTCTCAGAAGCTTGGCTCTTTCTCTGAAAAATGAAGTTGACATTAGTTCCCCTGTCTGACAGAACGCAGTTATTAGCGGGGAAGTGCACAGAAAATGCAGCAGAACCAGAACTGAAAATGGATTCAACAAAATTCAATAGAGGTGGATCCCTCTTATTCCCAGTACATTTCTGTCTGGATTTGAAAGACTCATGAGCCTTTGCCTTAGGAAACCAACTTCTTATTCGAGCCATGGCTGAAGTGAATGCTGCTGTCATTCACCACTTGCTTGCTAATCCTGTGACATCCCATAAACCTTTTAACCATACTAGCCTGTAATTAATGCCTAAATAACCTCATTAAATGAAAATACAAATAATGTATTGTAAAGCGTTAGGTGTTTGAAATACTTGAAGCATACTTGGAAAACTGTTGGCACAGAGAGTAACATGCACATCTGCAGCTCAAAATCCCAAACACCACCTTAAGCACAGGTCCTATTCTATGCAGGTGGAAAGCAGCCCAAGCTTTTATTAATGAGAATAATTCTAAGAAATGAGGATGAAAAGTGAACTCACCCAATCCCTGGAGATATGCGTAAGTTGAAGGATTTTATCTGTCAGCCAAGACTGCTTCATCCCAAGTATCTTTTCAGCTAATTAACCAATTGGACGTAACATGTAGATGTTTTTATCATGTGGATTACAAACGCTGCTTGAACTATAGAGTCCAAACCCTGAATTAAATTTCAGAAAGCAAAAATGCCTTTTCAAGCTAGGATTTTGAGAAATTAGGGTTTAGCTAGTAAAGCAACGATAGGAAAAAGAAACAAAAAAAAAGATCCCTTATAGTTGGAGAGATACTAAGTAGGGAGATTCTGTGTAGCTCGCAGCCTGGAACAGGTTTAAACAGAATAGAGGTTACAAAAGAAGAGTGAGTATATGCACAACTTCTGCTTTTGGGGAAATGGTGAACTGGCACCACTGACTGGAAGGCGATATGGCACTGCCAGATGAAGGTTGGATGAAGTGCGAAGGTTTTCACGCCAGATATGTCATAACTCACTTCAAGGGAATTAGGTACTGGAAATCTTCATTAAGTGCTTCTTTTCAGACTTCAGTAAAATAAATAAGCTATCTGATTTCACCCTTAATTACAAAGTTAATGAAATGCCGATGAGTGTTTCAGCACAATCCATAGGGTCCTGATAAAGAATGATAAACTGTATCTTACTTGAACAATGGGAAATTTACACTTTCTGTTAGCACAAGGATAAGGTCTGCTTAGCTTGGTCTACTCACAAAGTCATAATAATAATGGCTGGGAAGTGATTTTATCAACTTGAAAGTCAAGTATGTCATTTGGTTTGGTTTAAGCTGCTAGTCCCACTGTTAGGACTAGATTCAAGAGACTGCAGGACAGCATTGGCACATAACTCTGAGACACATTTAGAAAAAAACACAAGAAGTTATTGTGGGACAAGGCGTTCACAATCTAATTACTGGTGTTAATTCATCAGTTGGTCAGCAGCTTATAGAGCAAAGACAGTACCATCACTCTTACAGTTCTTTTAAACAATTATACAGCACCAAAAAAAAAAAAAAGAGACCCTTGTGAAAACACTGGTTTACTAAGAATATGCCAAAAAATAGATCTGTGAAAATCTAAGCATTTTTAGGGAAGACGGAACACCATAGAAATATTCAATATTTACACTTCTTGGATCACAATGGGTCAAAAAAGGCTTATAACCACACACAGCGCTAGAAGGTCAGTATGACAACTTTTACTGGTGAACGAAGTATGTTACATTTTTCTGAAGATGAAAAGAGAGTTATAGGTAGAATAGGAATAGCAAGTAAAGGAAATAAAACACATGGAGAAAAATAAACCAAATTCTTACTAGGTTACTCTTAAGTTCTTAATTTCTGAGTTATCTGATACAGAACAAATGATAATATGGGGAAGGGAGTCTTTCTGCCAGTATAGCCCTGCTTTGGATTATTTTCTTGAGAAAAGCAGTGGAAATGAGAAGAAAAAAAAAGAAGAAAGAAGAATAAGATGTACTAAAAGTAAGGGCAATATCAACTGACCAATTCATGAAAATAACACTTTGGGAGAAGCAGAAGAAATAAGAGTTCTGATTTTAAAAAAAAAAATTTTGTGAAACTCAGTTAATCACAAAAGAATCTTTCTAATGAGTCTCACAAGATTCATCTGCTCATGTGTTGGACTAACAGGCCTCGTGTCTAAAAACCAAACAAGCAAAACCACACAATATTAAAAGCTTATTTAGCATCATTACATTTATCTCCTGATCACACATCTGATGTCCAGGACAGGATGGACCATCTCCAAATATGCAGAAAATCAAGGTCACTAACTAGCAAATGAATGGAAAATAAGAAAAGTCAAGTCTTGTATTGCTCTTCCAGTTTGTTGCATTCGCTTCCCCCTCCTCCACCTGCTCTTCTGGCAGAATTATGTTTTGGCAATAACAGAATCACAGAATATGCTGAGTTGGAAGGGACCCACAAGGATCATCAAGTCTGATTCCTGGCCCTGCACAGGATCATCCCCAAGAGTCACACCATGTGCCCGAGAGTATCACACAAACAATTCTTGAACTCTGTCAAGGTTTGGTGCTGCGACCACTTCCCTGAGGAGCCTGTTCCAGTGCCCAACCACCCTCTGAGTGAAGAATCTTGTTCTAATCCCCAACATAAACCTCCCCTGACACAACTTCAGGCCATTCCTCGAGTTCTGTCACTGCTCACCACAGAGAAGAGATCAGTGCCTGCCCCTCCTCCTCTTAAACGACCCCTCTTAAACTTCCTACTGAAAGTTTAAGTAGAAATGGTAACAATCTGTAAAAGTAAAATAAATAAATAAATAAAACCAAACAAAACTCCAACCCAAACAAACCACTACAGTTTTTACTACAGTAAAAACCAAAACCAAACCAACCCACCCCCCAAAAAAAACCCTCAAACCCTCCCCAAAACACCCACACAGAAAACAGTCATGAAATATGCTTTTTACTAAGCACTCCAGACACATCACCTGCTTTCTGAGCCCAAACAAGCTCAAAGCAGCAGTAACATTTGAGCTTCAAGAATTAAGTGCAAAATTACTATTCCTCTGTGCATGGATGACTCAGTTTGGTTCAACTGATGAAGCTGGACTGTGCTGTGGTCCAGCACAGTCAGAATATGAGAGTGGCTGACACATCTGTGAATTTTAAGGCATGACTTTTAAAGAAAACAACTAAAGGTTTTCGTTTGCCCTTAAGACTTACACTGTAAATCAGGACAGTTCAAAAGCTGACTCAAGGCTCACTCAAACCACTGCTCCAGGGGCAGAGAAAACAGGTCAATAAATCTTCAACTGTCCCAGGCCACCATGCAGCCATGATAAATCATCCTGCAAACTGGGAGAGGGAAACAACATGCTCGTGCATCAGCAAAGAGAAACTGTGACTACAGAAGAGCGAAGATCACCCAGGACCTGGGGATTACCAACCCTGACTTTCAAAACAGGGTAATTTTGTTTGAGGTCTATACAGAAAGAGGGAGCTCAAAGTGACAAATTAATATCAACTGCTCTGCGAGGATGGTGTAAAGGGTTTCGTCTCTGACTCATAACAAACTAAGAAAAAGGTACTGGCGTATCTTATTTATAGAGGCACACTAATTGGAAGATAGATTTTGCGTGGGTTTGTCGATGGGATTGCTGAGCAGCCCAGGAAATATATCTGATGCAAGGAACACTGGTAAGAATAAGATATATAACCTCTAAATTGTTGCTGAGCAAACACAGCAAAAACTTTCTTCCTATTCTTCCTTCGCCAAGGAGAATATTGCCAAACCCCTCCATTTACTGGGAAACACTGAAATCATACAAGCATGCACTTTTAGAAAAGTTATTTCTACTTTTTTCCCTGTAATTCAAATACCAGACGACAACTAGGACTGAAGCTTGCATATAGAGTATCAGTGCCTTCAGGATGCTGACAAAGATCACTAGGAAATGGCAGTAAACTGATTTCAAACATCTTAAGGGGTAGCAGTCATACCCCAGACTGACACTAGATCACAATTAGTGGCATATTTTTCAACCCTTGTTTGGAACTACTCAGCAGTGTTCTGAAACCGTACATTCAGTATATTAACTTTCCTCAGATTCCTACTCCCACAGTTACTCTCTGCCAACCCCACTGCCCTCTCCTAGCTCCTGCAAGCCCCAGGACAACAGGATGACCAGGAGGTCAGTGGACCAGGAGGCACCAAACTGAGTTTTGATCTGGAAATTTTGTTAGGTGCAAATTACACCAACACGGCCAGGAAAAGCTACCCCTGCATATAGGATTAAGTGGAAAAGCAGAATTTGTATCAGTTTTACACTCCCACACACAACTTAAATGCTGTCTGTGATATGATGGGAGGATCTATCCCATCCTGGTGAGCTTCAAAAAAAGAAATGAAACAGGCCATTCATCAGGATTTTATGGTTCAGCTACAGACCTCAGCCTGAGTGGTCAATTAATCACTGCTGCATCTGTTAACTTCTGCTCCAACATGAAAGCCCTCGCCAATTTGCCAAACCATCCCGTGAACACTGAGCCTGTGGCGGGGTTTCCTCCAACATAAGGGAAGCAGATATCACGGAGGTGGCTCTCAGAAGCACCTCTGCCAGGTCATCCACTCCCCAAACAGATGCAAGAGAGGTTATTCCCTGCTCATCTCAGATGGAAAACTCCCTGTCTCAGAGTGGTTTAAAAATAACCCAAAACAGCAGCAGAAAGTGTCTTTGTGGTATTTCAAGTTTCTCGGCATCAAGTCCCCGCCTGCTGTCCCTTTTTTGGAGCAGCAGCAGTCTCACAATAATAAAAGCTACACAAAAAGCTCTACCACTGCAGAACCGCAAAGGTGCCAGGAAGTGAACGTGCTTAGGCAAATGAAGCTGCCAAACAAAGAGTGGGGTGGCACCAACAGTCACAAATACATGCAACACCTCTGCCTGCAGTTAGTACATCACTTTTCAGTACCCCTTAATTAGTAGTCTTCGATTTTTTTTTTTTTTTTTTTGGGTTTAAGTCAAACATATGTAGTTTAGGCTAAAAGAAATTCTGACCAAGCGAGCCTTCACACAGATGACTGCACGATGCATATCCAGGTGTACTAGGCCTCTCTGCCTTAGGAAGATACTGTGATCATGAAAATATTTAGCCTTCCCCACCATGACACAGTCACAAAAGGAGAAGTACTTATAATTTTGGACAAAGGCAGCACTTCAACATCTCATGAAATGGGCTATTTTCCCCACCCATCTCCAACAGTAGGGAGCTGCACCAAGTGACCCAGTGCCCCTATGTTTCTCCTGCTCTGCTCATCAGGAGCAGCTTACTTATTATTTTATTTTGAAATAAAAAGTTTCTGAATAAGTATAACAAAGGACCCATCTTCAAAGGTCCCAAGAAAGGCTCTCTTCGAAAAAGTTTCCAGCATTTCCCAGTTGCCCCAAGACTTTCAACTGCATAATTTTTTGTTCAATTTCTGTGATACAAGAATGCAGAAATTATAAGAAAGGAATTAAAAATGGTTCCTTTACTTGTTTGAATGTTAGGTGGGTCCTTTTAGTTTTTAATTTCCCTGAACTACTGCATATGGGAAAAATCTATTGCTAACCTTCTATATCTCTAAGACAAGGACAGCAGACACATGCGAGCCAAAAAAGAGCTACAGTTTCAGTTCCTTCCCTGTTCACTGCCACACTTGCATGCTAGACCAGGGGTTCCCTCAGCAAGTAGAGAGGACATATTTACTCACTCTGACTTGAATAGCAGACTTCCCATTTAAGCCAAACTCAGTGCAGAACTTTCAGTGAAGGCACTAGCTCCTACCAGTATACACACAATTTATTAAGTTTAAGGAAACAGGTAAAACAAAAATACAAAAGCAAAAAAGACATCTCCAACCCACTCTAGCACAAGAAACTCATTTAATTAGTTTCCTTAATTATTCAGTATTCCTTTTCCTACGTTGCAATGACCATCTCTGCCTCATTCCCAAAGGATCCTCTCCACAATTAAGTCAGGGAATCATTAAAATCTCAACATGCTGCCCGAGTGAGATTTCAGCGCTTTTAAGTGTTCTGCACGTTTTATGCAGCGGTAAGTTGGTTTTCATATGAAAAAAATGCAAAAACCCAGAATCATTAGCAATCAATAACAAGAAGCAGAAGAATACCAAATGCATATTTTCCAGGTGACATTTTTCTGACTTGCTCGTAAGTAAATTCATACACGAGTCACAAAATCTACAAGTGCACATTTAAAACAACAGCATGTGAAAATCCTCAGTTTTCTGAAAATAAGCGCTAACATACAAAAAATCCTCAGGGTAATTTGAGAAACACAGATTTACATTTTTACCTGAAAAAAAGAAAAAAAGAAAACC
>VXAY01001312.1:151401-193766 GCA_013399855.1 Oxyruncus cristatus | reverse complement strand
ACTTTAGGAGAAACTCTCAAGGTGTATAAAACTATAAAAAATGCATTGCCTATTATTCTGGGTTTTTTCCCAGCTTAAATAAAAAAAGCATACTTATAATTGTTCTTTTTCTACAAAAGAAGCAGAGATTGTTCAGAGATGCAAATGCATGCCTTCATCTTTCATCTTCCTCCTCCTTTGTGTTAAACTGTTTTTCTAATTCAATGTGGATTTAAAAATCACCATTTTGATTTTCCATTTCCTCAAATTCTTTCCCCATCATTTCTTCATAAAGAATATTTTTAAAAGAATTGCCTTTCTCATCCAGGATAAAACCTGCAAACCACACTTGTATGTGCATACATAAATATATATCTCTAGCACACTAATTTCTTATGATCACCATGAAAAACTTTGGTATATTATTCAGGTGTTCAAAGTCACATTGTGTTTAAATTTAAAATTAAAAGTCTTATTTTAGATTACTGGGGGTCTACCTACTCAAGCAGGTACAATATCTGAATTTTGGTACAGATATACTTAATATATTATGGTACAGATATACTTAATATATTGTGGAATTTCAAAGTTAGTCTAGTGAAAAGCATAATTTTATTTTATTGATTGTTATTATGGCATCTGCATTTGCTACAGAATCCAGAACTAGATAACCCCAGGACACAAGGGTCTTCAGTCTTTACTCAAGAATTAAGGACGAGATTATCACATGGTACACAAGATTTAGATGCAAGTAAAAGCCAGATATGAATCGTATTTGCAGTGGTATAAATTTAAAAATACAGCACTGAAATTTCTGCACTTATTCCCACACTGAAACATGGAATATATGTGTAGTATGAAACAATATGAATAGTTACTCAGTTATGTCAGCTACTATAAACTGATAAGAAAAAAGAAGTCAGTGAAGATAAGCAATGAAGCAAGGCTTTCAACACTGTCTCACAACATCCTCATAGGCAAACTCAGGAAATATGAGTTGGACAGGTGGACAGTGAGGCGGATTGAGAACTGGATGAGTGGCAGATCCCAGAGGGTCATGATCAGTGGCACAGAGCCTAGTTGGAGGCCTGTCATCAGTGGTGTCTCCCAGGGTTCTATATCATGCCAGTGTTGTTTAACTTGTTCATCAGTGACTTGGATGAAGGGCAGATGCCTCCTCAGGAAGTTCGCTGAAGACAAAAAGCTGGGAGGAGTGGTCAAAACCCCAGAGTGTTGTGCAGCCGTTCAGAGGGACCTCGGAGAGATGGGCAGAGAAGAACTTTCTGAAATTCAACAAAGGCAAATGCAGGATCCTGCATCTTGGGAAGAATAACCCCAGGCAACACCCCAGGCTGAAGGATGACTTGCTGGGAAGCAACTTTGCAGAGAAGGATCCAGGTGATCCTGGTTGACAACAAGCTGTCCATCAACCAGCTGTGTGCACTTGTGGCAAAGAAGGCCAGTAGTACCTGGACTGCATTAGGAAGAGCATTTCCAGCAGCTGAGGGAGGTGATCCTGTCCCTCTACTGAGCATTTGTGAGGCCAAATTTGGACTACTGTGTCCAGTTCTAGGCTCCACAGTACAAGAAAGACATGGACCTCCTGGAGCAGGTCCAGCGGAGGGCAACAAGGATGGTTGGAGGACTGAAGCATCTCTCTTACCAGGAAAGATTGAGGGAGTTGCAAGTTAAGCCTGTTCAGCCTCAAGAAGAGACGACTGAGAGAGGACCTCATTGATATCTAATAAATATTGGAGGGAGGGTGAGAAGAAGATGAAGCCAGGCTCTTCTCAGTGGTGCCAACCACTAGGACAAGAGGTAACAGGCGGAAACTGATGTATAGGAAGATCTGCCTGAATATGAGGAAGAACTACTTTACTGTGCAAGTCTCCATGCTCCACTGGAGCAGATTGCCCATAGAGATTGTGAAGTTTCCCTCACTGAAGATAGTCCAGAACTATCTGGACACAATCCTGTGTACAGAATGACCCTGCTTGAGACCCCCACTGTGGTCTATTCCAACCTTATCCATTTTGTGATTCTGTGATACCTTATGTGCAGTTGAACAGACAAAACTAACTGACTGTAGCTTGCCAATTTCAAAGTTGCAATGCTCTTACATTTAAAAAAAATGGACTGTCAAAACACCTACCTGATTCAGGGGATGAGAAAAAGATTCATAATTGTATCTTCCCACTGCATTTTTGTAGGTAAATAGCAGAAAAATTAAAAAGTCGAGGGGGTTTAACTTAATTCAAATAGCAGAATTTGAGCAAAAAGATAGCTTTAATGTATATAGTAAGCACTGGAAGAGATCAAGTGATCAAGTATCCTTAAGCTTTCAACAGGTTGAACTGGAAATGCAGAGCTCTTCAAAAGTTTGTACTTATACTAATCAACCCCTGTGGAGAAAATACAAATTTTCGTATTGAGCTCACCTTCTAAGGGAAGGAAAAATATGATTTGCTTTCCCAAGCCATCCTTCAATGTTATGCTAAATATACAGGAGACTGTGATCTGTCAGTAATTTTAGGAGTCTCAGTTGTAAACAAAAAAATTACTATTCTCTCCTTTTGTTCACTGGCATTCATTAATCACAAAGTGGTTTATGTTCTTTCATGTATTATAGAATTTTATTGCTTTTGTTTAGCACAGTAAAATAAAAGTGCAGAGTAGTTATTCTACTTTTTATCCAAGGTCACATAAACAGCTCATGAGAAGTCCGTTATTTGTTCGCTAAAGATTTTTTCAAGTATACAGTTCTTGTGCTTACTCTAACCTTATACCACTTGAAGAATCTGTCTAGTCATGAAACGCCTCACTGCCAGGATCCATGTTCTGGAAACTTGAAAGTTTTCTGTTTTTTCTGATTTGTGATCACTTTCCTTCTCCCAAAACTCAGTGGTCTGAGGAAACTTACATGGCTGTTCAACAAAAAAGAGACTTAGATGGAATTTGACAATTTCCTGTTTAGGAGGAAAAAAATAAAGAAAAAAACAAATATTTTTCCAGCTGACTACATGCACAAAGAAATATGATTGGCAATTTTTTCTCTAGTTTCCAAGAAGAGGTGATACCAATGCAGCAATACATCAGAAAAGATTAATTGAATGTATTCCTTATGCAAATATTCAGTTCTTAAAGGGCTTGTTGCTTTTGTGAAGATTCTGTTCTTAACATGAAGTTACTGTGTTTCTTTAATTGCAGCTGAAATGTTATTGTCAATGCTGTTTTGGTTTTTTCCTTTCAGGAGAGTACTGTTAATATTGATTTTGGCTCCTTGATGTATTGTTTATATATTACTTATTTTACTCCTATTTCTATGCACAAGTTTGGGCCTTTTCTTTTCTTATGAAGTCCTAGACAGCTAGTTGAGAGTGGAATATATAAAACATTAATAAAATATTTAAGGGTAAAAGACCCTATTACTTTTCTAGATATAGGATTTTTTTTTTTTTTCAGTGGTTTCTCTTTGAGGAAAAACCCTCAATTTGACAGCATTTTACAGGTGGGAATAGGTGTCCTTAATGGGTGAAAGGTAGCTGAGAAAGGCTGAGGTGGACGATATTGTGGATGATCTCTGACTATTTCCCTGAGATTAATATAGATGCACATAAAAATTAAAAGAACAGCAAAAAGAGAAGATACAGCTTTAGTTTTACGTGTTGACTTTTGCTTCCAACAATATTCCTTCAGAAAGGAAATGGAAGTATATTGTATTATGCCTTCAAGAGATATGGCACATTTGGACCAGCTAGAGGCTTTTATCTACCTTTTCAGTTTCAGGATCACTGTAAATGTTGCAGAACAACAGCTCAAGTGGATTTTAATTATGAAGCAAAAACAGAAAAGAAGTGATGTGGGAAAGGTGAAATGACAGATAATGTGGCAGCTAAAACACAATTCTGACTGTCCAAGTGCATTTCAGGACTTAGTCATGGCCTATGTATTCAATGGGTCACTTGCAGTCCTCTTTCTGACTCATCAAAGTAAGTTTTCAAGAACTCAGTGTTAACAGGAAAGAGATGCTGTGGTAGTTCCCATGTGATAACCATGATTTCAGGAAGGCTCCTCTTTCTAGTTTCCTATCTCCTTAGCTCTAGTAACAGATAACTAAATAAGATAAACATAGTTTCTATATTAGAACATCTTTAAATTTTGGGAAACCTACATTGGTCTTTCTTTTTCCTTATACATTTCCTGCTCATCAGTCACGATTTCTTGACATTTGTGGGTAGGTGGAAATTATTTTTAGGTTTTATAGTTTTGTTTATTTTCTTTAAAAAGATTAGCACTTGGGTTTTTATTTAGGGTTTGTGTATCCTTTTTTTTGGTTCAAACAAGATGGATTGGACTATCATTTTTGTTTTATCTAGAAAAACTTAAGATAGTGGTACACAGTGGTGCTGTGATTCGATCCTGTACTGTGGAATTGCTCCTGATATGTAGCTGGCTCAAAAGCTTACCTGCACTGTGCTGCAAGTGCAATAGATCTGATGTTTTTACAGACAAAGTCTCTCAAAACTGAGTGGAAATTATGCTGCAGGTTCAGAGCAATTATACTGATACACATCCCACTTCTATTTATTTCAGTCCTCTGCTGTCCCTATCCCATGATATAATTAGGTGAAAACATACCAAATGAAGCAAAAGGAGGCCGTTGTAAAGGGTGAAAACACAAGTAAGCAGCTCTGGTTGGAGCAGTTCATTCAGACTGTTTATTATAGCTCAGAGTCAAATGGCAAAAGGACTAACAAGGGCAAGGTGATGACCAGATGACCCACGAGAGGGAGGAAGGCTTGACTTTCAGCACCCTTTGAATAAAGCATACAACTGTTTGTACAAAAGACCATGAAGAAATGAGAGCAGACAATAAGAGATGATGAGGGTACCTATGATTTGTGTTTCCTCAGTTGAGCAGGAAGAAACAAATTTGAGTTATTTGAATGATTTTCTTCAAGAAAATACTGCAAAGAGATGTTTGCATATTATTTACCCCTTGATTAGCTCTACAGTCTTATTCAGTATGTGCTTTCACGTCTAGCTTGTATTAGTATCAAAAGAGTTGAAACCCTTCTTTTTCCAAAGTAACTTAGGAGAAGAAATAGTTCATATGAAGACTTCATTTACAGTAAGTGATGCAGGGTAATAGATTATTTGAATTCAAGGATTCAGGGGTTGTGTTCTGCTCAACCTACTTAGTATATAAGTAAATAAATTAAGTAATTTTCAAACCACTAAGGGCTTGGTTTTTTTGCTTTAGCTGCGTAAAGAAATGTTTGTCACAAAGTTTATAACATGGTCTCTCTAACACAAACTATTACATAGGAAAACCTATTTTTTCTGCACAAATGAAACTAAATAATCTTCATGTTAGGCCTTTTCATGATGAATGTGACCACACTTGGTGGCAGAAAGAATAAAGAGGGTGTTCTGGAGTATAAAGAGGTGAAGTTATCATGGAGTGTTATTAAGGCAGAGAATTCGTGAGGCCTTCAGTAGGCATTTGATCTACATACCTGGTAATGTCCAGGACAGCAGAGAAGAAATAAATGTTGGGACAGTTGTTTACTTGAAAGTTAAAGATCATCAAAGTTCAGGAGTGGAAGTAAAGGAGAGAAGGGAAGGCACACAGGGGCAGCAAGCAGAGTGGAAGGTGACCCTGGTCTTCTGACCCTTCTGGCTGCTGCAGAGAGAATCTAATTGCAGTATTACCACAAAACCGATAAAAAATAAATGCTGAGATCTAACTAGCCTTTGAAATAAACCTGAGAGTGAAAGCAAAGCAGAAGACCATTTTCAGGAACTGCAAAAGACTTTCCTGGCCTTAACTCTAAAGCTTGTAGGAAGAGAAGAACAGTCAGTAAAGATGGCACAAAACAGTATCTTCTCAGAAAGCCTATGCCTTGTAGATATAAATACCTGAGGATAGAATGTCTTCTTTGTACTTGTTCCTTATTTACTTTATTCAGAAACCTAGACTAGTCTCAGTTACCATTGCACACGTAATGTAAATTTTCAAGGCAGAAACCCTTTCTAGAGTCATTAGCTAGTCCAGAGCTTAGTCTGAAATCTCTGGGTGCCTTCCTAATAACTACCTAATATTAGTCCAAGGACAAGACTGGACATAAGTTTACATGTCTATGTATATGCATATGTATATGTAATTTGGCTACACTAAGGAGATTTGAAAAGTATCTGATTCAGGAACAGATATAAAAGCTCCCATCCCTGATGTGTGTCAGCATGTAGAACAACCCAGTATTTTTTTAGTGCACTTCCAGATGAAATAAGGCTAAACCTGTCTTAGAAAATGAAGTTAACACTTGACAAGTCAATGGTAACTTGACCGTCTCTACTATGCTGACTGGTGTTTCTCTGACACAGCAGGAATCCAATCCACACTTTGTATACTGTCACTCATCCTATCCCAAATAAAGAACATCAAGTTTCTCCGCTTTTTTTTTTTTTAATATGTAAACTCAGAGAGGGAAATGTTATGAGGCTGTCACTATAAAGAAAAACAAAGTAACTTTGTCAGTGGCTGGAGAAATGACATTGTCAAGTGACAGAGGCATACATCAAAATAAAAAACGTAGTGTTTTGCTCATTACTTGGTGTGCAGCATGTATGCTTCTTTGTTAACTTTCCTCACACTACAATGTGCTGGGCAATTTCTCAGCACCCTGTTGAGCACAAAAAATCCTACTTAAACCAATAAGCCTGGTCAGCACCTGTTACCCTCCACCCCATCCCAGCTGCTCTATGATTTATCTGAAACAAAGAAAGCAGGAAAATAGGTTGAACCAGTGACTTGAGAGAATGAAGATGAGTCCAGTTTAAGTATGAATAACAGCATTAGGTTAAGTCTAATACATAGAAAGAAAAGATATTCATTACTTTCAATTATAACCTATTAATAATATGTGCAAGGTGATTAGAAGCAATAATTGTTTCTAACTCCATCTTCTTCTCTTCCTTACAAGACATCCCAAGCTTTTCTTGAAATTGATAACGCTTAATCTCAAGAGCTGGCGGTTTTCTTACTTAACTTTTTCTGAAATTCTTCAAAATCCTTTTTTCCCCCCCTTATTCTTTAATGTTTTTAATGCCTACTTTTTATCCTCTTTCTGTGATTAGGTAGTTGTCAAAAAGCATCAGATTTATTCTGGATGAAAAGTGATATTAGAGGAATCCCGTGATTACTCAGTTTATCAACAGTGACCAGCTATACTAATGGATAAATAATTCATAAATCTCTTTCTTAGCCAGAGAAATAATGTAAAAACATCATTGCAATACAAAATAGATGTAACTAATAGGTACTACAAGATACAATTGTACATTCCAAATATCTCATTCAAACATTGACAGCTGAATATTCACCTGTTAGCCATCTTCATCACAGGTTCCATCTCTATTTCCTCTAAGGTTGAAATCTACCTGGACATGCTATCTAACAAAATTTGCACTTTAAGGCCCTCTCAGAAATCAATATGCTTTTCTCATGATGAGCATGAGAGGACTGGAAGGGTCACTGACGAGATCACTGTTAACAAAGCTAACCTTTAGCCCTCTAGAAAGAGAATTATAGCTTTCAACTATTTTGTTGTATTTTCCTTTTCTTTTTCTCTTTTAAACCAAGTGAGGTTAGCCTTTTTTTTTTTTTTTTTACTTCTTTTTGTTGTACAGATAGCCCTGAAAATATAAATTTTAGTGAAAGAAACGGTATCAGGGCTCTACACATGGCAAGAACCTGTGGTAGAACAGTGCAAAGAATGTCCTGGTACTCACCTTCCATAGCATGATCGGACGTTTGCAGTGGAGAGGCTTTTCATTCCTTACCAGATTGTACTCAAAACTCATCTTTGTACCATATTTCTGGAACGAAACTATCTCTGTGGACAAGAGAAATCAAAACTTTTAGAACATCCTGGGTAAGATCATCTTGCTGCAGGCAGCTGAGCTGACTGACATCATCTCTGTGCTGCTCCAGCCTCAGAGACCTTTGGTCTCCTTCAACGTCCTGTGATGATCATTGGATGATTAGTTATAAACACCACTACTAAGCAGGGACAATCTTCTAGAAACACAGGAAACCTCCTGTGCCCCCTGGAAGCCTGCGAGCTCACTTTGTGAGATCCAAGCCCTTCACTGAGGAAGGCTGCTGTCACAGATATATGCTGGACCTGAAGACATCAGCAGACCCTAAAGACAGAAAGATGTAAACATTCGGGGAAAAAAAGGCAGCTTCACATCTGGATAGATCTTTATTTGCTACTGCCTTCATTTACTTTACCAGCTGGGGTAGAAAGTATTGAAAGGAATTTGTGATACTTTTTCCATAGCTCTAGCCATTACTACTTGCTTTTGCTTTGTTATCTCATGTGCAAGGCTGTGAATATTCACTAGTGTCTGTTTTCATTATCAGTCTTTCCTTTTTCTTTCTCCTGCAAGAAGTGACACTTTAAGAGTATGGGCAGATGTTAAGCTGCAGCAGACATTGCAATAAAAGTCTGCAGAAGCATAGTCATTGAAAACCCTGGTGTTATGCTCTTCCTTTATAACAACAAATGTGGCTGAAGAGTGAAGTGTATCCAAGACCTGGGAAGAGGCCTCTTCCATTTTCTCCGCTGTTTTGAACTCACAGCTGGACTGAATGGGTTGGTAGGGTAGGAAGAGCTGTTCTATTTACACTGTACATGAACTTTTTAATAACCTGTTCTGCCCACTTTCTGTACTTACGGGAAACATTCAATAAGATGTTTCAAATTTCTCTTGGTGTTTTGAAGGCAAAATTAGGCTGAATAGCATAGAGATAGGAAATTTGTATTTAATTGTTGAGTTTGGGACTCCTTTGCAACATTTCGATTTAGGTCAATTTTCTGCAAATAATTGTATCTAGAGCTTTTGTGTCTTTATGGGTTAAGATGGTGCCTGATGAGTTTCTTCACTCACTGTATGATGAAGTGTATGGATTTCAAAGGTAAAATTAATCCTAAGAAAATTCCAAGCAAGGTTACTATTAATTGTTCTCAGCACTGCACTTAATTAAGTGCCTACTATGCAGAGCTGGTTGTGTGGGGTTCAGTATTCTTTCTAATGTTGTTATTGCTTAAATCAGTCCGATTTATCTCTTTATTTGTTTCTGTATCCAGATAAAATAATTTTAACCTGATTTCTCTGTTAAGAAAAAATAGTCTCAGAAGACGAACAAAACCCCTAAACTGCCTGTAAGCAGTATTTTCTCATCAGATAGAATTTCTGACCATATAGTTTTCCTACTTATCTATACAGAGAGAACTGCCATCCAACTTTGTGATTGTGATTCAGCAACAATGTGAGTTATGTACGTGGGTAAGCTGGACCTTTGTCCCTTAATGACTCTACCGTGTTTTTTACTCCTTTTTGTCACACATCTTTTTTATTTTTTTTCCTTTAATAAACATGGAACTTTCAAATCTGTAGAGAGCATGTAAATTATCTGAGATAGCGGGTAATAGTAGAATTACTAATTTCTTAGAAAAATTTCAAGAGAATAGTTTTTGTGAGAAGTGATTTTTACACATAGAAGTACATGTATTTTCTTCCTGTATTTATGTTTTGTCTTCTGCTGTGCTTAGTATTGTCTGCCCAGGCTAGAGGGCTATGAAGACTCGAGTCACTTTCCTTGGTGCTCCTATAAGCAGCATCGAAAAGACTCAAATATTTTAATCAAATTTGGTCCTCACACATCTATATTCCTGGCCCTGTTATATCTACATGTAAAGAAAAAATTACCGTTTAATACTGTATAACTTGTGTAATGGGAAATACATTTCCAATTATCAATGAGTTGTGCTCTTGTATATATAACTGTAAACATATATATACAGTGTATATAACTGAAGCTGAAGTATTACGTGCTTTCCATTTTTTTTTTCTTCAAATGTGTAGCTGAGAATATCAGAAACAGCAGAAGCTTGCATTTTAGTCACTTACAAGGTTCTGGTCTGAAACTGCCCTTGATCAGTGTCCTAAGAGACAGCTATAGCAGGCTCAAGGAGCTTTGAATGACTAGAGCTATAAACCATTCACATAAAATTCACCCCCATTATGTTTTTATGTTTTTCTGTATTCATTGTAAAATAGAATCAAATTATATTGCTTTTACAAGTCAGATAAAGATATTCTACTTTGTAGACATTTTGGCCTACTTCTGCCTGATAATGTTGGCCTTTTCTGTCTCATTCCCGTTGCTCCAGTGATTAGTCCTATAAAATCAATGTCTTCTTGTGCATAAAATATAAAAACATCAAGCTGTTTCAAGCTATTGCTCATGTACAAAAAAGTAGTCAAGGAAATGGGAGAAGATTAAGGAGAATAGGAAAAGCTCCCCCAACCTTATTCACTGTTAGTCCTTGTTCCAACCCTATAATAAAAATGGAACTTTCCTGGACACTTTTAAGTATCTGATCCTGAGAACTGACCTATGATTATCTTGACAATTAACAGCTATCCACTGGAATATCTATGCTGGAAAACTTGCACAGTCATTTTATGCTTTTTGAGCTGTGCTCCCTGGCTGGGATCTTGAAATGAGCCAAATATATGGTATTTCATGTTATGCTCTTCATCACTGCTATGTTTGTGTTACTAAAAATCTTTGCACAGATGGGCAGAGGCAGTACTGTCAGAAAATTTTCAGTTACAAATTCTTTGCTAAATCCAAGCTTTTTCTCTCTCCAATTGTTTAAAAATAAAACAAAACAAAATACATAATATGCCTAGTTCTGGTTATCTTTTATGCTCACTTACCACAATAATGTACTGCCAAACTTTCCATTTCTTTCTATATTCCTGCAGAAGACAGCCTATTATGAAGAATGGGGATTACTTGGTTTATTTCGTGTTAATGTTTTCCTTGTTTTGACCCTTATTTGTTTCAAGCTTTATTTCAACCCTCCCACCCCACTCCCACCCGCATCTTTTTTTCCTAGTATGGTTTTACATTACCAGGAGTAGAGGAACTGAATTATATCAAATAAGATCAAAGCCCTTCATCCTTCATCTAAATGACAATCTGAATAAACCCTGAATTTTTGAAGACTTAACTAACTGTTTTCTATCCCTCATGTTCAGCAGTAAAATCTGGTGCTTCTCTTACTGGCAAATAAACAAAATGGGAAAACCTCAGTTTGCTGAATTGCAAAAGAGTAGATTATTTCTTAATAGTGTATGTGGTTGGAGCAAGATTCCCTCCTTTTTCACTTCACTTCTATTTGTACCATTACAAATGCTACAAATCACATCATATATGCAAATTAAAATGCAGACTTTTTTCCTATAATTTGCATTCTATGAAAATGTTCAAAACATTTTTTTTCTTTTCGATTTTGGAACAGTTGTATAGCTAAAATTCTATACTGTGAAATATGATTTGTCTGACCATTACTCACTACATACTATGTGCCAAATCCCTGTTTAAACAGATTAATTCATCCAATATGGAGGAGAAGTAATATGATATCACCCTGGTGACTTCTGATCATCTATGAATTCAGAATAAATAGCTCATATGCATTCTATGATTTGAAATAAGTTTGAATAAATGTAAAGAAAAACATGTTTGGATTTCCTGATTGAGAAATATATTTGTAGAAATGGGTCTTATCCCCTTTCATTCAGGTTGTTGAGTCTTAGTCTCTACTTGACCCCTGACTATTCCTGAAATAATGCCCTAAACGTCTGTCCCCTGAATAGCTCTCATCTGTTACTACTTCAACAAATCCATCTCAGTGTTACTGTGTAAATCAAACAATAGATTTAACTAAGAAGATTTTGTTGGAATACTATATAAAATAAAGATGTTGCAAGATTATAATTTCAATGAAAGAATAGACTCATTCCTGCTTTGTGACTTTCTTCAGCAAAAAAACCCAACAAAACAGCACATGACTGAGGTGTCAGAGAATATACCTGGAAATCACCTGAAAGTTTCCTAGGATTTTTCTGTCCCCAGGGTGATTCAGAGTTAGGAGATGATCAGCAAATTACTTGAACATTTGCATTTTTACTCTCTGGAATGAAATCTCTGGACATACTTTTCTGGTAGAAATTTTCTCTCAGTATTTTAAGATTTTTTTTTTAATTATTTTGTTCACTGCTAGTTAGACTACTAACTTTGTCTACTTCTTTATCTGTAACAAACTATATGTTATATATATGTATATGCAAATACACAAAAGCACATCCATAGGACACATATTTAGACATACATATATATATTTATATGTCTATTCTGCAAACACATTATGCATAGTTTGGTATAAATACAGCTACAAACAACATTAGTATATATAAATACATGTTAGCTGTCATTAAATCTGATTAGGATTTCTTACTTGCAGAAAGAGGATGCATGTAATGGGTTTTATGCATGTAATTCTTTTTTGAAGACTTGCTGTTAATACGTTGGTATTTGGCACTCACATATTTTAATATGCTGCATGTCTGAATGACAGATGATTATCTGACAAAGGAAATCTGCTGTTGAACAAAATGAGCTAGTACTACATTTAAAAGCCCCAACTCTAACAGAACAACTGTTAAGTATATGTATTGCATTTTAAAAATTTAATACCTGCCTATTGCTGGTGTTGTCTTTGTCCGTGTTGACAACAAAAGGATAAATACAGTGCATACAGTAGGTCCCTCTGGTTATACCACGAACATGACACATGTCATCCTATGATAAATTGGCGCTGTGTCTATTCAATTTCAAATCCAAAGCTCTGGAGGCAGAGGTGTTAGGAAGCAGGCATAATTCTGGCGAGCAGAGGCCTCAGATGCACAAAATTAGTGTGCATGGAACAGATAACAAAAAGCGAGAGGGAGACTGAGAGGAAGTTTGCACAGGTTTGTCAACTTCCTGCGGTTTAGGTAGTATTGGCAGATGTTGGGTGTAAGAAAAAAAATCTGTAAGCATGATAATGAATGTTACCAGAATTAGAAGTGACAACTGTATCGAGCACAAATGCTGTCTTGTTTCTTCATTTGCATACCAATTAAATAAAAGACCCAAATATTAGGTTCCAGAATTTGTTTGACAAATAATCTGCAGGGCTTACTTGGTACATCTGGGTCAGGCATGTTGGCTGTGTGACAGATGCAGTGCCAAAAGAAGATTTTAACATAGAAAAAATGTATTCAGATTGTTACTAAGTACTGTACTTAGAGCAGAGATTAGAAAAGAGTCTAGTTCAGAAATTGCTTTAAACATAGTGGTATCTACCTCTCTCTAGGCATTTTATTGTGCATTACTGTCAGGTCTGGTATGTGAGACATCTTCCTCACCAACCACTAAAAAAAGGAGTGGGCAAAAATAGTGCTGTTCTGTACCATTATATTGTGCAGCTATCTTATTCCCTGGGTAAATACATATGTTTTGTGGGACTACTCAAAGACTAAGAGACTATTTGATGTGAGTAGGGATGGCAGAATCAAGCAATACATGCTTAAGCATTTCTGCAGAATTTTACATTTTTCATGTGGCTCTGAAATATTTACAAAGTAGTTCATGTCTGGTGAAGGTTCAGGTCAGTTCTTGTTTTAGTAAAACAAGTTCACTTGACCCTGATTTTAAAGAAAACTTGAGCCAAAGCAGGAAACTGTTCTGTTAGTCAAATGTTGCTCTGATATCTGAATCTATGTGCCTTGCTGATAAATATATAAATATATATCTTTTAAACTTCTGGGATTTGCCATCCATGTGACATTTAATTTTGCACTCTGAATTTCTCAGGAGTCAACACTGGATTTCACTTTCCACTGAGACAAAGTAATTTCCTATATTTTTTTATGAAATCCACCTTTTACCAATCTTCCCAAGTTCCTAAATATTTGAGGGTCCAAATATGTTACACCTTGAATAATATTAAACCACTAGACAAGGAGCATCTATATCAATCAGTGTTTGGAAAATGTATATAATTTAGACAGGTATAGGCATGTACTGTAACAAATACCCAATGAAACACCTGCTGTGTGTACACTGTTCAGAAACTCCTTCAAACCAGGAAAAACTGTCTTCCTAGTGCCTGCTTGCATGCAGGCCACTGGGCTGATATAGTGCAATGCTACTGATATTCTCAGGAACAGGATTGTGGTATGTGTGGCTCTACAGGAATTAGCATGCAATAAAAAAAACCCTGAGAGATAAAATTTTGTCAAATATAAATCAAATAATATCTCTTTTTTCTCCATTTGTTCCTTGAGTTGTTTTTTTTTTTTATCAAGGAAATGAATTTACACTGGGTAAATGTACTATTTAAATAATTAAAATTTAAATTAAGAAGCTTCTCTTGATTGCACCTGTATGTACTAGATATGTCTGAGTCCATTTGGTGTAAGAAAGTAGGCCATGAAATTATGTGTTTGAAGAAGTCAAACTACTCATTCACAGAGAATTAGAGTTTTCTCAACTCTTCTGCAAATGGCAAACTGCTTCTGAAAATCCAGGTGGACAGAACACAAGCCACTAACACTGCGTAAAGGTGCAGTTTTCTAAATTTCAGGATCTGGAGAATGGGGACGTGGAATTCCCACATCTAAAAAAATAAGAATTAAAAAAACTGGCATTTTATGTACTAAAATGATGAGTTTTATAATACCTAAAGTCTTTAAAGTGAATAAAAGCAGAGGAGTGTAGGTTATGATGCTACATCGAAGCAAAAAGACACATGGTTAGCTTTGAACTAGCAAGTGTTTCGTACTGCAACCAAGGGATGCATTTTTCAGGGATGAAATTGAGCAAGGGAAAATTTAGTCCTATTACCAGGAAAATGTATCTAATAGGTAGATGTATTAGAAACATGCAATAGTCTCTAGAGAGAAGTGATGGAAACCTCATAGTCTGAGTCTTCAAAAAACAGACTAGAGAAAGGTTTTCTTGCTGGGAAATAGCTTTGTGTTGGCTGTAGAAGGGATGGTGTCATCTAAAGGAATACTTCTGCATCTGACGTCATCTGTGCTTTGCTTTATTATTAGCATGCTTATGTAGTGTTTCATAGAAATCTGAAAAAAAAGACAGGATGTCATCCTGATATCTTACTTTTCATGACAAAACAAAACTAAAGAGGTTTGAAAGTGTTCTATTCTGTTTCAGCGTCATTCTAAGTATTTTGTTTTGTCATGTCCCTGCAGTTTCAATAGGCCAAAGTTACTTTATGCCTTCACTGCTTTTAAATTTTTTTTTTTTCTTGGCCTTTTTCTTATATGGTTGTTGATTTCCAACATCATGAACTCACTGTGAGCTGAGAGGAATATTTCCATGGTGGAGGTATACTTTCATTAATAGAATATTAATATTCTATTAATATATGTTTAAACTTTAAAAGAAAGTTCCTTAGAGAGTAACTTGTCATCTTTGTCCACCTTTTAGGAAAATGCGTGTAACAAATGCATATTTAAATGCCAAATGTAGATGTGTTATTGTATATTAACAAAACCACCAAATGGTAATTTTACATGCTTTAGCATTCACAGTACACAGCATACACATTTCTCCAATAAAATTTCATATTCCTCCTGAATCAATAATAATAAAGTACAATTTCTCTCTAGCTCTTCAAGTTATTCCTGTGAAATAACTTGCTAGCTGCCTATCCATTTCTGCTGGAAGCACATCCCTAATGTCAACTGAGCATCTCAATGTGCTTACAGGGAGCAGCACATCTGAACTATCAGGGAGAGCAAAGGTTCCTCATAGGACATAACAGGAAACCCAGTTATGAATATGACTTGTTATTCCTTAAATTGTCCTTTATTCTCTCCAGGTTTTTCCCTAAACTCTTTAATAGGGTTAAGTCTAGATCTCTCTTAGGCATTTTAATATTGTCAAGAATAAAGAATGACCATGTTCCAATCATCAACAACGATCTAACAACTATTAAGTGGTAATACGAAATGTTAAATACAAGACACTAATACTTGTTAAGACATTTCTAAGTCCAAAGTGAGTCAGAATTTATCTTAAACAAAAATATTAGAATGTATAAATACCACTGATGTTGGTATATAGCAGAGCAGAGACTTGGCTGACGAGTTTGCATTCACCTAGTTTCCCTATCAATATGAAGTCGCTTTTTCACTACAACCTGTTCATCTGAAGTGAGTCAAGGATTTATTTATCCTTCAGTCATAAATGATGCCCAGGTTCCATCTGGACTTTTGTAAAATTGAGTTAGAAAAATCTCCCTTCAGTGGAGAAGATGTTACATTTATTTTTATATCTAACTTACTTTTCATTATTCTAGTGATAAAGGTTAGAATTTGCCTAAGAAAATATAGCGTGTCAGTAGCTTTGTTCTCATGTGTGTTTTGTGATAGGGTCCTCTGTCAAAAGCTTCTCACTTGAAGGTCTGATGAGAACTTGTACAACTGAAAGCACAGTGGAGGGAGTCATCAGCTGGTTTTCGTTTTATCTTCAGATTTGCTGGATAAGGTCACCCAGATGTCTACACAGCATGAATTCTGTGGAGTCTGAAGATTTTAAATCTATGTTCTAGCAAAATTTTATCTTAAATTCAACATTTCTTTTTTTTTTTTTTTCTTGTTTTCCTTTGCCTTTTCAAAATGAATTGCACAATGAATTTCAACATAGAGTGGAGTTTTAGACATTCATTTCATAGTTAAGCAGTATATATTTCTTAATCCTGGTTTGAAAGTAAATCATAAAATTAGGATATTGTAGGAAATTATCAATGCACTAAAACTAGTTATCAATTATGAATGGATTTTATTTAATTTTTAAAGCTTAACCACCATAATGCAAATGTGTCTAGCTTGATTCTGTAAATTTTGACTTTCCTGTCAATGAAGTTGGTCAGTCTCCCTCCGGTCTTACAGAAAGGAAAAAGATAAGGAAAGGTGAATCTGTGCAGTAAAGGAAAAGCCAAATGGAGAAAGGAAGCTGAACATGAGCCAGCAGTGTGCCCAGGTGGCCAAGAAGGCCAATGGCATCCTGGCCTGTACCAGGAACAGTGTGGCCAGCAGGAACAGGGAAGTGATTCTGCTGTACTTCTGCTGTACTCAGCACTGGTGAGGCCACACCAGGAGTGCTGTGTCCAGTTCTGGGCCCCTCAGTTCAGGAAGCATATCGAGGGGCTGGAGCAGGTGTAGAAAAGAGCAACGAGGCTGGCGAAGAGACTTGAACACAAGTCCTATGAGGAGAGGCTGAGGGAGCTGGGGTTGTTTAGCCTGGAGAAGAGAAGGCTCACTGGAGATCTCATCACTCTCTACAACTCCCTGAAAGGAGGTTGTAACCAGGTGGGTCTCTTCTCCCAGGCAACCAGCAGTAAGACAAGAGGGCATGGCCTTAGGTTGTGCCAGGGGAGGTTTAGGTTAAATATTGGAAAGAAATTCTTTACAGAGAGAGTAATCAGCCTTTGGAATGGGCTGCCCAGGGAAGTGGTGGATTCTCCATCCCTGGAGGTTTTTAAGATGAGGCTGGATGTGGCACTTTGTTCCATAGTCTAGTAACCGCGGTGGTGGTCAAGGGTTGGACTTGATGATCTCAGAGGTCCTTTCCAACCCGTCTGATTCTATGATTCTATTCTATGATTCTAAAGAAACAGTACATTTCATCTCTGCAGCTGGAAATCTGATAGTATTTACAGTATGATTATGTTTAGTCAGTTTTTTTTTAAAAAAACCAAGGCTGTGCTAGTGTACTTACAAATTTTTGGAATGAAATTTCTGGGTACTTTTTAAACTACTTAGAGAAATTACAGAATATGGAGATGTCTGGTCCATTGAAAACAACATGAGAAAAGTCCACTTTTGGAAAAAGGTTTTGAGGCTGCTTCCATGAAATTGCTATAAACTGCACCGATTTTGGCTCTCAAAGCTGAACTGCATTTCAGGATGTAGGTAGGAATGTATTGCACAGGCAATTTGGAGGACTATGGACCAGTGGCTTGATTTTATCCTGTCTTAGCTATTCAGACAATGTAAGAAAATTGTCATTTCTATATTGTATCTGATAACTCCTGCTGTGCTGAGTCAGAAGACTGTTATGCAACATATGTGTGGGATTCTGTCTTCAATCTGTTCTCTTTTTGAGTGGATTACACCACAATAATCCGAAAGCTGATCTACAGTTTATTACAGAAAAACCAGTGGTCAATACAGCTAATGGAGATGACAAAACTTAGACTGAAGAAGAGGAAGATGTGACTAAGGTGCCAAAAGAGCCTTCAAGGAAACTCAATGTTCGTGGAGAGCTGCTGGCAAAAGATCTTGCAAGATTCTCAGACCCTGTAAAGTGTGAACAATACAGAGACTGATTTGGCAATGTGCTTCACAAAGTCTGTTCTTTCACAGGCAGAAGCTGGCATGGGTGAATTAAATGCTGTTAGACTTGCACATCTTCTGGATATCAGTGCAATGTACCATCAAGTTGTTAGAGTGGCTGCAGTGAGGTTATGGTGTAGAACATATTACTTTCTGTAACAGGAAGAAACTTCACCACTTGAATTATTTTCAGTGTCTCAGTCTGTTCTGCAGTTTCAAGAACTTCTTGCAGTGTGTTTTCCCCTTTTAGGTAGTTAGTTTTCCATTCTTTAATTAAGGTCTTACAGATATTATGATGAAACACCCCATGCCATCACTGAAAAGATTTCTTTTAACGTCAGGTAAGTACAAAACTGGGCTCAAAACCACTTCAGGCTTTATCCTCATATAGACAAATACAATTTAACAGGCATGTATAGATGTATTTGTTTTCACTTTGAAAGGTCATTTCATGTTGCTAAAGCATCAAGAATTAACCTTAGTGTCAAAAAGGACCTTTTCCCAATCTCTAAAATAGTAAGATATTTACCTAGCTTATATATTCTACTAAAATGTTTGTACTTAATGACTTTATGAATGAGCATTTGTAAGTTGCAATCTGGTTTTGATTTTTTTAAGGTTTCCAAGACCTTTTTTTTTTTGGCCTGTATGCATGTATCTTCACGGCATGTATTGAAATTTAGGCATTATGATAATACTTACTGTTAAATACATTTACAAATCTCTTCTTGGTCAGGGTCGGAAGTGTTCAGACATGAGTCTTGACTTTTAATATATTGAAGGTTCCATTCCACACAACCGTCTTACAAGGCTCTGAAATCTATGAACTCTCCAATATCTTGAACTCTTAAATCCTTAATTAAAAGACTAACAGTAGCTGATTGGTTTTGGAAAATTTGGTCCAACACAAATACTAAGAAGAAAATTATAAAAGAGTAGTGAGATGAGTTCTGCTCATAAACATTATGGACAATTTTTTCTCTTGTCTCAAATTCTTGAAGTCATTGTGTAATATTGTAAATAAAAATGCATCTCATAGAAATTGCAAAAAGTATCTTCTCCAAATATTTTCCATCCAGGATGAGACTAATTTTACCTGAATATTTTGGAGTCTCATAACCCCAGAAGGAAAGGATTAGCCATAATCCAGCTATGGGTGTTATATCACAGAATATTCTGAGTTGGAAGGGATCCTCTAAGGACCATTGAAGTCCAACTTCTGGCACTGCACAGGGCAGCCCCAAGAATCACACTCACGTGCTGGAGAGTGTTGTCTAAATGCTTCTTGAACAGTGTCAGGCTTTGTGCTGTGACCACGTCCTCGGGGAATTTGTTCCCTCTGTGTGAAGAACTTTTTTCTAATTACCAGCCTAAACCTCCCCTGATTCATCTTCAGGCCATTTCCTTGAGTCCCGCCACTGGTCACTGAAGAGATCAGTGCCTGCCCTCAAGGAAGCTGTAGACTGAGATATCTGAGTCTCTCCTCAGTCTCCCACTGAACACATCAAGTCACCTCAGCTGCTCTTCATAAGGCTTCCCCTCAGGGCCCTTCACTATCCTTGTGGCCCTTGGGACACTCTCTAAAAGCCTAATATCTTTCTTGAATTGTGGTGCCCAAAACTGACACAATATTCAAGGTGAGGCTGCACCAGCACAGAGCAGAACGGGATAATCCTCTCCCTCAACCAGCTGGCGATGCTTTGCCTGATGCCCTCCAGGACACGGTTGGTCTTCCTGGCTGCCAGGGCACTGCTGACTCATATCCAACTTGACCAGGACCCCCAGGTCCCTTTCCACAGCACTGGTTTCCCGCATCTCATTCCTCAGTCTGTATGTACACCCAGGGTTGCCCCATCCGAGGTGCAGAATCCGGCTCTCATCTTTGTTAAACTTCGTGCAGTTGGTGATTGCCCATTCCTCTAATTTGTTGAGGTCTCTCTGCAGGGCTTTTCTGCCTCCTATGGAATCAACAGCTCCTCCCAATCTAGTATTCTCTGCAAACTTCCTTAGTATCACTTCAAATCCACCATCCAAGTCATTTATGATGTCCTCAAGTCATCTAAGACCAGCACAGGGCCTCAGACAGAGCCCTGTAGAACCACTCTAGCTGCCAGTCTGATGTAACTCTATTCTCTACAATCCTTTGTGCATGACTTATGAGCCAATTTTTCACCCACTGCGTGATGTGTTTATGCAGCTGTATGGTGAACATTTTGTCCAGCAGAATACTATGAGAGATGGTATCAAAAGCTTTACTGAAGTCCGAAAAGATGACATCAACTGGCTTCCCTTGATCAACCAGGTGGGTTACCCTGCCATAAAAGGAAATCAGTGTTGACAAGCAGGACTTTCCCATCATGGAGCCATGCTGGCTGCGTCATCCTCCAAGTGTTTTTCAATACTTCCCAGAATATCCTTCTCCATAACCTTAACAGGCACTGTGAGACTGACAGGTCTTTAGTTTTCAGGGTTATCCTTTTCGCCCTTTCTGAAAATAGGACAGCATTCGTCAGCTTCCAGTCAGCTGGGACCCCTCCAGACTACCAAGACCATTCAAAAATCATCAAGAAATTTGTGGATATGCCAGAAGTGGAAGAAGAGGCACCTCTTACCCTTTTGAAAATTCATCTGCTGATCAGATGAAGGTTCTAAGAAATTCATTCTTTAAGTCTGCTGTGTTGAACTCTATAACTTACAAAACCAGTTAAAACCATTTAGAAATTTTTTTCAGCTATAATCTACGAGAAAAGGAGCAAATCACATAATTAAGATTTTGGCAGTGATTGTATTATTTTAAAATTTAGCATCTGCCTCTAACCCTCCGCAACGCTAACAAACAATTGTGATTCTAATGATTCTAATGTCTGACTTTAGAACCATTTCATAATAAGGACTGTCGTGTTCTGACTCTGGATAGGAGAAAAAGACTGTACCACGTGGTAATTTCTGACCACTAACTAAACACTTAGACAAAAATTACAGAAAAAATAATACAAGAACTTGAATGTGAAGGAGTTAATGTGAGTTGAGAATGACTGATGAAACTTCTGAAGAGATGTAGATTTATTGGATTTATGGATGTGTATCTGTGTGTGTGCGGATGTGCATGCAAATGACTCCACAGTGTATGCACTACATGAATGTGTGACTTGTGAATATCTGCCTTCAAATACCCTTCTCTAATGTAGTCTACTGTAACTCAAGCAAAGAAATTTACATGAGTAAATTGTGGAAAGCCCATGTAACTCTATGAATAAAGCTGATTAATTATGTTTAAATTTCTCTAATCTGTTAAAAGGGTCATCCCCCAAATTACAAGAGTTTTCTATATTCCTATTATAAAATGTAGACACCATGCCTGAGCTAAATTAAATTTTTAAGCAGCCTCAGGAAAGAAGAAAAGATTTAAATTGCTGCCACAGGGAAATTTAAACCTGACACATAAAATAGAAAAGTGATCATCAACAGTCTGTGAAACAGAGCTTCTGGTTCTATTTCCAATTTACCACTTTTCCCCCCATAATTTTCTTTATTCTTTGTTTTGGACATAAAATTCTACTGAGAATAATAGTACTGTTTAGCAAATGCTCCTGTATTTCAAATGGAGGAGAGTAATGATGTTGGGGGGTTTTTTAAACAATGTTTTAAAATTGAGAATCCATTTTTTACTGTATCTTGCCACATTTCAGTGGTGGGGTATCAGTATGTAACCAAATAAAATTATAAGTACATATACTATATTTTTAGTTAAAATTGTGGTGTGCAGATATCCATGCTGTATTTGTAATCATTAAAACATAAAAATATTTTGGTAAAAAAATAGTAACATTAGAAAAATGCAACAATTAAAAATCTGTATGTCCATATGCACTATTCACTTAATATCTGATGTATCTGACCTGGAGTTTATTTCTTGTAATTGACAGTCTAACAAAATATACACTTAAATTTTCCTTAGGAACTATTATAAATATCTTTTAACTGAATAATGACTGAACTCTAACAACTTCAGTGTGTAATGTGAGCAGCAAACTTTCTGAATCCATCTTCTGCTTTAATACACTCTAGTGAAGTATTTTGACATGTAAATGTAGTATTTAATACTTTTATTAAATATTGAAGAGCAAAGCCTTGGATGGCATTTCATCAGGCATTTTAAAGCCCCATTAAAAGGATTGTTTGTAACTGAAAGCATTTATGTTTTTTCAGGAGGTAGCTTAGTCAAATTCAACTTCACATCCAACTTACGCTGTAGGACAGTGTTGAGAAAGGTTGGTCACAGTGTTGAGGTATATGTTTAGTGGAAGTAGCTCAGCGTGCAGCTGCACATTGAGTTCTGGTTGAGGGAAATGGTGGGAGCCTGAGTCAAGAGGCTGTGAACAGGCCCAGTATCTTTGTATAACAAAGGGTATGTGGACCTATGACACTGGACAGGTGATTAGCCACTCAGAGACAGCAAGAGCCAGCGACTCCAGACTTTTGCCTGCTTAGCTTGTGAGGGTATAAAACCCCAGGGATTTCTTTTTTAAGATTCCTTCTCAGAGGCACCCAGCTTGAACTGCTATCTTGTTATTGCACCAAGATTAAATTATTATAAGGATCCAGACATCTGTGGCACTGCTATGGGAAACTTAGGTTGAGCCCATAAGGAAACCTTGTCCATGTGACCGTGGTGCTTGAGCTCTAAAGGGATCTCAGTCCCAGTTCAGGTGCTGCAAGTGTGACTGCCAGAGTGCCTCCTGTATGGCCAGACAGGGAAGCTTCCTTACTAAAAAGCAAGAACTTGGATTTTTATGGAGAGAAGTAGAAGTACAGTCAGCTCCTGCTTGGGAAATCTAGATAGATTGGGGCTGGACAAGTGCCAAGGTGCTGAGGTGGTGTCCACCTAGAGATGCTTTGTGATCTAACCACAGCTGCTATTCTACATTTGAAGAGTACAGGTTATCATCTTTGTTAACTGCTCACAGGAACACATGGAGGTAAGGCTTCATGCTGCTTTTTATCTATCAGTGTTGAGATTCTTGGAAGATTATGGAAAAACATGGTCCTTGAGACTGATAGTTGTTGGGGAAGGTTTCAATTTTCATAATACATTTTAATTGTAGTATACTTTAGTAATAAAGAGAGTTGTGTGCTTACATTTTAGAGAATATAAGGTATTTGTTCCATCTACTTTTACAAGTATTATTTTAATTCTCAAATATTTACATCAGAATTGTTTTCTTTTATATGACCTCCTCAGCACCTGCTTCTGGACCAACAGTGACCTTGACCAATCCAGAACAATGAAAAAAGTATAATGGTTTGATTCAGACTGAAATAATGATCTCCCAGGATTATAGAGGTATTTTTATGATGGCACTGCATGTTTAAAATCTTGTTTCCCAATATAAATTTGAATATCAGTTTCTGTGAACTCAGTATAGTATGGGATTTTATTTTACCTTTCATATCCCTGTATTTAGCTGCAAGTGTTGGTCACTGACATCAGTTTCTAATTAGGCAGACATTCAGTTTCCTCTCTTCCCTTTTTTTCCCAAATGTCAGCAGATGGTGACCCATGTTTCACTGATGTATTCCTGGATTTTCATAATACTAGTTATAGGCTGAAGTTTGAGTTTGTATCCTTATATAGGCCACTTTCAACTGAGCCATTGGTTTACAGTTTCCATGGGATCAAGGAAAATAACATGACTTAACTAGCACTTCACTACAGACTGCATAAGGCAGACCATTATTAAATAAACTGTGATTAAGAAAAGTTTGATGTCATCTTTAGCTATAGAATCTCCTAGTGAAGCTGCCACATGAAAATCAAAATAATAATGAATTACTTATTTTTTTTCTTCTTTTTTCCATGCCTTGTCATAGGACTTGGGATACCCTGTGAAATCATGCAGTCAGCTCAGGTCTCGAGAGAGTCAGCTGCCCCTGTAATTTCTGGTACATGTTTGTCTAAATTTTCTGTAAGGTCCCGTAATTTATTCTGGTATTTACTGTGGTTAACTGTAGTAGAAGCCTGTAGTAGAACTCCATGACTCTTTATCTTGTTGGACAGCAGAGCTCCTTTTCCCCTCATACAAATTGTTAATAAATTTGAAAATGGTTGTCACATGTCCCTTGATTGTCCTCTTCTTTAAATGTACCAGTTTCTATTCTTTTATATATCATATTCATATCTATTTCTTCATAGACTCTATTTGCTACACCCCTGTGTCATGGTTTAGCCCATCTCCCCAGTATTGGGGTAGAAAATGGTTAACTCCAGGTGAAATTCCAACTAAGTAGCCAATCAGAGACTTTTGTGATGTCTCTAGGAATGACATATTTAACAAACCAGAAAAGAAAGGGTGTTCCACAGAAGAAATTTCAGCCTGAAGAAGAGCAGAGGAGAACAAGAGATAGCAATGTAAACTCCAAGGTCAGTGTAGCATGAGGGAGGAGGAGAGGCCTTGGGGTGGGACCCCTCTCCCCCTCCAGCAGGGGAAAAGACTTAAAAACTAAAACCTCTCCCACTTGTGAAAGATTATTTGGAGTGAAGAAACCTTCTTGCGGGCCGCCCCAGGGCCTGGTCTGGCCCAGAGATGGCTTGAGGCCAAGGCTGAATCTCCTGGAAGCTGTAGAAGAATTGCAGCCACGGAATGGTGGAGAAGCTGGTGAACTCTCCTTTGAGGGGCTGAGCCCCCTCATGACCTTGGGACTTTGTCCAAAGCTGAGCCTAACACTAAGCCCCCAATACTGGGGGGCCCGGTGCAATTTCACTGCAAATGGGGGAGCGGTGGTGGCTTAGAGTCCGNGATTCCATGTTCTTGTGGGTGCTGTGGGGTGGGGATGCCCACCAGGTTATGGGGGCTCATGAACCCCCTTTCCAGACTGTCAGTGCCTCTACAGGGTATTTTCTTGCCCTGGCACCTCTGGTCCATGTTCCTTCCCCCCAGAGCATCCCAATTTTCAGGCAGCAAGATGTGGGGGTTCCACCTGGAGCCCCCCTAAATGGCATTTGTGTGGCAGTGGTGCTGTTGGAGCTGGGTCTGTTCTGGTCCAAGTGGCCCCTGCCCGCACATTGCCAAGAATATTTTTCCACTGGAGCGAGAAGTTGAACCTGTAAAAGGCTGGAAGGCGTTTCCTGAAAGTACTGTAACCTCATGTTCAAAAAGAAAAGCATCCTTGCTTGCATATTTAATTACCAAATTATCATATAAATGTCACATTACTCAGGATGCCAGAACTCACTGATATTTTCAATGTTTCCTTGTTTTAATTCCTTGCCAGTCAACCTTTGCAAACCTAATTACAAAGGGAAAATCACTGATGGCATTTTCGGCACCGTGTTCGGAGCTGAAGGGGAATTTCCTGAGACTCACAGAAATTTTCAGCTGATTTTATTTCCTCTTTCTTGGTAGCGGCAGGAGTTTTTCCTGCTGCCTCTTGCTGGGATGAGATGGATTACTGTCAGTGAAAACCGTGGAGTGGCAATGTAATAACCCCAAAAATATGGGTTATTTATAAAAATATTTATAAAAATATTTATAAAGCACAAGTTAGCATCCCACTTTTTTAGTTCCTTTTTAAAGATTCATTATTATTCACGAAAAGATTCTAATCTTCTCCTGCCGAATATTTTATCTACCAACTGCTTCCCAGGTTATATAGCTGATTGTTTTTTTCCCCCTGCCTTCCTATAACACCTTGAGTTTGCTCCCATTGAAAGGCAACAACACTTTTTCAGACTATGTCTCCATAGATCTTTTGTCAAGATCTTTTTAAATTGTTTAACTTTACATTCACACTGTGGTATTTGGATCCACACACTTATGAAAGTTTATTTCCTTCTAAAATCTATGTCTGATAGTATAATACTTATCGTCTACTTCATGACAAGGTAATTCTTCATACATTTTAAAGACAATCCCTTTTCTTTATTTGGTAAATGTTCGAGTGTATGTGCCTAGCACGAGCATATTCTTGTCCCAGACCTTCAAAATTTAGATCTTTAAACTAAATGTTCTTTGTATATCCTTTCACATTTTATCTTCTTGAACACAAGGATGAGTTTTGTCTTTTGTTCCTTAGTAAGAAGCTTTTAGTTGCTTTACAAGAAAAATCCTGTATGGTATTGAGGATTCTCAAAACAAGCAGAAGGTATCTATTGATACTTTTAATTATTTTCTACAAGGTTTCATCACAAGCAGTGTGTTTGGCAGTCACAGTTCACATTACTTTCCATGAAACTGGTCGATCTTAAAAAAAGCTTTTTTATTACATACAGGTGTTAAACTGATTATCTGGATATTAACCATGCTTTTGGTAAATATTCTGGACTGTAATGACAAATATCATGTGTCTCTCAGATTTGTATCCCATTTCCAACTGAAAGATTTAAAAATGAAAGGAATCTCTGTGTATTCGTGCATGAACTGTCTTTGTTTTTTTCAGCAATCATAACCTATAACTTGTGTTCATTTTAAGCTAACATAAACGTGCCATAACTAATGGTCGAAAACATGTCACTCCTTTGAGATGTAGCTCCAGTTATTTTATTTTAAAATGGGTTAACAACTAACTTTTATTATGTTTTGTGATATACAGACTAACAGATTCATATTCTTGTGGGAAAATTTCACTCTATACCTTCTTTCTGAGTCATCTGTGGAAATCTGGTTAAATGTATACTAATCGTTGTACTTAACACCCAGGAATCTTTAATGCCTTCCATTTCCCCTCATTATTAAGATTTGCATCTCACAGCTTTTTCGTGTGGCTATGTGTTCATACTCCCAGGGTCCTTACCAGCCCAAGTGGCTAGAATAAGCACTTAGACATAATCTTGACATAAATTATTAGCCTAACAAAATGTTGTACTTTTTCTGCATTTACTAAGGCAAACATATCAGGCATGACCACAAAGTTATTGAGATCTATATGTATAGTTAATGGTAAATTCCCCTCAGCTTTGGTGTTTTGGGTTTTTTTCCTCCTGTGTAGTATATACATTACTACTTGTTTAGCTCTGGGATAGAAACTGCTGCTTTCCGTGCTGTTCAAAAATTCTTGTCAAATTCTCACACTTTCATTTTGCCACAACAGAATCTCATGTAGACCTTTGTGTTTCTCACACTTCTCAAAAAACAATGTATATACTTGGGAATTACCTTGAGTGCTGAACAGAAACCAGACAACCATCTCCAGAATAACTTAGAAGGGTAAAGATTGGACATAAATGTCTATTTTAATTTTTGTAAGACCTATGAGAACCACGCTGACACATCAAATATATAAGATGTGTCAATACCTCTCACATAAAAGTTATGTACTTTTTACGTAGAGTTAAGTGTTCCTTTGTGCGTCTTTTTCCTTTTAACTGTTCACCCAGCCTAGGATGTCTATTACATAATGTAGTCCAGAGCATGGGTTTCGAATATCCCCAAAGATGGAGACTTCTCCAGGCAGCCTATTCCAAAGTTTGATCAAGCATTTAGAAATTTTTTTTCTTCTGTTTGAATTAAGTTTTCTATATTGTGGCCTTTGCCTTTTACCCATTTTCTCAGCACCAGTGGGACCATCTTCTTCACTCCCCATCAGATATTTATATGCATAAGCAACATCCCTCTAAGGGGCTGTTCAGGATGAACAGTCCCAGCTCTCTCAGGCTCTCCTTGTATGTCAGATGCTCCAATGACCTAATAATCTTCATGGGCTTTTGCCGGACTGTCTCCAACATAGTTCTGAGCCCAGAAGAGAGCTGAGCCCAGAACAGAGCTGAGCCCAGAAATTAACACATTACTCCAGTTGTGTCTCCCAGTGTTGGTTAGAAGCCAAGCATTGCCACATTTAATATGATTCTTATAGTTATTTCAATTTCCCTTCTCAGCAGTTTTATATTGACCTGCTTTTCTTTGCAAACATGTGGATCAGTTACATTCAAAGATGTGTGTTATTCTGAGACACCTGTCCTTTTCTGAGAGTAGGGTGTTCCTTGAACCCCTATCTAACTCTTGAAGTTTGATTACCAAGAAAATATATTTCTCTGTTACTACTTTGTGCAAACATCTTACTGTACCCCTCCTCAGCATCAGGATAGACTGAAAAACACCTATGCAGGATATGAAGAAACACACTTTTACTGAAAAAGCCTTGGTATGCAATTTGGAAACTAAATAAATGAAAGCTTGGGATAAGTAGTAAGTAATGTTCAATACTTTTACTAAGAAATAATAAAAGATAGTAAAAAAAGTAAATAAATTTATATGCTTTTTTATATTTCAGTCATTAAACTCACTGAACTAGCCATTAGATAGATAATGTTACATATGTATAGCATTATATGTGTGTATGTAGACAAATCCTGTTCTTAATCATGTCCCACCAAAAAAAACCCCATGACATATTAAAAAATGTAATTTCTGAGGAAAAGTTAATCTAAATTAAAATTATGCACAAATATAAACATCTGTGATTAAAAAAAATCTGAATCCTTTGTTCTGTAACTTAACAAAGCAACTTGGGGAGAGGACCTTTTTCAGAACTGAGCTACTAATATCCTCTGAACATTTTTCCAAGAAGGAAGAAAATATTTATATGGGATTAGAAACACAATGAATAAGAAGACAAGCACCCATTGGCATGCTCATTAAATATAGAATTACACTGGAGCAGTAGACCAATGTAGCCCTTCAATAATGGCATTGTCTGTGACTTTCCTGAGCCTTTGTTTTAGTATTGCAATTTACTTTCTAGAATTTCATCTCTTCCTCTGTATTTTAATTTTTAAATACCCTACTAACTTGCTCTGTCTCCTTTACTTTATTTTCTGTTATTTGATAGGGGTTTTTTATAAAATGAGGTGCATATGGGCAGATTTTCTCTTTAGCCATATTAGTTGGAGAGCATGCATAAGAAGAAGTGATGAAGTTCTCTACTGAATTTCATTATTCATTTATTCTTAGCTGAGATGTATTGCCTCAACTGTATTGCCCAACTGTTCGTGCTGAGGATGTGTGTGGCCTTGCCCATTCAAGAATATGTTATAAAATTTTCCTCAAAACACAACTATTGCAATACCTCTCTGCTCAGGAAGGAATTTCTTTGGGGAATGAAGCTAAATTTTGTCAATGACATTGTACTGGGTGCTTCTCACATCCTTCTAATTGCCTTGGACAGGATGTCTACCAGGGTAGCCCCAGGGCTGACACCATTGCGCTGAGATTGCGGCCAGCCCTTCTTTCCACTGCCACATGCCACTGCATTGTGTTGCCTGAATTCTTCTCCTTCTTCCCTGTTTTTAAAAATTCCTAGAGAACATCAGACTACTTTTTGCCTACAGCAACTGAAAACTATCCCAACGAGACCTCCTTTCTGTTTCACTTGATGGTTTGTATAGGTTTCAGTAGGACTGAGCTACAATACTGTGCATTTTTGAAACTACCTCTGAAATACTGACAGTAGAGAAATGTTTTTGGCAATGTTTATAGTATCGTGAGATAAAACTGAGCTTAAAAACTAGGCTTGTAATAGTATGACAGATTTCTACTTATTTGGCTAAGCATAGAAACTGAGAAAAATAAATCAGCTTCCCAAGAGGTTTGGTAAAATATTTATTTCAGGAGCCTTTTATGTTTAAATATGTATAACTTCTATAGAGATCTTTGAGAAGTAGCACAGTGACAAATTTTTCAACTCTCATTAATTCCACCATGCTGTACATTACTATTTTAAAAATATATACAAAATCAAAGCTGTTTGTCAAGCCATGTGAAACAGTACAGTGGTTTGACTTCTTAATTGAGGCAATTGGTTTATTCAACAATGCCAAGAGTTACAGTAACTATTGATTTTTATTTTTATTGGCAGTTTATGCACAGATATCAGAAAAATCATATATTCCATGGAAGTTAGTACTTATTTTCCTGCAGGAGATCCCTTCAAATCTGCATGTGAAAGAGAGAATCACTACTGGCTTTACTCTCCCTTTTTGTTTGGGTAAACATCAGAATTATGTGGTCTTCAGCAGTGCCAATTCTCAATACTTCCTAAGAGCTAAATATATTAAAAAAATCAAAGAAACATCCAAATATAGCTCTTGGAAATTGATAAATATTTGAACATTATAAATTTCACAGAAAAGAGGGGAAAAAAAGGAAGTAAATATGTATTAATGAATTTTCTTAGTTCTGAGAATACTCTTCCATGATTTCTACTGTAAAGTATTGAATAAAATGCAAATCTGTTTAAAGACATTAGTCTTTGAACTTGTGTATCATAATTGATTTATTTCTTCTGACTTTCTCAATTAAATAGAATTTTCTTGGAAAACTCTGGTGCTTGAGGTATGGCTGCAGTTCCTTTCATGGAAAATACAATTGATTTTTCAAAAGTCAGGTTTCACTTATGCAATTTTTTTATGTTGGCTTTTGATTTTTGTTGTTGGAGGAACTGTCTGGGTTAGTTGGTTAATACTTATCACAATCTACTTAAAATGTATACAGACATATTAAATTACATTACTATTTTTCTTCCTGTGTCTTTATTTGACTTAAGCTTGTAAAATATTTTATCCAGTTCATTTAGCTTTTAATAATATGAGGACATCCTGGTTTGTCAAGGAGAGATTGTATAATTATGTGCGTTTTTTCCCTCACCCACTGGATACCATACTGGTTTCTTGAGTTGCACTTTGTTTTTGCCAGCCAGGGCTGTCCTGTTTAGTGTCCATGTGGGCAAAGTTTACTTCTGGTAAACTATGGTTATGTAAGGTGTCATGAAAAAAAAACAAGATGCAAGACAATGTATGTTTTAAAAGGGCTTGTCTATAAAGCCTTTTACTTCACCAGATCTGTGCTGTCACCTCTTGGTATAAATGACTGGTCTCATTTTGCAGTCTGTCAGTGTTCCTCCAAGTCCTTCTGAGCAGTGCATTAGCTTGGAGGTATCTAAATCCCCAACAACCACAGATGGATGTCTGGACAACACGATGAGGCAACTGAGTTGTTCCTTTCTATAGACACTTCTCTGTGTCTTCTGGCATTTTACCAAGCAAATGCAGATCAGAATTACTACTAATAAGGATAAGAAATGCCATTTTCTTCCATCAAGGCCTACAACACTATAGACAATATTTCATAGAGTTGTTACGCAATACTAAAAATTACTAAAAGTCATATGGAAAAAAAACTATATATCAAATCTTTATTAGCTATAAGTGTTCTGGGAGAATAAAGGCATCTTTTCTTATTTTCTTCTGCAGCCAATTTTGCAGAGTGTTAAAAATGGATATTCAATTGGAAAATAATGAATTAATTTATATTTGCAGAATTTTAAAATATATAGCATGCGTTATTCGCAATACATAGTTTGGCCCAATCTGACTTTTTTTTGTGACCTATATTCAGACCTGGCAAGCTCTCTCTTGAATATGGCTACTATAAAAAAGATTCACTCTTAGAATATCTGCACTAGAAGTTGATACTGTATTAACCATCTTGTGTGGAAGTGAATACTGCTTGAGCGAACAGGTATAAATAGGAACATGTGTCAACTCAAAGCTTCATGACAGATGCATTTAGATATAACACATGATACATCACACAGTAACATCTTAGCCAGAAAACTTGAAAAGACCTGGTTTTCTAAAGAATGCAAAGATGAAAGATAATGTTTTCCAGGGAGAAATGCCTTTATATTTTCTTCTGAAAGCTCCAGGCCTTCAGAAACTGTTTTAATGCATATTTGTTATTTGAATCTATGTGGATAATTACCAGGTCAAACTTCTTTGTAATTTTCTTCTCTTTGTTCTGTCTAAGCTTCAGAGCTGGCACTATGCTTACTTTTCCTTCCTTGGATGCTTTGATTGATGAGACAGACCATGCTTGAAGACGGAAAGGATCCGTACTCAGATACTTATGTTGGAAATGAAGTTTATTATTGCATACACCTTTCAGAACTAAGCAACATACTGAATTGATTTTGCTTTCTCAGCTCACACCACCACTGCTGCTGTTTTCTTCCTCACAACCAAGCAGCACTCAGCACAAGGCAAGAAGAACAATGGAAGTTTTCTTTTTTAGTTTTGGAAATTAAAAAGTATTTTTGTTTGTTTTCTATCAAGTATTCAGGAAGCACTAGTCCCTTGAGAAGAGAAATTTTATAAACAGGAACATTGAGACTAGGTCAGTAATTACTAAATCTCAACTTTTAAAAAAAAAACGTATTTTTTTGTTTTGACACAAGCTATGTTTCCCACAACTCAGCTTAGGGAATTGAAATTGACCCAGTTGCGTTGATCTCAGTCTGCTAAAACTGGGACATTAGCCTGCAGCTACAGCTGGAAGAAGGGGCTAGATTACTTAACATGCTAGCTAATGTCAATTCAATCTTGATTTCCTCCTATACAGATATAAGTGTGAACAAATAAAGTTCTTCAAGGTCTTTTATTCCATGAGATGAAGTCAATTGATTATATATAATCCTGATCACTCCTATTCAGAAATATTAAACAAACAGAAATATTAAACCAAATTAATTTATTCTTTCTATTTTGAGTTTCATGATGCCTGTTATTTTAAATGTCATGTTTGCTTAGAGAATATTCTCAGTGACCTCAGGATCAGAAACACACTTGTGTAAGTGATGCAAAACTGTACCTTTTTCACCAAAATTAATCTTTATAAATCTTACGTAGCTGTAATAAGAATGTTACTGGAGCCTGGACAGTCATTAAAAATAGAATCATAATCATAGGACATAGAATTGTAGAATCATTTAAGCTGGAGAAGACCTCTAAGATATCAAATCCAGCTACCAAGTTGACCACTAAACCTTGTCCCCAAGTGTCACATCTACAGGCCTTTTGAAAGCCCTCTAGAGATGGTGACAACCACCGTCCTGTGCAGTCTGTTCCAGGCTTTGATAACCCTTCAATGAAGAAGTATTTCCTAATGTCTAATCTAGAGCTTCATTGGTGAAACCTGTTGTATTTTTCTCTTGTCCTATAACCTGTTATGTGGGAAAAAAGGCCAATCCCCATTTGGCTACAAGCTCCTTTTAGGTAGTTGTAGTGACCAATAAGGTCTCCCACTAGCTGTCTTTTCTCCAGGTTGAACACTCAGCTGCCTCATCAGACTTGTGATCCAGACACTTCCCCAGCTCTGTTGTCCTTCTCTGGACACACCTGGAGTGCGGGAGCTCATTATGTCACAAGGTGCCCAAAACTGAACACAGTGACAGTACTGGAAACAAAAAACTCACATTGAGAACAAAACTCATGCAAGCAGCTAAGACTTTGAAGGGTGGAAACTGCAAATCATTCTAATGTATCCCGAGGAACAGCTTTTTCCAGGAAATGCTCTTAGTAATAGAGAAGGGCAGGTGGGACAGAGAAGTCACTCTGATCCCTGAGGTCATGGGTGTCAAGGCATGCTTACTGGGGAAAATTCAAATTCTCTTAGGCTACCATGGTCCTCCAGCTCCTATGGGACCAATTGCTGGACTCGGGTTGTACACATATTTTTTTGGTCATCCTTGGAATATTAGCCTGAAACTGAGCAATAATGACAAAAAGAGCAGAGAAGTGCTGTTAGTGGAAACTGCAGAGTTACCAGAAAATGGTTTAAGGAAATGTTACACTTAAATATGAAGACAAAGGTCAAACAAAAGAGATAGCATAACCTGCATAATGTACATCATGTTGCTCATATCCCTAAGCTGGGATTGGTGTAAGTCCATGGGGAGTCAGTAAGTATGCGTATGTGACTTATTACTTTGACATGACACTATAATGTTTTAGTTTTTAGCATTTTTAAAGGGTAGGTAATAGTTATAAGAGATGAGGAACTTGGAATTAAGTACTGCAGTTATACACAGAAGGATAATTTGGTTTTGATAAATTGTCCTGAGCCTGTTAACTAATAATACAATTTTTTAAAGTGGCATCTAACCAGTACAGGAAAGAGGTAGTATCATTATTAATGTCTAAACTATAGTGTGTTTCACACAGGATTATGGTAAAGGTCACATCATGTTTCGCTGAATTAAAAACTATTCTGAGCTATAGCATTCCTAATCAACTCAGACCTAAAGGTGCATAGCTCAATTATAATGAGGCACAATGAATTTAAATAAACTTTGCAACACTGTGTAGTGATTTATAAATGCACTGTGATATCCTTTTAACTCATTAACCATGAATGATACCACTATATGCATTCTCCAGTATTTTCTGCTATGTGATTATTTTTACTCACAATGCGTTTTAGAGAAGACACTTTCTGTTGTTCTTTTATAACATGTAGGGTGCTATATGCAACAGGAGCTATCTTAATAAACACAGAAATGGAAAAACAAAACAACCCAACCCTTCAGTAGTCATGGGAGCAAAATATTAACTGCTTTTAATTGGACCACAAGTGTGTGACCACAAGGCTGTCCTATTTGGAATACAGCCACTGCAAAGGTCAAGAATGTTTCCTAGGCTTTCTCATGGGAGTGACACAACACTTTTACCAAAAAAAAGAATATAAAGTCCTGGTTTCGGGCACGGATATGGTTAATTTTTCACAATAGCTGAGAAGGGGACTGGCCTGGAGTGTGTGGGTGTGTCTAGGTTGTTATTCTATACCAACCACACTCCCAGTGGGGCAGTGGGAAGGTATTCTCTTTTCTAGGATGGTGGGGCTGTGGCTTCAGATGGAAGAAAAAGGTGCTGCACAGAGGGACCACCACCAATTTTGTTCCTTTTCTTGGGGGAGCCAGTGGCCAATAAAGCAGTGGGGTTGCTCTGGCTAAAATTGTATCATGTTGGGTCAGAATCTGAGCATTTTTTGCGTGTAATCACCCTCTTTTATATACTGTTGCTTTTAGTGTTGTTGCTGTTACTGTTTGTTTTCATAGCTGGTTGCTGTTTTCCAGTAAATTGTTCTTGTCTCAACCTGGAATCTCTGCCTTTCGTCTCCTTTTCACTGGAGAGGGTGGGGGAAAGGGAGCAGCTTCATGGGGCTTAATTTCCAGCTGGGTGTAAACCACAGCAAAGGAATAATTAGGCGGAAAGGCCTTCCCTGCATTTGAGACAAAGCAAGGGGTTAAAAATATGTTTTGGTGGGAAAGGACCGCATGAAAAGAGGATAGGAAACATAGTTCGTAATGTATCGTGCCATTTGTGGCATAGAAGAACATGGCCATTGCAGTTTGGGAGTGCTAGTTTGTAGGAAGGGTGACATAATTTGTGAAGTAATGTTCTAAAAACTTTCAAATGTTAAATAGCTGGTTGACAACATTGAGAAGAAGGTATTAAGAATTTGTTAATAATTGAAATAATTTGATTCCTATTTGCCAGTATGGAGAACATTAAGAAAGAAATGCTTGCAGGTTCTGGGCTCTTAATCTCAAATTTTCAAACGAGTTGTGCCCCATATGTCCATACTAAAGCAGCTAGACTGTGGCCAATTTTCTGAAATACTGACCCTGCACTAAGTCCCACTTTTGGCATTTTATTAGCGAAAAATGTGCAAGTAAGATGATCATCATGGTTAAGCTTTATGAACGAAGATTTGGGAAGGGCTCTACCCACGTTTGTTGCAAGTGCGTTGGTGGCTAAAAAGGCCAATATGAGATAGGCAAGTCCGATTGCAGAAGGCACAGCAGAAAGACTCCTTAGATGGTATGTTCTGCAAGGCACGGTTCTTTCTGCGTTGTCTTTTCTCCTCGAGGGTGATCCTGCGTGCTTTCTCAAAAGCATCAGCAGCGTTGTAGATGGTGTGTCTCCAGGACTGCCGATTGGAGGTCAGAGTAGACCAGTTGTGGTGGTCAATATGGCCAAGGCTGAGATGTTGTTTCAGGGAGTCCTTGGATCTTTTCTTGGGGGCTCCTCTCTTGTGGCAGCTGGTGGCAAGTTCACCATAGAGCAGGATCTTAGGGAGGCGGTGGTCCTTCATCCTGGAGACGTGCCCTGCCCAACGCAGCTGTGTTCTCAGTAACATGGCCTCAATGCTTGTGACTGCTGCTTGTTCCAGAACAGATGTATTGGTCACATAATCTGACCAGTGGATGTTAAGGATTGTACGGAGGCAGCGTTGATGGAAGCGTTCTAGGAGACGCAGGTGGTGGCGGTAGATGACCCATGATTCAGAGCCGTATAAGAGAGTAGACAGCACTATGGCTCTGTAAACACTGATCTTTGTGCTTTTCTTCAGGTGTTTATTTCGCCAGACTCTTTTATGCAGCTTTCCAAAAGCACTGTATGCCTTTGCTAACCTGTTGTCTATCTCCCCGTCAATCTTACCATCCGAGGAGATGAGGCTGCCTAGGTAATTAAACTGCTGGACTGATTTGAGTTCTGTTTGGCCAATGGTGATGTGGGGATGATGGGGGACTTCCTGAGGTGCAGGTTGATGGAGAATTTCTGTCTTCTTTAGACTGACTTCCAGCCCAAAGAGCTCAGCAGCGTCTGCAAAGCAGGATGTTAAACGCTGCAGGGCTGCTTCTGAGTGGGCAACAAGGGCGGCGTCATCAGCATAAAGCAGCTCCCGGACAAGATGGTTTAAGGTCTTGGTGTGGGCCTTCAGTCGCCTTAGGTTGAACAGGCTTCCATCAGTACGATATCGGATGTAGATACCGTCCTGATCATCGAGGTCTGCCGTGGCCCTTTGGAGCATCATGCTGAAAAAGACTGTGAATAGGGTAGGAGCGAGATCGCAGCCTTGTTTCACGCCATTCTTTATCAGAAAGGGCTCAGAAAGTGTGTTGCCATATCTGACTTGGCCGTGCTGATCCTCGTGGAGTGAGATGATCATTTTAAGGAACTTGGGGGGACAACCTAAATGTTCCAAAATCTGCCACAGACCTTTTCTGCTCACAGTATCGAAAGCCTTGGTGAGGTTGACAAAGGTGACATGGAGACCTTTGTTCTGTTCCCTCCACTTCTCTTGCAGTTGCCTGAGAACAAACACCATGTCTGTGGTACTCCTGTTGGCTCTGAAACCACACTGACTTTCAGGTAGAATTTCTTCTGCTATAGAGGGTATTAGTCTGTTCAAGGGTATTCTTGCCAGGATTTTGCCAGCAATGGAGAGCAGAGCACTTTTTCCAAAAGACTTTTGCCTTTCTGTGTAACAAGCTTTGTGAGCCACTCCTTGAGTGGGATGGCTGTAGAATTTTACCTATGTAGGTGGTAAATTTGTACTATACCACTTAGTCTATAAGCAATGGTCTTGGAAGTTTTGCCCTTGACATGCTTAGCTTGTAGGAAAATGTGTGTATTTATATGTGTCAGTGGCATTTGGATTGGAGTCCTGTGTCAGGCCAACCACACACACTCACGTAGGCTTGTTGTATTCTTGATGCATCTCAATCAAGATTTGTCAAGGACACATAACAGTTTTAGCAATCAGACGTGTGGCACCAGATGCATGGTTAATTTCAATTGTATTCAGTAAATGAAATCTCATAGTGAGGTGAGATCAGGTCACTGGGGTTTGTGCTTTCTCCCCTATCTTAAAAGAAATAATAGGAAAAAACCCATGAAAATTGGCACTCTTTTTTTTTTTTCCCATCATCAGAAATATTTTTTACAAATACAGACGTACTAAACGTTAGCAAGCTTGGCAACAACCTGATACCTTCTAATGTGAATAAACCCACTTGCATAAAACTAAGGATCCCAAATCCTCCCAATTAACATGAATTAACTTGTATACTCTTCTTCTAAGAGCCGAGAGACAAAGATGATCCTGGTCCACACTCAAGCCAGCAGGGCTAAAAATGATTAGAAACCATGCCCAATTTCCATAAAAATATAGAAAATTAGACTTCTTAATGAATTACTTCAAATTTATAAGAGCCATGGAAGCTTGTTACCTACCCAGCAATTTTTTTTGGCCATGACTCCATCTACATGCATAAATATCTGTAAAAAAGCATTCCAAAAGACATTTTATTTGCTGAATAGGAAAGTATATTGGCACTCTGATCTGATTTTATTTACAAAGATGACTGGCAGTATTTCTACTGAAAAATCAAAAATTGTTGTCCTTATAAACTAGTGGAAGCTACTCACAGTTCTTGTATACCTTAGATTTTTTTTTTCTGTTTGTTTACCCACTCTACTTTTCAGCTAATACCTGATGTAGCATTGATATCCCATCATCATCAGTTTTGAACTATGGGGNCTTGACTGCATGGTAATAATTCCATCTACCCACTCTTGCATTAAGTGATTATCCCACTGGAAGTCAGTGATCTGCTTTGAAGTCCTCAGCTTCAAAAGAGTCACCACATGAAGCCTATTCATATAAGCAGGGGCTCCTCTAAATAGAAAAACATCCTCTGCATCTCACTCTTAATTTTTGCAGTTGATGAAATGCCTTTCAGCATCAATAGGATTTTAAGATTACCATAATTTCTTCTCAGATGCATAACTAGAAGGGCAAGGGCTTGGAGGCCTGACTTTGGAGGTTGGATTCCCTTTAATAATCAGGATGATATAACTGGGGAATGATTTAGATTACCTGCTGTCAAAGAATTCCCCAGATTTCTCAGCGCAGGAATACTCCTGTTATCAAGTTTATACATTTTTCCAGACAATGAAATACCATTGCTCATTTCAGAGATAGATTACAAACCTGGAAAGAGAAGGCAGAATAGGAAGAATGTGAATTTCATAGGTATAGATATCTTAGCAATTCCTACCGCCGAGGCTGCTCTACACTCTTAATGATCCCATGTGTAGATCAGAAAGAAGATCGCACAAGGCTTTTATAGATATAGCTAGGCATTCTGTAGCGTGACCTATAAAAAGATACTTGAGGTTGCTCACTTAAAAATGCAGTCACGGTAATGTCCATGACTAATACAAATAAGTCTAATTACATTTATTTTAAGGTAATGTCCCAAATGCATACTTAAAGCTTCTACCTTGTCCTTATGTTCATGGTTGTCCATGAATTAAATATTTCTGCATGTAAGCAAGCAAATAGATATATGAAAACATTTCTTCACTGCATTTAATTTTATCCATATCATCAAACCTTATCCAAGCAGATCAAGAAAGCACTAGAAAGGTCATTTTAAGTCATCATTTCTATTGCCGTGATACTGCAGGTAACCACATCATGAGACTCTCACTTTAACATATCCATAATAATTTTTGTTTACTTAATTTGACCCACACTCTTCTAAAATATTTGGGAGAAAGATCTGTAGGGAATGGTGTTCTTCAGATTTACAAGATGTAGGGAATGGCCCAGTTGCTAGTGATGCTCTGTTCCCTTACACAGAAGTATGAGCTCATGGAAACCAGTTAACACTTTATGGAACAGTTGGGGGAGAGGGGTGGAAATTGAAAAGGAGTTGTTTTCCCCTGCTTTCTGTTTATCATCTCGTTCTGTTTAGTTTTCTTTTGGTTTCTCTTGGGCTTCCACAGATCTAATTTTTCAGAAGGATTTGGTTCATAATTATAGTTATCCTCATATAAAACCCTAATGTTTGATCTAGGCCATATCTGCATAATATTGCATGCAATGATTTACATTTCTGCGGTGTCTGGGATTTCTGTTTTTCTCTCCCCACACACAAAACCAATAAGTGCTCCTGGGTGGAAAAGTGGAACAACATCACTTGTATGATCCCTTGTTGGTTTCTCGTGCTAGTTAAAGTGAGTGTGTGGAGGAGGGTAAAAAAAAATCTAATTACTGATTCCCACAAATAATTAATGCATTAATTTTCCAATTTCTTGCTAAAGCAAAGTGGAAAGAAGGGTTAAGAAGTTTTGTCACCAGATGAGAAGAGAAGGAGCTGGAGGTCCTGCTGCCTGGTGCAAGTGATGAGACAAACCTCTTTCCCTCAGTGCTTAATCACCTCAGAGGGATGATGTGAGTCATAAAATTAGGAAAAAGGTGAGAAACCAGTGGTAGAACATTACATGGGGATGAATACAAAAAAATTATGTGGTTGTTCCTGATGGATTGTTCCCAGTTGGTTTGAATTAATAAAATTGTGGCTTGATTAAGCCACATATATTACTGCTTGTCCTTTTTTTTCTGGCTTCCATCCACAAACATAAGTGAGTACAACTTCCTCTAATAATAAATAATAATAAAAAACCTAAGTAATATACTTTTTCCCCCCCTTCTTATATGCAGTGAATTTTCAACCTGTTGTTCTACCCTTTTACTTAACAGAGAAGGAGAAGGTTTCTTTGACATACCCTCCTATCTCTCTCTTATCATTTGTGTCAATTAGCAGGATTTCAGCTTTGTATATATAAAAACATTTACTCCCTTGATACTGGAAAATGAAATATTAAATAAGGGGAGAAATAAAGACTGTATGTCTGCGCTGCAAATAGTACACTACTTCCTTCTGGAATGTGTGTACAAAACTGTACATCCAGTTGCAGGAAAGGAAACTTTAGGAGAAGTATAAATTGTGTGCACACTTTTGGTTGATACATACATTTGCATATCCTATGTTTGCAGCTTAGACAGAATTTTTTAAAAGTGATCCCAGAAAGATTATGAGACAAGAAAGGATTTTGACAAGTGCGGCATCTGTGTACAAGAGTATATGTGTGTGTATGTATCTATCTATGCATCTATCTATTCCCTATGTAATGCATACTGAATATTTTAGAAGTGTTATGGAAAAGAAACTGAATTCCTTGAAAGATAGTTGTTTACAAGAGTACCTTAACATCCTGCTTTCTTTATTGCTCTCTAGGTTGCATCATATATCATTTGGTTCTACATGCTTCTTTCTCTTGGTATTTCTTTTTATGCTGTCAAATCCTGCCATGTCCATTCAAATCTAAAATTGTCTGAAACTATCTAAGTAACAACAAATCTGCTGTGTGAATAAAATCTTTATGGCGAGCTGCTAGGTTTCCAAGGCACATGCATAATAGAAATTCAGTATCACTTCATTTGAGTACAGGCACTGCTAGCTGCATATCATGGAGTCCCACAAATTGTCCTATGTAAAGAAAGATTATGACAGAAAGACAGCCCTATGTATAATAGTCTACTAAATGTATTCCACATCCCCACCTTGGGGAAAAATGCATATGAATGCACATGTATATTAGAGAGGTTTCTAACAATGATCTCATTCTGTACCAACTCTGAAATACTTTTAAAAAATATGACAGTTTAGCTGAATTATCTGGAGAAGACATTTGGAAAGGCTGTCTGAACATGAATTGTGCTAATTTCAGAGCTCTCTGAAACATAGCTGTTTTAGTTAACAGGGATTTCTGAGAATAAATTTTTTTTCCCTCAGTTAAAATGTGCTTGCAGACCCCAATTTCTCTTTAGAATCTGAGCTTGTTAAATATCTCATAGTGGAGCTGAAAATGCTGAAGCATATTAAATGTTGATATTATTTGAAAATATGACACAAATTAATGACAGTGTGTCTGTTTGTCTAAGCTGGACTTGGGCCGACAGTAGGACTAGCATACCTTCAGAGAAAGTGAGTAAAATTTGGAAACTTCCATGAACTCCAAAGTTGAAGAAATATAATTAAATTTATTATTTAATTTTAAAGATGGCATAATATATTTCTTCCTATTCTAACTTTATTGTTGTTTTTAATGGAAGACAGAAAATATGCTAAACTCCAGTATCTTCCACGATAATATCAACTGCTCCTACTCTGTTGGTTGTCCCTTCATGTGCATCCATAAAGTCAAATAAAAGCAGAATTCATTGCAAGTAGACACAAACATGTTCTGTTAGTATTAATTAACAGCAGAGGAAAATGTGACAGCATATATTTTACCATGATCTGGATGAGGTTTCTGCAGGCTTCAGATGTGTTCTTGCATTGCCATCTATTCTGAAATCAGTATCACCTCAACATCACTGCAATTGAGAACCTATGTACAGCTATATATAAGTGTGTCTGCTGTACTTGGAGCCTTCTTTTGTTGCATTGGTAAAGTACAAGTCTACTTCTTTCTATATAATATTGAATTACAGTACATATATATTCTTTACATACCATATTCATATACTGGTGTATATTTATTTACTTGCTGAAATACAAAGCAGAAAATTTTAAATGTAAAA
>VXAY01001312.1:104414-142449 GCA_013399855.1 Oxyruncus cristatus | reverse complement strand
GAATATCTACCTGATGTCACCTCCCTAACTAGCTTAGATTAGTTGTTTCCACTGTTTATACAGGGTTCAAGTTAGATATATGTGTACATACATTGATGGGCACAAACATTTCCATATGTAAATACCTCTGTGTGTGTATATATAACATACATACATATAATATATAAAACATATCTAGAGTTTCAAATCCATATAAATTATGGATTATTATTATATTATATATATGCATTTTATAGAAATAAATTCTTGTTTCATATATTCTTCTAATGAAATTTACACATCTGACATAATCCAGGAGTTTTGAAGTTGTTTTTTCTGTACTTTTTCTATGGATCATACACGCCAGGACAGAGTTTGTGGTTGAAAATTAGAAAAAAATCATAATCCGTTTTATGTTGCCTTTGATGATTAAGAACTTTCCTAATATGGATATGAAATTTTCAATTTTAGCAGTAATTTTTATCCTGCTGATTTTTTAACATAATTTAATTATTAAAATTACTAGAAAGAACAGTTCTGAAAACACCATATTTAGTTTCTTTCGATGAAAAAAAATAAATCATATGGAAATAAAATTACATGTAAAATTTTTCAAATTCTCTGTTATATAAAACACTTGCAATAAATTATAAAATCAGTAACAACTTTTCAAAAGAAACAAAGTTTCACTTGAGGATGAAATTATATGACTATACTTATGGTGTCACTCAGCTCTGAAATAACCCTGTGCAGAAGCTTTGTGGCAAAGTTTAAACTTTGTAAGCCCAGGTGACTCTTGGGAGCCACCACATCCTGGCCACATACTCCCCTTCCATAGAAGAAGCAGTTGTGCACAGTTTCCTGTGCTTCAGGGGACACCTTCCAACTCTGCCTGGGCCTTGCTGGCTTTGGTGCCTCAGAGGGTCAGATGAGAGCTGCAGGGGTCCTCATAAATGGAGGAAGAGATATCAGATACATCCCAATTTACAAGCCAAACATCATTGAAGGAATCTGATGTCTTTTTCCAGGCTGTATAGCAGATAAGAATATCTCAGGACTTCTATTTCTAAATTTTTTTTGTTATATTTAAAAATCTCATTCCCTCATATTAATTATTTGCAATAAAATAAAATATAGACTTTTGTTAAAAATACATTTTGAAATGAAGAAAAAATTAATTTCATTTTAATTCTTTAAACCTGGGAGTGCATCCCACCATAAATCCCAGTTCCTAGTTTCTAGTACCTGTATCAAAACTCTACCACCTGAGGTGAGACCATTTACATTCTTTCTCAGATACAAAATATTTCAGAATAACTGAATTTCTCATGGATTATTTAACCAGATAAAAACTGTTTTCTAGAAGTTGCCTACATTTTCTGGAGTTCCCACTAGCTCACCCAACCTGATTCAAAATTACATCCTTTCTCCTGTAGTTGTTAGATGAAGTTGTATATCCTCTTTAGTGCTAGAATAGCAGGTTAAATAATAACAGCCACCTCTGTGTCTAAGTCCTATTTCCTTACATGCAAATATTTTGAGTTGAACTTTGATTATTTGTGCAATGCATGCAATATTTTAAGAAAATTGTTTTTTATTCAAATAGTGTTGGTTCAGTTTCTTCCAACAATTATGATAATGCATATTTTCTAAAAGTAGAAACATTTCTATAAGTTCTCTAACATTTTTTTGGGGCGGGTTGTTTCTTCCACTGTAGTGTACATTTAAGTGCAAAAATGGGAACCACTGAGAACCTCAAGGTTTAGGATTATCATCATGTCTGAAGACTGCTTAGGGCGCATGCGCTTGCTTAACCACAGCAGTCTTCACAGAGCTTTTCAAATGCTTTCATCACCTACATTTTCAACATCAGGAATTCTCCTTGCTTTTAAGCTTGTGCTTACATCACTTGACAGCTTATTACAGTTTGCTCTATTACAACAAAGAAATTAAAGGATCTCAGGTGGATCAATATCTTTCTTAATATATTGGCATCATGGGAGAAGTGCAAACTTTTGCATCTGAACTGGTCCTCTGTCCTTACTTTGTGGTTCATGGAAGCACTGTTGGAGTTTGGTTATTGTAATATCATTCTAGATATTGAAAATAGTTCAAATGACTCCCTGCCTAAAAGTGCATACTTGAGTCCTTGACTTCAGTAGGAGCCTAGTACGACAAGACCAGGTTAAATCTGTCCAGAAATTATTTGAACAATGGTGGCAAACGTTACTGAGAGGCTACTCTATCCAAATATAATTTTGGAGTATATTCAATGATGTTTGAACTTGTTTTAACTAAACCCTAAAATTTAATGTAATGGATTACCTTCCCAAAGGCTTCAGATTTACAGTTCTTGCCTTGACATTATGAGAAAGATAACCCTATGAAATCCTCACAGAAAGACTGCCTAGAAAAGTGGATCATTGCATTGTCATCAGCTCTCTTACTGCACATTAACTGAACAGGTAAAACCCAAAATTGTTTATTGGCATTCTTCTGTATATCCTGCTGTAGTATATCCACACATCCTTCCTATATCTGAGGACACATGCATATGTAGATGTGTATATGCCACACATATATTAAATAGGATATATTTTGTATCAGCAATAGTGTGGCCAGCAGGAAGAGGGCAATAATCATCCCCTTGTACTCAGCACTGGTGAGGCCACACTCGAATCCTGGGTTCAGGTCCCCAGGATTTGGTCCCCTCTAAGACAAGTAAGGCTCCTACTTCCCTACAAGTCTCCCCTACAAATCTCCCATACAAGAAAGACATTGAGGTGCTAGAGCATGTCCAAAGAAGGGAAATGGAGCTGGGGAAGAGTCTGGAGCACAAGTCTTATTAAGAGAGGTTGAGGAAGATAAGAATGTTTAGAGCAGGAGAAAAGAAGTCTGAGGGGGACCTTATTGCTCTCTAAAAACTATGTGAAAGGAGATTGTAGCAGTGTGGTGGTCAATCTCTTCCTCCAAGTAAGAAATGGAACAAGAGGAAATGGCATCATGCTTTGTCAGGGCAGGTTTAGATTGGATATTAGGAGATATTTCTTCCACCAAAAGGGTTGTCAGGCATTGGAACATGCTACCCAGGTAAATGATGGTGTTCCCATTCCTGGAGGGATTTAAAAGACGTGTAGATGTCTTGGGGACATGGTTTAGTGGTGGACTTGGCAGTACTGGGTTAACAGTTGGACTCAATGATCTTAGAGGTCTTTTTCAATCTAAATGATTCTAAGGTTCTATGATATTTATATATGTGTGAGGGCATATGTATACATGCACGGCATTAATCACAGATACCAGTCCTAGTTGATAGACTAGTTAAGACAGGCTGTGGAGGCTGGGGTAGTGTTTTGTGGAAACCAGGCTTATGGGCCTCTGAATCTCTTTGTATGATGCACTGTTGGCTACCATTGCTTCTGGAGGGTTTTTGAAAAATTGGAATATGTGCCAAAATGTAAGCATGCTGTCTGGATGACCACAAATCCATTTTAAGGTTCACCAGCATGCAACACACTCTGCCAACAATCAACCAACCTGCAGACCTGCCTGGTTGTTTTTTTAACAGATGACAGATAGTGCTTTAGAAGGTCAAGTTGATGTGCATGGGATGGCAGTAAAGGACATACATTTCACTCCTATTTGAGAATTCATAACTGCATATATATAGTTTAAGCCAGCAGATTTGAAGCGGATGCTTGATAATATACAATATCTTTTCAATTATACTTACTTTAAGGATAAATGATTGGATAAATGACCATTATATTCTAGCACAAACTTGATTAATAGTAATAATGGTAATAATAACAATAACAACAACAACAAGAATAGTAATAACACAACCCTTAAACTATTCTGCTCCTCAGAACAAGATATGTCATGAAGACAAATAACTTTCAACCTTGGAAAAGGTTTTTCTATAATCATTAAATAAATAATAATAAAAAGCTCACATATACATTACCTTATTGCTTTTTTTTCCCCTCTAGGTTCTGATTTAATGAAACGGACCATTTTTCTACACTACTAACTTTCTTATTCTAAGTACATCATGGAAATAGAAACCTATATAAGTATTCTTGAAAATATTGCTTCATTTACAGTTTTCAGACATAACTTTCCACAAGAAATCTTATGACAAAGACAGTCAAAACAGGAAAAACAATAGGAAAGTTTATGACGTATAAAATGAATTCTTCAAAAGAATTTTCTTTCAAAATGCCAAGGGTTATAAGTCAACTATATGCAGCACATATTACTATTTATTACCTTGCATTTGGCTGAAATTCATCTCTTTTGACAACCCTGGGTAAATCATGTTACATTTTTCATAAAATATGAGTGCTGGACCTTTTTCTGAAGACAGTACTTAGCAAGTGAACTCCTTGCTATTGGCTGCATCCCAGCTACCATAAGTTCCCTTAAGACTGGGGCTTTTGCAAGGTCCTGTGGCAGCAGACTCAAAGAAAAGGTATTTATAGAAAACATCTGCAAAGAGTTGATGTCTTGTCCAGTTTTCAGAACTCAAATGGAAAGGAAATACAGATTGAGTTATGAAAGTTTCCCTTGGGAGCAAATTTACTGTGTGAAAGTTGCATTTTTTGTTTTGTTTTGTTTTGTTTTATTTGAATATGGTCAGAGCCCCTCAAATATGCAATTACATAGCTAACGTACTTTTTACTCTTGAAGACTCATTATTTTACAGTGGGGTTACTGAACCTAGACCGTGTAGTGCACATTACTCAGCATAGTATTACTCAAAATATACATGGCAAATGGGATTCAAAACAGTGCCAAATAGGCATCTGCTTTTAGCAGGGAACAAAAATGCATGTAGCTCCTTTATTAAAAGGTATTATGGTCCATTTATTTTTAAACTATCTCTCTAACACCATTAACTAGCATATAATTTAATGTACTCCCAAGCAACTTGACTTTTACATCTCCTTCAAAACATTAATTTGCTTTTACAAATTGATGTAAAAGATGCCTTTGACCCCTTGAATGATTCAAACTACTAACAATAAATTAGATTATCCTTTAAAACAAGATCGTAATTTTTATTTTTATTTTTGAATAAAAATGTGCCATTTCTGGAAATGAGATAATGCCATTTACAGGGAAATAAAACTTGGAAGAATTACAATTATTTATTTTTTCTATCTTTATCAAGGGCAGTGTTAAAAGACATGCTTTAGAAAATTTTCTGTCTACTCAAGTGTTTTTAACAGATTAAATAAAATTTTGTTTGGTTGTTTTGCATAATTTAGCTCCAGGAAATGGTCATTAGGTTAATGCACTTTCTTACTGAAGTCACCCTCAAGTGTGACAGGGCACTCTGTTCTCAGAAACAACAGAAAACTAAAACACTTCTATGACATGCTTATTTTTAAAAAAAATGCAAATATAAATTTTCTTATTCAAAACCATGCTACTGAGAAGGAAAATCTTACCATTTAACTAAGGCACATGGTACTATTGTGCATTTGAAGATGCTTAGTAGTTACTAGGCTTAGTTATCACAACTGGCTTTATTTACAGAGCAGTTATCACCTTAAACCATGGGGGCCAAGCAGGAGAAATGTCAGAACACCCAAATGCATATGACTAGAATTTGACAGAGCTGATTGCTTAAAGCTGTAACTGACTCATATCCTTATCTTGGATATGTACCAGGAGAAGAAGAGAAACCTCCCTGGTGGGTTGTGTTACATTCATTTTCCCCCTCAGGTCCTGAGGATCCACTTGCTAAAACCTAAGATCCTGATACAAAGCCTATGGAAATCAATGGCAAGACTCTTATTAATTTTGATGGAGGCCCTAAGGGTTTGCTTCCACCCCCTTATTTGCATTGTATATTGGCATAATCCTCCCTCAGCAAAACATCTAAATACACATTTAATTTAAGCATATGAGCAACACAATGGATTATTACACAACTGGTCTTGCTGATTGCAGTCAGAAAGGTTCAGTGAGGTAAAAAAGTCTGTCTGCACACTACCTTAGCATTTTCTTTCCAGTAAAAGACACTGATTTATAACACATGGAGATTGTAACTTTTGTCTTAGGAAATGCAGCTGTATTTGTAGTTTCTACTAGTAATCCTACAGTCCTACAGTTCTCTACAGTGTAGGGGAAAAGGTCTAGAAAACTTGATCTCATTGTCAGCCCAATTAATTATAGTTGTCTATTTCTAAAGGTTTTATGTCCTACTTATAGGCTTTCTTAAAATTGGAGAGTGTGGAGCTTTCTATTTATCCCACAGGGAAGGTCTACACTGATATGTATCTAGATCTTACTACTACAGAGATATTGCAAGTCGTTAGTATGAACTGCAAGTGACTTCAACTATCCACTTAATGTGGATTTCAATTTGCAAAGAATAACTTAGATCGTATCATAAAATAGATATGCACTACCTAAGACTGTTGAAGGAAACAGTGAACACATGTGCAAAGGAAAGAATTACTACACAAGTTTGCACTGAACGTTCACCTCCTCTGGCAACTGCCGGTTCCAGATATAAGGATAATAGTAAGAATAGGGCAATTATTTGATTAGTTATTATAAGAAGGGCATTTCTTTTAAAAGAAACCCAATATTAAAGTGCAAGTGTTTTCATATTTCAAGAGTTTCAAATGTTCGAAATGTTTCAAATTAAATAAAGTTCAAATGTTGTGCCATTTTATTATCTTTTCATGACTTAGAGCATTCACATTTAAGTGAGTACCACTTTGACATGAGATGTGGAAAATGGGACATTTTCCTAAGTTGAAAAGATTTGCTCTGCCTGCTTTTGCTGCAAAAGGCATTCTTCAACCCTCAGTTGTTCCCTGTTATTCAGAAAGCTGCCTTTTATGAAAAAAAAAAAAAAAAATCCTATTCTGACTTTTAGACACATCTAGGTTGTGAAACTTTAGTATTCCTGACTATGCAATTCTGCTAAACCACAATATATATATCTGCTTTTGAAAGGAAGAAATTCGGATTTGAATGGGCATAGAGATTACCACTCAAAGTAGCTGTGACCGTTCTGCGGGGAAGACCATTTCTCACAGCTGGACACTGCTGAAATGTTGGTTCTGTGATGCTATCTCCTTCCTCCAGAAAACAAGCTATTTCTAGGTTACAGCTTATCTTTGTTTATGGCAGAACAGAACAAAGGTCTGGGGTAATATGTGGGAGACTTATTTAGTAAATCAGGGTAGCAGGGTCATTTGTTTTATATGTCAAAAAAGTGATATATTAATTTTTATTACAGTTATGTGTTCAAAATTTTACTCTTTTCCCTGTGATTTCACAAATTCTTCCCTGAAAAGTCCAAATGTTAGCAGCTTGGAGAGTTGGACAAGAACACATATGGAGTTATATGTATGAAAATTTCATTTTATGTCACTTATATCATCCATACTTAACAGTTTACAGATCTGACTAATACAAAAAGAACAAGCGTTATCTTTCTACTTATTTTGCAATTTAAATGCAGGAGGAGAATGTGTAGCCTTTTTTTTTCATGCACTTCACCTTAAAGAGTGAACAAGAAAACATATTCTGGCCTGTTTTATTGAGCTGGAAAGATGGATCTTTACAGTACTTACATGTCTCTTTTTCCTCAAGCCATCCAGCCTTGACCTCACCAGAGATTATATCCTTAGGCTACGTCCAACCTTCCTAACACCCTATAATCCTCATTGTTTCTCTCATAAGCAGATCAGTATTGAAAGCTTCTTCATATTAACTGTTAAGCAGCCAAATTCAGATGAAAAGCTAATCTATTCAAAGCAGTTTCTCCTCAAAACAGGTCACACAATTTACTGTGGTATTGAAATGGAAAGTGACTAATAATATAAACTTTTGCTTAGGAAAGTTGTTCTAATGCTATTCTGTCACTCTTTTATGCTGCTCAGTGAAGCAAATTAATGTGCTATCTTTCCTTTTCTACCTCCTTTCTTCAGACTGGTGTTCAAGCTTAGACCAACACACACATAAAAACAGCTTTCTTACTTATAAGTGGGTAACCAGTGAAGTTTTAGACATATGTTTAAAAATCTTAACAAAAAATTGTACTTTAGTTGTAGGAGATTTTTTCCCTACATCTTTTTATATAATGTAGATACCATTCTTACACAAGAGCTTTTTTTTTTGTTTGTTTTGTTTGTTTGTTTTGTTTTGTTTTGTTTTGGGGTTTTTTTGTTGTTTTTTTTAACTGAATGCTCATTTTTAGAGCTGGTCACATCAATTAAAAATGCATCTAAATTTCAGAAAGATATCATCAAATATATGTACATGTTGGAGTTCTTTTCGTGACTTAACCAGCTTTATTATACTTGCGGGTGTGCTAATTATATATTCAAGCCTTGTCTTGTGCTTTCTGTCTTCTGTGAAGAATGTGTCACAAAATTTAGAGATAGTTTTTCATGTTATCTTGGAACATCAAGATAATTACTTCATTTTGTTTTCATTTAAAAACAGCAGGAGAAATTCCTTTAATGTTGACACTGTAATCTGAATGTAAACTTTACAATAGATATAGATACTTTCTGAATATCTGTTGAAATTAAAGCTGCAATGAATAGCCCTAATTGACAGTAAAAATATATGAATTATATATAAATATTGCTAATATATAAATAATTTAAAATTTAAATATGTAAAAATTATTAAAAAAATAAATAAGACAATGTAATCTGTTTCTAAAGATGATCAAGAATGTACTAACTTCCCAGAACTTAGGAAGCTCAAACATGACTCAGTTAAATGGATGAAACTAACCAAGAAAAGAGAGAGAAATACAGATTAAAGGGTCTTTTTATTCTTTTGAAAACAGAATACTTACAGCACAGTTAAATTAAAGAATCATGAGCCTCTGCATATGATTTGGTGTTTGGAGCAGCCTTGGGAGCTGCTGGGAGTGTTTTCACTTTTGTGGCCCACATCTCTTGCTTAAATGGGCTCAGAATTTAGCCCTGAGGCAGTGATGTACCAGGTTAGACTTTAAACCGTGGGTTGCTCTTATCCGGGTAACATCTTGCATGAATTCATTATTTTTCCAAAAGTACAGACACTGAAGCAAAGGTTCCCCTGCAAGGGCAAAAGCAGATTTATTACTAATGGAAATAGACTACTAATTCTATGTTCACTCTCATAAAACTCTCGCAGTGCAGCAGGGAACAGAAATTAAAGAAACATTTGGAAGGTCAGCAGCACATGAATATTATGTAAAGAACAAAGACTGTGGATTTCAAAGGGTGAACTGCAGAAATGTAAAATGGGCATCTAGTCTGAACTCATCGAATATAACTTTCCATATACTGAGTTTTTGCATATAGAGAAAAGGTCCCCTGCCAAGCAGAGCAAAAATAATCCATTAGAGTGTATGAAAATATTGCTACTGGCAAAAGATGTCACTATTTTAATGATTAAATTTAGTTTCCTAGACTTGAAGAGAAAGGAAAAAAAAAAAGAGAGAAGAAAAATTATGAACTTCCCTCATCTAAAATCTCCTTTGCTTGGCTGCATTGAAAGAGACATGTGCAACTCTTGAATCATTCTGTGTTCGGAGACAGGGATGGGCACAGACCTGACAACTGTATTTTAACCATCATGGTGTAGGTCCACATTGACTCAAATATTACATACTAAAAATTTCCTTAGTCTACACTGATGGTTCAAAATCATGCAAGAAATCCTTTTCAAAGGATTTTGCCCCAGTTAGAGTGATATTCATGGTGTGGTCACAAGGAATGCACCCTCTTCAGCAGATTGAAATTAACATGTTTTAAGTATGCTGGTTTTGGTACCTAACTAAATCACCCTAAAAAGAATTCAGGTTGTTAGCTATACTAATATAATCATTTCTGTTACTGCAATGCAGGCATATGCCATTTTTTTATGTGTATAATATTTATGTTTTGAGTTCATATCCCCCCTAAAATAATTTGTTAATTTTTCTTAGCAACATTGGTGTTTGTTGGTGGAGATACCATTTCCCTATAAAAGCTTCTATTCAATTAAATCATTGGGTCTTATTTTGTTTCTCAATAGGGAAAGGCACAACTGCACCATCACAATCTGAAACAATATTACTTAAACAAAAACAAACAAACAAACAAAAAACCAAACCACAAAATTAGAAACTAACAGATGTTTTGAAATAATATTTGGGGAAAAGGTAACCAAAACTCCAGTTGTCTCCCAAATTGGAATGGGGTTTTCAATTTTTAATGCATTATTACTTAGTTATTATCGAAATCTTATTTACATATATTATGGTCAGAAGAGCTGTAATAAGAAATCTAAACCAATACTGAAACATTAAGGGACTATGTTTCAAACAACAGTCACTATTTATCAGAAATGAAAATGTCTTGAAATGCACAGAAGTGCATGGCCCTGTTTGAAGCTCACATGGCACAACAGTAACCCCTACAAGCACTAATGAATGGTTAAGCTGCAGGCTCATCCTCTTAGAAGATTACACCATAGGTAGGGATTAATTTGGAAAATCAATCATATAAAGAATAATTAGTAGATTATAAAGGAAAAACACTGTTAAGGTCAACACCTGCACTCCATAAGGAGTAGATTTGGTAAAAGTTTACGTGCAACACGGTTGAAAAAGTAATCTGATCCTTAGTGGTATTTTTGGAACAGTAATATTGGGACAGAGTAGTTGTATGCCCCCTCAATACAACTGTGATAATAACACACAGAGATATTACTGTAAGTTTATAAACACTTCATCACCAAAGATAATGGAAAATAAGTATTTCAGAGAAGAACCCTGACCCTGATTAAGAGAATGGAGGAATTAAAATACGAAAAAAAAAGAGAACTGACTATATATTTATGGCTTGGCTAAAGAAAACTGGAAGGTTCATAATAACTGTGAATATTTGAAGGGAAAATTCACTGAGAATAGAGAATATTTAATTGACCACACAGAGGGGTTTGAGTAGGAGAAATTTAATGAAACTGAGAAGGGTTTAGCGTAAATAATCAAGAGAAAAGCTCTGGACAGTGACAGCTGCTGGGACCAAAATAGTGTTTCAATTTTTTTTGCTTTGCTGTATACCTTAGCAATATCCATTTCACTAATGCCAACCGTTGGTCTGTCAGAGAAGGAGACAGTTCATAGGTGTTAAAGAAAAAGTACTCCTGAAAGCATTACAAATGTTCCATGAGAAATCATTGAAAAACTTCCTCCTGCTCTTGGTAAGCATAAAAATGGTGGAATTTCCCTTAAAAATGTGGACTGTCTGCTACTTACATCTATCTACCTAGGACGGACCAATTTTTTAACTACACAAAAATATTTTGCCAGTTGCTACCTGTCAAAATATATCCTGGGAAACTCTCTTGGAAATGATGCACTATCACAGGTGTGTGACACAGAGCAGGACTGGTTTTGTACAGCAACTAGACTGCTGACAGCATGACATTGTCAATGATCATCCACTGCTTTGGTACTGCAGGAGGATTTTACCAAACAACCCCAGGACTACTGGGAAGGACAAATGCTTCTAGGTACAGGCAGAAAGCTCATCTTTTTCACTTTCTGCTCTTGAAAGGATTGAAAACAACTGCAGATGGAACATCAATGCAATGGTAGAAAGCATGAGAGATGTTGTGACACAGTAGCAGCATTTGCAAAGCCAAGTCAGACAACTTTCTTCTTATACATTTAAAATTCATATAAAAGGAAAAAAAAATCTTTGAAAAAGTTCTGTCACTGACTTTTTATGTTCTTGATCCATGAACCATTGAAGACTGGGCCAGTATTTGAGGATGTTTGCTGTATTTTTAGTCTACTCTTTAGGGAAGTTGTAATGCATTTGGTCAATATTTTGTCTGATCCAGAATGGCTGTTCTCATGGAATATTGGAGCTCTGGTGTTCATAAGACATAGCTTTGACTTTGATATGGTGAATAAACAGGACCACTTACATGGTAAGCTGCCAGTGCTGACTCCCACCATCCTTGATCTTCTTTTACGTCCTGGTAGGGCTCCTTTTTACCCATTTTTTACAGCTATCACTCCCTTTCAGACATCATCTGGAGTATCCTTCCTCAATGACAGCCACTTGGAGAAATTCCATAAAGGCATATTTCCATTAGGATCTATTAAAACAAAACATTTAATAGGAAAATTGTTGGATACCACTGAACTGCTCAAAGTTCTTTCAAAGTAAACTTCTATGAGTTTCTTTTATAACAAATATGAAACTATAAGTGGAAGATTTAAAAGAACCCCTGAACTGTGAGAGAAGCTAGCATCTTAGTTCCTCAGGGGAGAAATAAAAATCATTCTATCAGTGGAGATTTTTTAAAAGTTGCAAGTTTTCTCAGGAGTGTAAAAATATTTCCTCCTTCCTATCAATAGTCGTATAAACTAATTTAAACAAAATGGACATTGTGGTTTAGTAATTTGCGTTCATTTTTGAAGAAATTGTGACATGTAAGGCAATGAACACTGCATACGACAAAGTGACCTCAGCTTAGCTACTTTCTTCTGGACTGAATTTCCATTGATTCACTTGTAGGGAACAGCCACAGGAAGCCCTTTTTGTCTTGCCGTTTTAGATGTAGCAGGGAACAGACCCACAGTTCACAACATGTTGCTTACTAGCTGCTGGTCAAGGCAGACCCAGCCCACTCTAGAAATCAGTGTGTCATGGACTGCCCTTACTATTTTGCTTGAGAAAGAAAAACAAAAAAATAAGTAGTTAAAGTACAGAGCATTATCTGGATCCTCAATGTTTTCACAGAAGTGAAGAAGTTAGTAGATTTTATGCATAATTTTCTATGGACCTAATAATAAAATCTACAAAAGAAAAAGAAGACCTCAACACAAAGAATATAAATTTTAGTATATTAATTTTTTTTCTTTCTCCTTAGAGTATTTCTAAAGAGCATCTTTGTTTAAATTCTTCTCTTGAGATCCAGATTAATAAATAAAATAATAACATTTTTATTTCAGTCTACTTTTTTACATCCTACTGCCTTCAGAATTGCTCTTTGATTTTACCTCATGCATTTTCTCATCAGTGATCCTATGTAGACAGGATAGTTTTAGAGATGGTATGACATAACTGGAGAAATGGAGAAATTGAGGACTGAAGTAATAGCTGTCTTGACAAGAAGATATTAATACAAAGGATTTTGTGGCTTTTTTTCCCTTAATATTAAAAAAAAAATAAAAATATGGATGGCAGAGTTACCTTTTGTTTTCTCTCTTGTTCATTGCCTGTTTCATTATTATTCATTTCTGTGTTTTAATTTCAGACCTAAGAGCTTTTTTCTGCCTCTGTAATACTAAGAAAAGATATCCTGTCTGTGTCTTTCAGTTTAAATTTCCCAAGTACCTCAAACACCATTGAAAATAGTATAAGTTTCATGTAGTGTCATAGCCAGCCCTGAACATGTCTGACATGTAATTATATTAGTCATTATATTGGGTCTGGCTGAGCTGGAGTTCATTTCCCCACAGTAGCCCTCACAGTGCTTTGCATTGGTAGCTAGAAGGGTGTTGATAACACACCAGTGTTTTGGCTACTGCTGAGCATCAGCATCAGCGCTGTAACATTCCTTCCTCAATCGAGGACAAGATCCTGGGAGGGGACACAAGTAGGCCAGCTGACCCAAACTAACCAAAGGGATATTCCACACCATGTGACGTCAGCTCAGATATAAAAGATAAGGCAAGGAGCAGGAAGGTAGGCATTCATTGTCTCCAATGGCTGCCTGCTGAGGAACCGTCATGCGTGCTGAAGCCCTGCTGCTTGGGAGTGGCCAGACGTCTCTGCTGACGGGAAGTAGAGAATAAACCATGTCATATTTTCCTTCGCTTTTGTGCGCGCAAGCTTTTACCCTGATTTTGCCTTAAATAAACTGCCTTATCCCATCTCATGAGTTGTTTTTATCACCTTCCCCTGTCCGTCTGGGAAGGGGAGTGACAGAGGGGCGGGGTGGGCACCTGGTATCCTGCCAAGGTCAACCCACCACAGTCATAGAACACACTATACCGGGTAAGCAGATTATCAGAAACTTTAATTTCAAATGTGTAGCCCTAGAATGTTATACACATGTGTTTATATTCGTATGCTCCTGTTTGGCAGGTATAGGGCTTGATTACTATATTCTTGCTGACACTACCAGGATTTATCCACCAGCTCTTATAATTTAAAACAAAATGGTGACTTAACAGATATTTCGCTGAAACGATCACGGCCAGCACAGAACTTCTATGGGCAACATAACTTGCATTATAGCTGTTCTGTGTCCTTTGTTTACCTTTTTCCTGGACAAGGATCATGAGGATGATTTCAATTTAGGCCATATACTGAAATAAATGGGTTTTATTGCTACAGTTGTGGGATATCCATATCCTCGAGAGCCTTGTTTTGGATGGAGATTTTCAAGAGATTTAAACTTGGCCCCTTGTTGTCTGTTGCCAGAGATGTCTAAGTCAGTACTGAAATTTCACCAAGTAGTCAAGTTAACACTTGGTGCTATTCCATTTAAATCATCAGCAGAATCAAACATGGTTCTATGCAACCTTAGAAAATTCTCTTGTGAGTAGAACTAAAGAAATTCACATCTTTTTGTGAAGATTGTGAAAATGATAACCAGGTATGGGAAATAACGTATGATTACATTTAGTTTGATATCTGGTCTTTGCGTGTAGTTTGAAAGTCAAGCCAAAACTGAATGCTGGATGCTTCCTCCTATCCTAAGGCCTTCTCAAAAGTTCTTTAAACTCGGGTATTTCAAACCTTTTAACCAAATCTAAACTGCACTTCTTGGATTCATTTCTAATAAGAGAAAAATTAAATGTTATGTGGATGTTTTAGAGTACCCTTGATTAAATCTATACTGAAATCAGTAAAAGTCCAGGAAGGACAATTTTTCCCTTTACATTTACAGTTTAAAATTCACATAAATTTCTGAGACTAGATGATTAATCCATCCAGCATGTAAATGTTAAATTTATGGCTGTTCTGTTTTGGTTTGTTTTTTAATACAGAACGGATAAAAAATGTCCTAGAAGTACCTAAAAATCATTTTGGATGATTTAATCTTGGGTAACTTTCCAGGTAATTTTAATTTAATCCTCTTCCAGGTAATTTTAATTTAATCCTAAATTCAGCTACTTAAAAGTTGATATATAGGACCCATGAGATGGTCAATTGCAGGATCAAAGTAAATCAGGTAAAAGAGAGGTGTGTCTGATCAAGATGAAGCTGCTCCATCCAATGTATATTTCTGGCATCACTGTAAGCCATACAAACCTAAAATCAAGGACATGGAAACCATAAAACAGAATACAGAGGTTTGTAACCCTAACTATTATTTCAGGAATCACTACAGCTATTTCAAATTACAGGCAGGATAAAACAGAGACAGTGCTGAGAAGTGATGTCCCTGCAGTGTCCCCATGAATGATTTCTACAGTCAGTGAATTTGTTTGCATAGTTTTTTGCCCTGTACTATGTCTTCTCATTTCTGCTTAATTTCCCCAGGATCAGCATGGCTGCAGCTCTCTCTCTTCTCACTTTGTTCCTTGACATTTTTTCACGTGACTTCTCTGCAGAGTCAGTGGGTCTTGGGGTGTGAATACCACCAGCGTTGCAGTCTAAAAAAAAAGAAAAAGGAAGAATGTTTTGTATTTTTTTAAAATTGCTGTGTAGCTACATTGTCACTCACGAACCTTGTTTTATATGTATAGTTCTTTCCACAGAGCCACATGTTGTAAAGCTTTGATTGACAAGAAAGTTTACTGTAAATGGATCTGATGTGGCATCCATGTTAAACAAGCTTTTTGAATGACATCTTAACAAAAGAAACATTACACCTATCATGCCAAGCAAGAGCAACTGTACTTGTTATTATTAGAAGAGTGCATGGGGTCATCCACCCAAAAAACTGGAGCCTTTGAAATGTGCCTATGATCCAGTACTGGGTAGTCCAGGTGTCTCTCCTTCTCCCTCTAGCTGGATACCTAATAGTGTAGATGTGTTTCCATGGATTCTGTTCTTTTTGAGGTAGTTTCGTCACAAGCAATTGGCAAGGGTTTTAACAGAGGAGGGCTGTTTGAGTGTGGCATATTTCTAGTTTAGTTGCAAAAAAAAAAAGAAAAGAAAAAAAAAAAAAAACAAACCAAAAAAAACCAAAAAGGCCCCTTCGAATATTCTCTTTAATAACTTGAAATTTTAATAAGGACCTAAGGAACAGTTGAACAGAGAGTGAACTTATATTTAAATTAGGGCTTTGAGAGCTTGGAGATTCCAACTTCGTGAACTCTAATTAAATCCCACAAGGCCATCAGGTTTGCCTCCCTAGCTCTTGATGCTGAAAGTGAAGTCTTCAAAAAGCATCCCTTGACAGTATACAAGTGGGAGGAAAAAAAATCCTTCAACCCTTCACAATACCATTTTATAAAGCAAGAATTCCTGAAGGAGTACCAGAAAATAGGAACAATAGTTAGAGTATGAGACCGTGAAAAGCTGAGAAATATGTTTTGAGTATTAGTGTAGCAGGCCTCCTGAAATTCAGTTTTGTAATGTTTTTAAAAGACCACTGTTTATAAATTGCAGTAGACCTAATGCTTACAGAAGGTGTCATAGTATACAGTATCATTCTGGTTGCTACTGCATTATATTTGGCTGAAACACAAAATAATATTGGCTGAATGTTTGACATTCTGCCTCATTTGGTAAAACATATTTGGCTCGTCAGGCAATTACTATTATTCAACTAAGCATGTAGTATGCATGCTGCAAAACAGAAAGTACAGGGAGTTGACTAGATGCCTTCTTGAGTTTTCTTTCAGCTCAGATTTTAAGTTAACTAGAGAAGAAGATCTAAATATTTTAATTTTTATATATTCTGCACTTTAAAAGTTTTGTACATGGAGATTCAAATGTATTTCAGATTTTTTGTCATTTTTCATTATTGTTCTAGAGTTGACAGAATGTCACAATGTTTTTATCTTGTCATTTGTCAAAACACATGACAAGATAGCCTTTTCCCTTCAAACAGAAACCAAAACACGAGCATTAAAAAACCCCAAACCAAAACAAACAACCAAAAAAAACCAAAAAACCAAACCAAAACAAAAACAACAAAAAACCCCAAACCAAAACAAGAAAAAAAACCAAAACCAAAACCCAACAAATAAACTAAAACCATCAAAACAAACAAACAAAAAACCCAACCAAAACAAGCAAAACCAGCAATAACCTAAAACCCCTCTGTTTGGAAAATTTACCATTCCTTCTGGAGAACATAATTTTTTCATTGAATTGATAGACTTGTATAGAAATAACACAGTCATACACAGCATTCATCCTTTAGAGCTACTAACATAGCTCTAAAGGATGAAGCTCTAGTGTAGCTCTAATGTAGCTCCTAATGTAGATCTAAGTGTGGTCAGATTTGTCAAATTTGTTCTTCATACAGAAGAAATGTTTTTTTCTTCTTAAGAAAATATCCCCAAAACTGAGAAAATAATTCACTATATGGTTTTCATAAAAATCATGATTTATTTACAGTTAGCTATTTGTGAAAGTTTGTTGCCAAGTTGTCCTTGGACGTTATTCATCATTTTTCTCCCAAGAGACCCTCCACCATTTTTTGCCTTCCTCACTAAACTCACAGAAACCTTATTTTGTGACAGCCTTATAGAGAGTTAGTGGTGACTGTCTCCTCAACAACTTTCATTTTTTGTCTGAACCTTTCTTTCTCAAAGCACTAAATAAATTCACCATTTGATTATTATTTCTATTTCAAGATGTATTGACCTAGATACTGAAGATGAATATGTGCAATTTTCGCGTAGAAGGTTTCAAAGTAGTATTTTATGGAATAGATCTAATCAAATGACATACAGTTGATCTCACTGAAGTTCGTTTTCATGTATTTGTATAGCATGAGGTATTACAAACATATCAAACTTATTCTAGAATAATTATCTTTGATAAGGTGATATGAATTGGTTTTTAGTGACTTCAGTGCAATTCTTTGTGCTCATAATTAAGTTCCAACAAGTAAAGGCAGTCCTGTAATTTCTTGGATAAAGAATAAAATTGACAAGATTGAAAAAAAAGGCATTCTTATGTTTAAACATTGTTATCATAGAATCATGGAATATCCTGAATCAGAAGAAAACATCAAGGATTATCGAAGTTCAACTCCTGGCCTTGCACAGGACAACCCCAAGAGTTGCACCAAATGCCTGAAAGTAGTCTAAGCATTCACATCTTGAATTCCATCAGGCTTAGTGCTGTGACCACTGCCCTTGGGAGTCTGTTCAATGCCCAACCACCCTCTGGGTGAAGAACCTCTTCCTAATATTTAACCTAAACCTTTCCTGACTCAGCTTTATATCATTCCCTCAGGTCCTGTCACTGGTCACCTGTCGTGGGTTTACCAGGCCCCCCTGGGGCTGAAAATGGTTAATTCCAGGTAGATTTCCATAGCAAAGCCAATCAAAAGTTATAGTAACACCTCTGTGAATGAGGTATTTAAGACAACAGAAAGGAAGCCTATTGCGCAGAAAAAATTCCAGCCCAGAGAGNGGGAAAAGACTTAAAAACTAAAACCCCTGCCACCTGTGGAAGATGATTTGGAGTGAGGAGACCGTCCTGCAGCTCATGAGGGAGCCTGTGCTGGAGCAGAGGAGTGCACGGAGGAAGCTGTAACTCCGTGGGAGGTCTAAGATGAAACAGTCTTGCTGGAGACCTGTGGCCCATGGACAGAGAAACCTACACTGGAGCAACTCCACGCAATTTAGTATTCTCTGAAAATTTAGTATCCCTTCCAGTCCTGCATGCAAGTCCTTTATTAAGTTGCTGAAAATCCCTGGGCCAAGATGGAGCCCTGTGGAATCTGTAAGCCAGTTGCTCACCCATATCTGGCCTGTTATCAGAAAGGAAAAAAAAAAAAAAGAAAGAAAAAAAATTTACTTGGGATATCTGTGAAATCATTCCATGAAAAATGTAAGATATATTATTTGTTGCTATATAAAGACACTGTGGTAAGCCCAGCTCTGTGCAAATGAAGGCAATTTATCAATTGCTTTCTCGTTTACTTGAACCTGGGTAGCTTTCTAAGCAGTTTCTCATTAGATGCCTGAAATATCAGAATGCAGCAAAATAAATAAACCAGCCAAAAGCAAATTAATATAAAATGGAATATATCAGTATATGGTATTTGTTTCAACAGCATAATTGAAGAACATTTAATTAAATTTGCATAGTTACACCAGGACAAATGAGAGTTAAGTTAGAATCAGCCCCAGTGAGAAAGGATTTTATTTTGCTATCATTAGTGTACCAGGCTAATTGATTTTCTTCCTACCGGCTGTATATCCTCTTTGAGTTTCAGCTTTGGTATATTTTAGGAAACTTATTCACTTGTATAACCTCACATACATAATGCACAAATGTAAGTATTTATATTTCATGGAAGAAGATGTGTTCCACCATCTTGTACAAAATATATGGGGAAATACTCAAAAGCTTTATATTGTACCTTTGTAGCTCCTGTCAACTGCATGCATCAAAAGAAGATTAAAGTGCAGTATGTGTCGTTTAGCTTACTTATAAATCTAGACAGAATCATCCCTGATGTTTTTCTCAATACACCTCTGACCTGAAAGAGGTATTGAACTATCATATACCATCTTTGTTGTTGAGTATGAGATGCAAAAGTATTGTTTTTTCCTCTTTTGAACTACTTTTTAAAATTAAAACATTGCAAAGGCTTTCATGGTTTCATTCTGAAGTGTCAGTACCCATTCCTTGGATATAAAAGTAACCAGTTGAAATATGAAGGCACCTTTAAGGTGTTCTCTGATCAAAGCTCTGCACATTTGATCAAGTGCATTAGGAGAAAAGATCCATTTTTAGGAACGTTAATGTATTTAGCTTGAACTAACTCTGATCTAAGGCTTGTGAATTGCAAACTAGGTAAACTGTTTTTATAGAACTCTTAGTTCTTTTGGTCCTTGTGTTGGTGAAAATACAAGGAATAGCTTGAATTTACAGACCGCTTGTCACACTTCAATACAGCAAATGCACAGTGGTTTTTTTGAGATTACAAACTCTACCTTCTATGCTGGAAATTAATTTATTTTTGCAAGCACTGATTAAAAAAATTAATTAAAAAAATCTATGTATAGTTTGTTCACAACAAACAATAGTGGAAAAAATATGCTAAAATTCTTAACACTAAGTTTTGTTTGTTTTGTATTTTTTCAGCAGAGTTCCTTTTAATGGGTATTTCCTTGGTGATGTAGTTCTGTATGGGCTTTTTTCTGTCCAGGATGCCTATTGGTTTCAATTTATGATTGCCAAAATAGCTTAAGACCTTTCTGCCCAAAAGAGCATCTCAAACTTTACCACAGCTGTGACCAGAAGTCATGTTTATATGAGAGGTCCTTTTCTTTTAAAGGATGGTGAGCTGCACATCAAGGCATTCCTGATGCGGGGACACATTTAGAAACTGTTCCTGGATTTCATCTGAAGCAGTATGGTGCATGGCTCTTTTTTAGATTGCACGGTATATATTGTCTCCATGTACCATACATATAGTGGTATATATATTGAAAACAAAGAGGAGATTTGGTTATAGTTGTCCTGAGGTTTTCTGGAAGGGTGTCATCATTTAGCCTCAACTTTTTTTTATAGTGGATAATTTCAAACCTCTACACCAAATGTTTTACAAGATTTGACGGCAGTCTCAGAATCTTTATTGTTTTGTGGTTTTGTTAGTCTTTCAATTTTGTGTCCTTGAAACAAAGACATTAACATATTGAAATCTCTTCCCATCTTGATAGATAGAAGGTTCTTAACAAGATGCCACTGTCTAACTGGAGGCATCACAGAGAACCAGTGTTCTCCAAATTCTGTGCTCGGCCTTACGAATCATTTCTTTGATTGCATTGTTGCCTGTTGGAAACCAGCGATTCTGTCTCACCTGTTATTTTAACTGAATTTTAATTTTCTCCAGCAAGACATTGCAGCAAAAATAAGAATAGTGTAGGCTAACATCATTCTGCCCAGCATTTTTTCTCCAAAAAGTTTCCCAATTGTTTACAATGCAAAATGCAGCTTCTTAAAGGTCAGACCTAAATATTACTTTTGTGCAGTGTGGGAACATGTGTGCAAAGCATTAAAAAGACTAGAGTAAATCTTTTGTACTCAGTTCTCCTTCTGTAATGTATTTCCCAAGGTATGACTGCCATCTTCCTCCAACTATTGTTTAGGAAGAGGATTAGGTAGTCACATTCAATTTTACAAAAAGAAAGAATTTTCATACTGAGAAAACCCTTTCAGCAGAAAACGTTCATTCAATTAATTCCGCCTGCAGGTTTAGGGTGTCTGACTACATATAGAATTCTGTATTTATGGCTCAGGAGCCAGTGTGACCACTTCCACTCTAACTCACTCTAATGTTGTATGTGGGCTGTGCAGGGGAAGGAGCTGATCTCTTTGGAGAGGAGCTGTTCCAACAAAAAGCAATCCGGATGCGTTGGATTTGCTTAGATTTGAACATAATTGTAATATTTTCACCTGACCCCCAGAAGTATTGGATCACCTTGATGAAATTCATCACAGTCAGATTTACGAACTATTTCCTATTAGCCACAGCTATTTTCTTCAACTTGGCAGAATATATGTTAATTTAACCCACTCATAATGAGACACATGTAAGAACTTGTCACTCAAAGTGTAGGTCTGCAGAGGATTCTCCCTTCAGAGGACTTTGGTTACAAGAGAGAATTCCCTTTGTGGCTGATAATAGTGATTCTTTTTAGCAGAAATGGATTGGAAATGGGTAAAAACAAGGTATTCAGGATATCCCAATACACTACAGTACAAATTAAATGTATCAAAAAATGTATGGGTTTGGGATGTATTTAAATAGATAGTACTGAGAACATACCTATTTCTTAAAGCTGAAAGCAGCATAAGAGTGGAATAGTCCTAAATAATGAGATTTCATAGAAAATTTTTGTTCCTGCCTGCACCACATCATGACTTTCATTTCCCAGTAATTCATCCACACATTTGGTTAAGTAACTAAAAATGTATTCTGAATATTTTTATAACAATATTTTTCTGTTTAAAAGAAAAGACACTGCCAGACACCACCATCTGTTGTGTAGACCTACAGAATATGCATCTGATGTCTGTGAGTTGCTGTCTTTTATATCCTCTTATATAATTAGAGATTTCCGCCCTTAGTGATGCCTCCTTCTGCACCTAAAGAAGACCAAGTGTAAGTTTACCCAAAGTGTATTAATCATTTTCCTGCTACTCACTGATAAGAGCAGTGCCCTGTACGGTTAAAAGCTATTAAATGTGTCTATTCAGAGGATGTTTAAAATCCTCTGCTGAGCACTTGGCTAAAATCCAAAATTATTACCATAATACCTTCTGAAATGAGACAGAAAACATAATGTATTACAATTGATAAGTGCATCATTTGTACTGTGGATTTACTTTATTTTGGAAATATATTTAAATATTTTATTTGTCTCTTACACACCACAGTATATTTTGACTAACAACATTATATGTATCAAAAGAAATATGTATAATGTAAAGATAAGCTATACTGAGATCAACAGAGAATTACATTTGAAAAGGTTTAGAAGCTGCTGTATTCATAGAGTCTAATTATGCCTCTGTAACTGGACTATAATAATTGGATGCAATCTAATGGAAAAGTATTTCTACATTTTTAGAAACCACAATGGATTTCAGCCATTCTAACTTACCCTTTCTGGGGTGCTCCCTTCTGCTTCCCACATTGGTTCCTTCAGTTGGAATAAAAATTGAAGGTTATGGGTACCTATGTGTTCAAATTGACAAATCCCAAATCTATGTTGTCTTTAAAAATTCCTTGAAATTGTTCACTCATTATTTTGGAAAAAAAAAACAAAACAACTTTTTTTTTATTTTTATTTTATTTTATTTTATTTTATGAAAAAGACATTTTATTATCAACAGCATGACCTTACTAAAAAAAAACCCCACAGCTAACTTTTTCAAATGGAAAATTATTTCAATCTTCTTGTCCTTAATAACAAAATGCATTTAGTGGAAATCACAATAATTTATGCTTTTAAAAAACCCTAAAAACAAATTGCCTTTTCAATTGTTTCTATTAAAATTATTCCTATTCCTGCCACTAGGAAGACATAACCAAAGAGCCCAGTACAGTCTTGGATCTGTGTCTGGGCAGGAGCCTTACCAAGTGTGATCTGGGTGTTTTGAGGGACAAGAAGATATACAAGAGTCAGCAGAGCACTACCGTTGTGGTTTATGAAGTGCACTGCTGCTTCCCTTCCCCCAACCCCTCTGGTGAGAGAGACAAAAGGCAGAGATTACAGGCTGAGATAAGAACAATTTACTGAAAAGTAATGAGATATGAAAAACAAAGAGTAGCATCAACAATACTAATAGCAACAGTGTATAAAAAAGAGGATTTTTTTACATACAAATTGCTCACTGACCAACACAACCCAGTGTGATCCTGAGACAATGAAAAAAATGGTGGACAGATCCTCTGCACCCATGTTTTTGTCTCATCCAAAGCCATGCCCCTTCTTCTCGGAAGTGAGAATCCCTTATTTCCACCCCCCAGAGATGACACGGGGAGTATACAATAACAACCTAGGCATGACCACACAGTTCCAGGCTCCATCCCCTTATGGCTACTGCAAAAAATTAACACTGTACTTGGCTGAAACCAGGACATTATCCACCTTTTATTCTATATTATCCACCTCAGACCCAGATCCTACACCTTCTAGGTATATACATAAACAAATATATGTAAAAATATACACAAGCACAGGTATCATCTCTGTAGTTAATGGCTGTCCCTCCAAGGTATCTGTCGAGTTTGTTTATTCCATAACTGTGGGTTCTATCCATCCTAGATGTCTTACAGGACAGGAGGGCTGCTGGGCTGGTTGCAAGCTACATCAGGAGCTCACAAGTGGTGTATCTGGAGCAGTCCAATCTCTATTCATGACAGCTATGGCATACAGTGGCAGTGTCATTCAGAAACTAATATTATACAATTCAACATTACAGATTTCTCACTCAAAAATCAAATCCCCTTGAGGTACACATCGTGTTTCCCCATCCCTCTGCACCCACCAAGTGCACCCAGGTCCTTGAGCAAAAATAATCCCACAAATGGGTTTGCCTTTGCATAAGGCAGGACTAATCCAAACTGTCTTCCCTAACACATTTCTCATGTGCACCATGGGAACTTTATCCCCTTCTTTGATATGTGGAAATTTTGATTGGGCAGGGCCAGCTCTATAGGTAGAGTCTCTAGTGATGAGTAACCAAGTGGTCTCTGCTAAATGTAGATTCCAATGTTTGAAAGTCCCATTGCTTTACATGTGGTTTTCAACCGTCCATTGTAACGTTCAGTTTTCGCAGAGGCTGGTGCATGGTAGGGAATATGATACACCCACTCAATGCCATGCTCTCTGGCCAAGGTCAGGTTGTTTTTGAAACGAGTACCATTGTCTGACTCAATTCTTTCTGGGGTGTTATGTCGCCACAGGACTTCCTTTCCAAGGCCCAAGAAGGTGTTCTGGGCAGTGGTGTGAGGCACAGGGTACATCTCCAGCCATCCAGTGGTTGTTTCCACCATTGCCAGCACGTACCACTTGCCTTGGTGGGTTTGCAGGAGTGTGATGTAATCAATCTGCTAGGCTTCCCCATATCTATATTTCGACCACTGTCCACCATTCCACAGAGGCTTTACCTGCTTGACCTGCTTGATTGCAGCACATATTTCACAGTTATGGATAGCTTGGGAGATAGTGTCTGCAGTTAAGTCCTCCCCTCAATCATAAGTCCAAATTTCTGTTGCACCTCTTCCCTGATGACCTGAGGTGTCTTGGGCCTGCTGAGCCAGAAATAATTCAGCCTTATGTTGCCAGTCTGGATCCACTTAAGACACTTTAATCTTGGCAGCCCAATTCACCTGTCCATTGTTACGATGTTCTTCAGTAGCCCAACTCTTGTGTACGTGTGCATCTACATGATGTACTTTTATAGCCAGCTTCTGTACCCAGGCAGCAACGTCTTTCCATGGTTCAGCAGCCCAGCTGGCTTTCCCTCTGTGCTGCCAGTTGGTCTTTTTCCATCAGTCCAGCCACTTCCCCCAAAGCATTTGCTACCATCCATGCATCAGTGTAGAGGTAGAGCACTGCCCCTTTCTCTCACTCAACCAGTTGGATGGTTCTAAGGCCATTTGGGCCAGCTGGATGACTTTCAGCCCTGCAACCTGACTTGGTCTACCTGGTCCCTCAAAAGATTCTGCGACTTGCCATGTAGGACTCCATAAAGCAGCTTTCCATTTTTGTTGTATTGAGAGTGTATTGCTTTTCATTTTCTGGTAGCTGATTATATGGTGGGGCCTCCTCAGCATGTGTCGCCTTTTCCTCCTCCTCTTCTGATGATGATCACCTGAAATTTTTGTCTTCAGGATAATTTACGATTACTTCCAAGATGCCTGGGTAATTGGGGTTTCCTGTCCAAGCTCACTGTGTGATCAGCAAGACCCACTTCCTCCACATAGCATCAGTGGCATGTTCAGTGGAAGGGACTTTGCCTTTGAACACCAGCCCAGAATTGGCAGTCGGGGTGCCAGGAGGAGCTGTGCTTCAGTACCAATCATTTCTGAAGCAGCTGGAACCCCTTCATAAACTGCCAGTATCTCTTTTTCAGTTGAAATGTAACAGGCCTCAGATCCTTTGTATCCCCAACTCAAGAGTCCCATGGGTCATCCGTGAGTCTCCCCAGGTACTTTTTGCCAGAGAATGAAGGAAGGACCATTCTCCCTACCTACAGCCTAGAGCACATTTTTCATATCTTGTCCTGTCCTGACTGCCCCAAGGGCTACTGCATGAGTAGTCTCCTCTTCAATTCAAAATTTTGTTGTTGTTCAGGACCCCACTTAAAATCATTCTTCTGGATCACATGATAGAGAGGGTTTACAATCTGACTGTAATCTTGAATATGCATCCTCCAAAACCCCTTACTTATCATAGAATCATAGAATCAGACAGGTTGGAAAGGACCTCGGAGATCATCAAGTCCAACCCTTGATCCAACCCCACTGTGGTTACTAGACTATGGCATTAAGTGCCACGTCCAGCCTCGTCTTGAAAACCTCCAGGGATGGAGATAATGAGCTAGAACTCGATTTCACTTAGGAAGATTGTAAAATGTCTTCTCAAATGAGTTAGATGGCTTTTTTTCCTTTCCTATGCATTTCAGGGAAAGTTGCAGGGAGAAGCTGTGAGCAATCTCTCCCTGGTATGCAGAGAGATAACGTGTTTGCAGACATGCAAGAGGCTCCTCGGGGCCAGAAAGGGTGGGGGAGGAGAGACAGAATATACAAAAAACCTTGCAGAAGACAGGCCTTTGCCTTTTTACCGTGGGGGGCCAGTGCACAGCATCCTTAAGAAATGGTCCTTGCACCTGAAACAAACCTCTTTTTTTAATGCTTCCACTGCCTTGGCATTCTTAGGAAGAGCACCTACATAAGTTTTAACTTACATCAGGGAATTGTTCTATTAGTGAAAGGGCATCATAAATGTGTTGGTGATTTTAGAATTTTCAAAGCTCATTTCTATTAAAAAAGTATTTTGGGGCCAAATATGATCATATAGTATCCTTCAACCATATGAATTTCAGCAAGGACTAGTACTGGGTCCTTCACCTGGGATGGGGCAACCCTGGATGTACTGATAGACTGGGGAATGAGATGCTGGAAAGCAGTGCCATGGAAAGGGACCTGGGTTCCTGGTCAATGGCCAATTGAATCTGAGTCAGCAGTGCCCTGGCAGCCAGGAGGGCCAACCATCCTGGAGGACATCAGGCAAAGCATCACCAGCTGGTTGAAGGATGGGATTGTTCCTCTCAGCTCTGTACTGGTGTGGCCGTACCTTGGATATTGCAGCAGTTTTGGGTGTCAGAATATAAGAAAGATATGAAGCCATTAGAGAGTGTCCAAAGGAGGGCAAAAAAGATGGTGAAGAGCCTTGAGGGGAAGCCGCATGAGGACCACCTGAGGTTTCTTGGTCTGTTCAACTTGGAGAAGAGGAGACTAAGGGGAGGTCTCATTGCAGTCTACAGCTTACTTGTGAGCAGAAGAGGAGGGGCAGACACTGATCTCTGTGGTGACCAGTAACAGGACCTGAGGGAATTGCCTGAAGTTGTGTCAGGGGAGGTTTAGGCTGGATATTAGAAAGAGGTTCTTCACCCAGATGGTGATTGGGCACTGAACAGGCTCCCCAGGGAAGTGGTCANCTAAGTGTTAAATTTGATGATCCTTGTGGGTCCCTTCCAACTTAGCATATTCTGTGATTCTGTGATTAAAATAACCTTATGTCTCTCATGGAAATTTCTGGAATCAAATTGAAATAATCTCCTTGGATATGGAAGATCCATTCAGTGCTTAATTGCCCTTGAGATTATACTTTCTGAACTTCAAAGGTTTGAACTAATGATGTTCCTTTACCTAAAGCATTTTTTCTTTTGTCCAAGTCTAAAATTCTACTGAAATTAGGATCGAAAGGCCTAAATGTAGTTGGCAAAAGAAGATATTTATAAAATACATCATCAGTATTGACTTTAGCTAAAAAGTCATACTTTATTTCCCTATTGGTTACATTTTGACCTTTGTTAAGCTCTCATATAAATTACATTTGTCTTTATAATACCAGTGCTAACCACAGCACAGATTTTGTGGCTGGGTGATTGTGTTATACATTGTTTTATGTCTGAATTAATTCTCACCTTGGGAAACATAAAACTTTCAACACTGAAGTTTGGTTAAATTCTGATTCTTCATTTCAAAGTTCTGACTATATAAAAGCAAATAAGCTGTTTCTGAATGTACATAAAGCATCCATATTTTAAGTAGCTTTCTTCGATCTGCCTTCAGACCTATGTTTAACAAGATCTTTTGATTAAGATTGACACCTATAGTAAAAAAGAGTTGAGTTGAAAGCTTGAATGATGATTATTACTAACTTTTCTTCTAGGAAGATCTTTGACTCAAGGATTACAGAAATAAGAAATTGCACAATGGCCAGATGTCACATTAGCATATGCAAATCCATCCTAGTCATGCAAAGCTATTCACCATGAGTGTGACTAGCCGCAGACTTGCAGCAGACTTGCTAAGACTCAAAAACAACCACTGTTGATGGTGTGGTAACAGAAGTAAATGGTTAAAAGGAAAACAGAGGCACAAAAAGTCCCAGGACTATAATGATAAAGTGCACTACTTGAGAAAAAAATCTATATGTGACTTCGGGGTGCTGATCTCATGATCTAAGTGACGTTTACATGCACCAGTATACTGGATGACACAAATAGGGAAGGTGGCATGTCGATTTGTCTGTATGACCTGGATTTAGCTGTCAGCCCTCTGGAGCTGCTACATCACTTTCTTCTTGAGTAATATTTCGAGTCATCACCTTTTACACTCCCTGTATAATTAGAAGTGGCTTGTGATGTTGATATTAACTTTGCACCACTGCCCTATATTTCTGATTTTTCACAGCTTACAGTACTGTGGAAGAGAGATGTGATTCAGTCCTGTCTCTTGCCAGTCTCTCTGCTTGGCCTCTCCACTGAAGCTGGTCAAACTGCACAAGCTCTCAATGACCTCTTCCTGCAACTTTCTTCTTCAGAAAAGAAAACCTCTCTCCTTTTGTTGCCTGTCAATCCTTTTCCAGCCTCTCCTACGAGAAGAGCGGCAGGCAGTCACTGCAATCTGTATTTTGAGTGTTTACAATTAGATGGGGAAACTAAGATTTCACAGCCAAATAATTAAATACAATGTTAATGAATTCTGTTAGTCATATTACACTGAATCATATTAAAGTGCTTAACCATGTGCTTGAAGGAAAGAAATATTTAAAGTGAGTTCTGCAAATATCCGGAATACTAATTAATTTGTTCAGAAATCCTACTTCAGTGTTAGTTTGATGATATTAAGAAGCAATGCTAATGTTAAATCCTATCGTGTTTGTCAGTTAAGGAGAAATTTCCAAAATGGGAGCTCCTGAGATGTATTCCCAAGTCTCTGCTGAACTCAGGATATAATGGTGGTGAATCTCATGTGCATCCATGGGTCTGTAAGAAAACTATTGTCCTGTTCATCTGCAAAAATACCTAAAAGGAATCTAACCTGTACTTGTTATCCAGGTGTCTGCAGCTGTGGACTCTTTGACACTGGAATGCTCTTGTAACTGTGGAAACCATGTCTTTAATGCCAGCATCTATGTACAATGACAAACCAGCTGTTTTGAGGGCCTGTAGATAATGTTTAAGAAATAAGAATATTCATGTGAAATCCATCAGGTGCTTTTAACATGGCATTTCCTTGTTGTTTTGGGGGTTTTTTTAAATTTTTTTATTTCTATCAGAATTATACACTTCAGTTGATCAGAGAATCACATCCTCTTTTTGTAGAAAACCTAGTTTTCTTTCAATGGCAGACTAACAGTTATCTTTCCCTCCCATCTCCATGCAAGTGGTGCAATAAGAGTGAAACAATAACAGGCAATATGGTTAGGAAACAGGTTCTTGACTATATTCTTAATTTGGTCTCTCTTTTTATCATCCATTATGCAAATACGAAAAGAAGTTTATGTACAGCAGCTCTAGTCTGTAAAAATTTGCACATGGCAAATGCGTAAGAACAGAGTCCTACAGACAGAACACAGAATGCCATGAAATTCTGTATTGGTACATATGAATCAAGATGTTCCACATAAGAAATATATTTTATACTGGCTTACAGGAGGTAATATTTAAACGGAAGCTGAAACAAAGGTAATTCCTACTTACTGCCATCAGACTATTATACCTGATCTTTTTAAAATGTCACTAATGATATTTTCTAATGATAGAGTGCTGTACTGACCAGAAGAGTCTTTGGATCCGTGCCTCTTATACCTTAGGGTAACTTTTCACACATCAGAGGTTTCTAAGAAAAAAAAAAAAAAAAAATTAAAAAAATTGCTGAAAGGATCCATTTTATTTATCCAACAGAAAGAGCACTCTCCAACAGGCACAACTGTGCTCTGTTGTGTTTATCCAAAATTTGTCCAAAATACTTGTGCTTCTAGTTTTTATTTTGTAACTAGATAAATAGGCAAGATAAAGGTCTTTTTTAAGAATCCGAGACAGACAGAAATAAAAAGATTATCACAAATGCTCCAATCTATGGAACAGGGAATGTCTAAAGGAAAGGTAGAACTGAATGCATCTGAATACCAAACCTTTTCAACTCCACCAAGCCATTTTTTAATATGCACTAAAGTACTGCAGCTTTGTAACAGAGATTTGCTTTCAATCTTACCAACTGGTTATTTTTATTTGATAGTATTTTCAGTAAGTATATTATCCGTTCTTGAAAATTAAGTCTTATTAGTTACGAAATTTACTCTGATGGCTGATCAGGTGTTGAGATGAAGGTTTTTAAGGTAAGACGAGTGATTATATAGCTGTGAAATAGAAATCCAGTATTTTGTATTATGTAGCTGCTATTCAAGAAGAATAGTCTTTAACAACAGCTAATGGTCTTTGTGAATATATAGCTTTTATAGCTTAATCCATGTATTTTACATTTAGTTGGAGGTAAAATAGTTGGAAAACTAGACATTATTCAGCAAATTATGACTCTTTAGTTATTTGGATTTTTTTTTTCTATAAATACCATTTGTTTTCTGGTAACTGTGATTGAAACTTCTCTGACATACCACAAACATATGATGAAAATATTTGTCCATTTTGTAAGTGGTTGGTAGAGAATTTAGAAATGGATAAATTTCTTCTCCATCTTAAACAAATGAAAAAAAAAATCCGTTGTAAAAACTGTACCAATGAAATTTTTGGCTGTCTGGTAGATGCAGAACTTTTACTTTATTACAAGACAAGTATTAGTTTGAGGATTTGATTATTAATATCCTATTAGAGTTAATGCAATCACAGTATTTCATGTAGATGAAGCTTACATGAAATAGAGCGTTTGAGGGCTGGTAGCCAGAGGATGTTATGGGACTGTGCTTTACATAAGGCTTTTGACAAAATCACCATAGGACTGTCAGAGAAATTGTAGTGCTAGAAAGGAAGGACAGAGGTGTAATCGCATCTCCTGCTTGTTTAGGAGAAATCCCCTATGCTGAAATAGATGTCCTCTCCTCCCCTTCCTCTTCCTCTTTTGGGTGTAAGAATCTAGTAAAGATATGTTTGGTGCACGTAAAAGTGTGTCCTACCTGCTCCAAATCCGTGGTGTAGATGAAAAAAAATGTTTGCTAGTCTAAGTCAAGTTTGGGATTGTTTGATTTCAGTAATTTATCCTAAGATGCTGATCCAGGAATTCCAGATTATAAAGATGCAGAAAAAATTTAAACCTGTTATATAACAACTTAGAATAGTTTATAACCAGAAGTGTGATTTTAATAACACTTTACAGTTCTGCTTATCACTAGACACCTTGTCTCTTGATAGTCTCGCTACTCATGTGAATTTGTAATCTCTCTTTAAATCGCGTGTGTACTTAATTTCTTGCATTTTGTCTTGTACAAAGATTACTCATCAGCATCTCAGCTACTGTATAAATTGTCCACTTAACACAGCTTGCATTTTGTTCTGTCTGGAAGGATCTTAATTTGCCTATTATGTATATATAAGTTTTTGTTTTGAGAAAAGACATGAAGTTATTAAAAAAATGATAACATAATTCAAATATTTATTCTCAAAAAACTGATGTTTGTTGCAACATATTTTCCATTTTGCAAAACTGGTCATAATGTTGTGTCTTGAATCAAGGTAAGAAAACACGAAATTTAAATGAATTTTCTGCAACAATTCTATCTTTCCTGTTTTTTTAGATACTATATATTAATATAGATGTAGTAATGGAAAAATTGTAAAGAATTTTATATCTAGTACTTAATACTATGCATTGAGGTTGAAAAATTACTTTATTCACTGTGAGAATTTGAAACCCATAATTTACATTTCAGTTTTTATGAAATACTTGCTGATTTAACAGAATTTCATTTTCAAAGATGTGCATTTGTAAATGACATTTGGTTTTGTTCAAAATTTATGTTCTTGATATCTGATAAATTTGACAGATACTTGTGTTTTCCAGGCTCCTTCACTGCAATTTCAGAACTAATATTTGAAAGTCTCTGTATTTGTAAATATACATCATTGACAAAAAGCAATATTTTGACAGTTCCAGAAAAAAAAAAGTAATTATTTCCTATTTCAAACAAACTCTAAAGTTGTGTTGGTTATAATATCTATACACCCAAGACTGTAGTACAAACTATGAACAGAAATCCAAATTGTTCAAAATTATCAGTACTTGTATTCGTATTTGGTAGAATTAATGTTTCACCTTTTCAATAAAAAATATATTATTTTTTTTTTTAAATATTAAATGTTCTCCTGCTCAGATGGATAGCTGGGCTTGTCTCATATATCGTGGTCCTGATCTTATACAATTGTCATATGAAGTTATTTACAGGATTAATTCCCTGAAAATATCTCCAGAGACGGAAAAAATATTTGAAATTTACTATTTTAAATATTCATCGTATGATCTGAAACTGTGATTGATTTGGTGTACCAACACAGCATTATCTCTCATTATTTTAAACACAATTAGAAATGTCTTTTTCTTTATTCTTCGGTTACATCAAAGGATGCTTAGTGGTAAATATGAAATGCTTGTTTTGATTTCTTTGTTTTTATTTTGAGGAGTTCTGTGGTTATGGTATATTTAGAACTATTTTTAAAATAAGAAACACATATTCTACCATATTATAAACATGACATGTATACACCAAGTAAGTTTTTCTGACATGACATTTTTCTGTTGATCAGCTGAAATGATAAGTTTTTTAAAGACTGTCTTAAGGCATAAAAAAAAATTTAAAACACATTTGTATGGAAATTTTTTCAACCATCTTTTTAATATCATTTATGAATTATTAATTTATTTCCATTTCTAGTTTAATTGAAATTTGATCCTGCCGTTTTAAATTTCTTTTGGCATCCCTTAGAAGACAATGGACTTAATCCACAGGAAGGGACACATCTAATGAACTGATCCCTACATGTGGCTTTAGACTGTCCCTAAGTTGCATTGTGTCAACTTTCCTCAGCAATCACCTTGCTGTAAAACAAATGGAGTTTTGTTCCAGGAAATTCCCAGTGCACCCATATACAGGTCTAGATGGGCACTAAGGTCCCTTCTTACGCTTATAGGGATGGACTCCTTTAATTATATAATTGTCTATCATTTCACTGAGATATGTTCAAAGAATATGCCCTCTAGATGAGTCCCTATGAAAAAGTGAAGGAAAAGGTAACCTTTTCTTTCCTGTGGGAGAGAAAGTGAATTTACACAAGAGTTTAGGTTCAGGTCTCCTGTGCACACACAGATCATTAAGGAACAGATAGACCTGATGTAGGGCAGAGATATACTTTCTTGGGAAGAGTATTGCCCAGTGCTGAAATATGTATATATATAGTTATGTAGTGGAATATTGAAAAGATTTCAAGATTTTCCATATCAGGTGATTCTTCTAGATGATGCTTACCTACACTGCTCAACATTTACACCCCTCTCTGCTTGAGGGGGCAAGTCCTTTTATGTCATCCCTGAAATTTTAACTCTATTTCATTCCTACCTGCATGCCATTGCATAGCACTCATTCAGTTTTGCCCATAAAGCAGATTTCAGATAGCAGTGCAGTGTTAAACACACAATAGTGCCAGTAGCTAATTTACAATATCTTGCACAGTTTCACTGTCATCTGAGACATACCCCTGAGTTGTGGTCATGTGCAACTGAGTTTAGTGACCACTGAAGTTTTGCCCACACTGGAAAACATTTAGAAAGTTGAGCTCCTAAACAGATGCTCACGGTGTGGTGAGTATTTTTGTAGTAGTTTTTAAGAAACTTGTATGCTAAGAAATTTCCAAGGTGAATGATATTATGTCCTGAAAAAAAAACTCAAGAAGTACAGCTTTAAAATTTCTCAGTCTTTCAAACCTGAAGGTAGCAGTGGCAGTGTTTTATTTCAGAAAAAAAAAACAACCACTGTAGATATCTAAAAAGGGCTGTCAGTTCCTAGCAGTAAGTGTCAAGAACAGTTTCTGGAGTACATTATTGTAACNGGGAACTGTGTTTGTTCAAAATACACATGATAACTATTACAAATCCTTTTCTGGCAAATTTGACCTTTTTTCTGTCTTTCCTTTTCTCCCTTCAATTTATCGTATGGTAGCTTCTGCACACATTTATTCCACGTTAATCTGTATACCAATAAAACAGTTTCCCATAGAAGACTGTTCTCTTATCCAACTAAGTTTCGCTTTTTCCCTTGTACTTGTTGTCTACTCATGGCAAGTCAGTTGCTTACTATGGTGAACCAGATAGCTCCATGATGACAGAAGGTCAAGTCTGCTCTTATGTGTAAAAGAACCCTCACAGCTCATCAAATGTCATTGTATTCTGTGGAAACCTTTCAATTTCTGAGAATCATTTGGGCAGCCGTGTCCTGTCCCTTTGTCCTTATGCCTTCTTGTTTTCTGGTGGTCAGGTAAGTCTGCAGTCTCCAGCATTACAGAAAACACTTGATTTTCAGTTATATAGTCAATGACTAAGGTAGTACTGGGAACTTTATGGTTCAGTACTACTATTATGCAGAATGTGCTTATTTCAATAGATTGATAGATTTTTAAACAGTTATATTTGTCAGTTATATTTAGTTAGCTAGTTATATTTGATGTTCCTGCCAATATCAAGGACAACTGTAGTTCCAATTTAATTAAGAGGTATCCTTGATTTGTAGTTTATGTTCGTTTTAAGAATTATGCCTGAAAAATTTAAAGGGAAGGTATTAATGATATTTTTGCATAAAATTCAGCAGAAAATACAAGTGTTCTGTTAACATATCCAACAAAGCTGTCACAGTGATGGTGGTTTCTATTAAAAAACTACTTCTTCATGCTGGTTGTTCTATTATGCTTACCCCTCTAGAGCTTCACAAAAATGTGTGAAAATGCAATCAGTACAGTGAAAAAACCATTATTGCAACATTAACTCTGAAATTCATAAGCTCTCATAGAAAATCTCTCTTGGTTTCTGTGTATTGATTTAGTCTTTCATTAGAGGAGACTTTGTTCTGTTAACAAAGGTGCTTTGCTGTGTGAATTGAAGGGATTGAGGAACATTCTTTAATCAACAGAGATGCACAAAAAAGATCTTCATCATCAATAAGGAGGATGTTACCTTACTATATTTATGACATGCTTTCTGACGTCCAGTAGGAAACATACCTTAGCTGCTGTTATAGTGGTATTTAGTGGATTATGCTTTTTTGTAAAGTAAGCAAGTTTCTAATTTACTGCATATATCACTTAAGAATGCATTTTCTACAAGCAACAAAATGCTTAAAATTATAGAAATTGGTAGAATCTGCTTAGGTTCAGCAGCATTTTTAGGTAAATAAGTAAGTGAGATCAGCTATATAGATATTAAACAAACAAAAACCCTTTTTTTTCCCTAAACTATTTAAATCAGGCAGCAACAAATTATTCACGTGCAATTTCTATTTACCTATGGTGCTACCTGATAGTAGCAATTCTATTTGACTTCAGAAGCTTTCAAAGATTATATGCTAAAAAAGATTCTATGTGGAACTTAGTGAATGCCCAATGAAAAAATGCCCCATAAGCATGTGTATCTCTCCAAAAGGTGTATGGAGCTGCTAGAAAAAGATGAGGGACATTCTTGTACCCCAAAATAAAATGTGTCTCGATTTGCAGACAAATTCCTTTGCAAGCATATTACCTGCAGTGTGCACGGGGCTTGACTTTCCATGGATTTTTTACAAACATAAACTGGGTAGCTGCACACGCAAACTGAAGTTACTTGTATGATTGCTTTTAATACTTACATGCTGCTGTTTTGTTGGTATTACATGCACATATGTGCTCTTTATATTTGCTACCTAAGGGACCAGACTCTGACACCTTGCGCAAGTTGAAAGACGAGCACTATTTGCAGTGTGAGGTGCTAATTGCTTATTTTGTTAACTTTGCTGGAAATATGAGTGACAGAATCTGAAAGAAGGTTCTGATTCAGGAAAAAATTTACATATATTTCATTTTAAGCATGTGTTGAATCCTATTCCCTTTAATTAGAATATCCACGCACTAAAAATAAAGTGTATGTTTAAGTTGCTTGTTAAATTGGGTCCTGCATAACTGTTTCCCCATCTATTTTGCAAGTCACATCAATTCTTATTGTTCAGTTCTTTGATACTCTACTAGCTATTCGATAATTGAAAGAATTATCTTATTTGGAATGCAATGTAACACATTTTTTAAAATTATTTTCTTTATAAAGCTACTGTACACTTTAATTCAAAAAGTGGATAAACTAAATTTCTCTTATTCCACAATCTACAGGAGGAAACTCTAGGTCATTGCAATGCAGTAATACCTACATTCTAAAAAATTGTTTCTTTTTATTTTATGTATTTTTCCAAAGAAATTTTATTCAAAAGAGTTTATTTGCTATTGTGCTCAAGGGTGTGGCTGATTGCTTTTGGATCTGCTTCGTGTAAACTGCTCTGCCCATAACAGACAGCCTAGTGAGAGCAATGGCATGACACTCTGCATATTCCATACACTTGGCAGAGGCATTTTCATTTTGTACGTTATTGTCTGTGCTGTGAGATAGCACAACAGAGCCCTTTACTGGGTTCTCAGCTGAGCTGTTTATACTTACTGACTCTGCAAAGTACTTCTTTCTCTGCTGGTGTTCCTCCACAAAGTACTGTGCCCCAAAATGAGGGAGATATTGTTTTTATTCAGACCTAAGTGCGTTGGAGATGAAGGTGTAAAAAGTTCACATTACATTCTATTTGTAGTCAAAATAAATGACACAGACCACAGTGTTCTAAGTAATTTAGACATAATTTTATTTTCTGTCAGTGGAAAGTAGCACCTCCCAGGGAATTCCTCAGGAAGCTTGATGGCTTAGCAGTCCTTGCTGAAAGAAAAGGGATGAAGAGTGCCCTTTGACCACAGGTTACAACAGCCTGTTGTTAAATTCATCCTCCTCCATCCAACCAGGATTTTCTTAAACTGTCTGTATTTTCTGTGCTACAAAGCAGTGTGGAGTTTGTGTGCTGTTCATCATTTGTACTGTGTAAATCTCTGCTACCAGCCCATCCTGCTGCAGCATGAGCAATCCTTTTCTGCCTTCAGATGTTTCCATATGCTGTATGGTACTGCTAAATTTTAGCAGTTTACCAGGAAGTATGTCAGACAACCAATACCAAAAAAAAAGAAGGTAAAAAAGTAAAGAATATAAAATGAGAAAGTTAACAATTGCAACCACTTCTTCCACTTCCACTAATTTAAGGACCCATGTTGATTATAGTTGTCTTTTGCATTTGGTTATTCACAGCTCTGCCAATCTCTGAAGACTGACGCAAGTCTTTCAATGAACAATCACGTAGCTATGCTGCCAGGAACAGGCCTTATTTAAGTTTTAGATATCCACGAAATTCTGGTTACTTGCACTGGGTGCTGATGCTTATTAAAACAATGTATCAAATGACTGGCTGATCTGCGTTTTCTTCCAACTCCTCCTTATGATGAAGGTTGATGCTTCAGGAGGTCAAAAGAACGTCCCAAAGTTAGGCACAGGAAATTTGAATGCAATTTGTGTATAAGTTAAGACAGAACAAGGATAAATGTGGACCCATGAAGACTGATGCATGTGATGTGGTGACATTTAAGAGTTAACTATATGAATTTCTTTACCTACATCTATCTGGAAAGCCTGTCTCAGTCAGTATACAGAACTCTTCCTGGGTGTTTGGGAAAATTATTTTTCAATAAAGTCAGAATATTCTGTATTTGACATAGCAGAAGGGCATTTGAGGTAATTGTTA
>VXAY01001312.1:91876-101876 GCA_013399855.1 Oxyruncus cristatus | reverse complement strand
ATACATCCTTATTCTGTCACTGGCCAGCCCTGACTCTGTCTCTGCCTTCTGTATTCCATTAGGCATTTGTGAACAGTGACAAGATCCCTCTGAGCTTTCTCTTGTATGGGATGAATGGTTCCAGTTCTCTCAGTCTGGTGGCAAAGAATGAAAAAGATTTCTGAAAAAAAATAAGAAAACCAGAGAAAAATTTTAAAACATTCAGGAATTCACATGGCTGCCCGTATTGACTTCCAGAATATAATTAAGAGGCTAGATGTGAGTGTCTTTCTTTTGGAGAAAGTAGGCTTTCTAAAACGGAAGTTTTTAATGAAGATTGTCCTCTTGTTAAGTTAACAAGTTTGAAATTTTGAACCTAGGCATTCAGTGCTGGAGAAATCCTAAAAAAAATAGTCTTGTTGACATGAAATCTGTTATAGTGCATTGAGGTATGTAAAGGTCATCTTTGATGATCTTTTCAGGTATACTTTGTGGTTATGAAGAAAAGTCATTTATGCAAGTAAAAGCTGTTCTCTTGAAATGGTCCTCAGGAATTGTGTAAGCTTATTAATGCATCCTTGTAATTTCAGTAATTAGTAATTGGCTTAGTAATTTTACAATTATTCTATGCAGGTATTTAAAGAAAACAAACAAACAAACAAACATATTTGTTTCTAAATAGTTGACAGATATCGAGTTTGAGGGTTTGAGCCTTTTTTTATGGAAACACAACATACATCTGATATTTAGAGTCACCACTCTTAGGTTGATATGTGGGGAAATCAGCTTTTTTCTTCTTGTTGTTTCTTGTTTGTGGAGACCGGGAGGTCTTGGGAGAAAACATGTGAGATTTAGGGGAGCTTTTCTTTCTGGAGAACACTGGTCAGATTTCTGCCTCACAGGAATGATAAGTTGATTGCAGCTAAAAATCCCTCTGGGATATATTTTAAATAAGCAAGTTGTGCCTGATTTTGGTCTTCGTATGAACGATGGTTGGATGAGATTATATTTGGGTTCGCTATGTTCATATTTCCCTAACTTTGTGCTTTCCTGCTCTCCTGTGACTTGCTGGCTTGCTTACTTGCCTATATGTTACTGTGTTTGTATAATTAATTTCTACATCAATGTAGTCTATAAGTACACAGTGAGAAGTCTTCAGTTTAGCAACGTTTTTGACCCCTAAGTTGTGTTAGTCAAAAAGGTAAGTTTAACAACTTTTGATCTTCTCAGGTTTAAACTGTTTTAAATCTACTATGGCTTCAGGATATACATTTTGGAAAATGGAATAATTTTGACTCTTATAATAGTAGTAATAAACGATGTAATACTATTGATGAGAGAATATTTTTATTATGTAAGAGTAGAACTAGAAATTTAGGACTAAGAATTCTTTCTATTTTTTCAGACCCAAACAATATCATAATAAATACAGGGCTGGATCTTCCATTGTAAGAGATCTCAGCACAATTTTATTTGAAAACATTAATGAGTCTCTTCAAGAAAGCATGCTGCTAGGCGTAGAGATATGGACAAACTATTGTAATGGCAACAACAGAAGTTTCAACTATTGCACGAATGTTGAGAGAGCTATTGCTGAATTAGATATAGCAGGAAGAATATGACTTAATGAGAGGTCTGAAGCAATAAGAATGAAGTCGTTCAGTAATCGATGTTATTAAAGCCATATATGCAAAAAAGAATAGCCTAAAGCCATAGGCTTTGAAGCTTGCCAGCTTAAATAAACTCAATTCTGTAAATACCAAGAGCATAATGAATCTTGTTGAGTTCAGTGAGAATTGCTTTACTGACATCTGTGAAAGTTGGATTTGGCCCTAGCTGCAGCTCTCAGCAGGTCTAAGCTTTGTTTGTCTTTTCTCTATTAAATCCCACAGAATCTTAGCATGGTTTCGGTAGGAAAGGATGTTAGAGATCATCTAGTTCCAACCCACCTGCCACGGGCAGGGACATCTTCCGCTAGACCAGGTTGCTCCAAGCCCCATCCAACTAGCCTTGATCACTTCAAGAGATGGGGTATCCACAACTTCTCTGGGCAATCTGTGCCAGTGCCTCACCACTCTCACAGTAAAGTATTTCTACCCAATATCTGACCTAAACCTGCCCTCTGTCAGTTTTAAGTCATCACCACTTGTCCTGTCACTCCAAGCCCTTTTCAAAAGCCCCTCTCCATCTCTTTTGTAGCCCCTTTCGGTACTGGAAGGTGCCTTAAGGTCTCCCTGGAGCCTTGTCTTCTCCAAGGTGAACAACTCCAGCTTCCTCAGACTGTTTCGATAGCAAATGGGCTCTTTCACGGCCCTTCTCTGAAATCACTCCAACAGGTAAATGCGTGGATACCTAAATACGGACATCTCTATTTATAGGCCTCTCTTACAGAAGAAAGGTATGTAATGGCAAACACAGAGAGAAATTATATCACCTATCACTTTGAAATGTTTTGTGTTTCTGGTTGATTGGCATCTTCTGCATATGAAATCAAGAATCTAGTTCATGATAAATGCAAAAACTACTACAACTACTGTCTGAGTATCATCTAGGTCTCTTCACCCTTGACAGAGTTTTCACCTGGGTAAGAGAACAGTTCTAATATCATGTGAAGTTGAAGTTCAAGAGGACTTGCTCGATTCTTTCACTCTTAGATGAGTGAAACTCACACCTAAGTAAGTTGTGAGTGCTGCCCAATTAACATGACGGAAACCACAGAACCATAGAATGAGTGAGGTTGGAGGGGACCACAGTGGATCATCTGGTCCAACCTCCCTTCTCAAGAACATCGCAAGAATAGTGTCCAGAGAGTTCTTGAATAAATGAGGGTCACCTGCACAGGAATGTTGTTCCTCATGTACAAGCGGAATTTCCTCAGCATCAGTTTATGACCCAAAAAGTCACTGTTGAAAATGATCTTTTGAAATAAAACACTTTGTTAGAAATTCTATTTTAAAAAATGTGAACTTTAAGAAAAGTGTAAGATAAAGACAAAATGGCATTGATTTCAGCAGCTGTCTATTAAGATCCTATGATATAAGAATAGGAAAGAGTTGGCAAGAATATGGAGCAGATTAGTACTGCAGTGCATTAGAGCAGTACCTGATCACAAACCCAAGAAAGAAGGTGAAAGGAATGGTAGTTATGATAGAGTAAAACACTTGTGTACAGGCCCTTGGTATAATTCCAGACTGAAGGTACCCCACAGAAACTTGTTCGTGTGACCATTTGCACCACCTAGTTTTTCTGCACAACCCTGCCTCTCTTTTCCAAGGGACTATAATTTGAATCCTGGGAACCTTTGATTTCCAGGGAATCCTCCTTGTGAAAGCCATTCCTCAAGCTGCACATTGTCCAAGATAGCTATCAGAGTTATAATTTGAAGTGCTGTTTGACTGTCTGTCTTTATGCAGTGGGTAGAAAGTGTCTCAAAATAGCATCCTGTTGGGAAATGCATACTTTCTTGAATTCAGAAGGGATTCCAGTGTTGATGGTAAGCTAAGGTGTTCTTAGACAATATTCAGTGGTTCAGAAGTTTGACTGGTAAAAGGGATAATAATAAGATATTTTAATATTTCTATTGTATACAATGTCCTTTAGAATAAAAAATGTCCCTTTTTCTAGTTTATTTATGTGTACCTCAGAAAGTGGTACTTAATTTTTTTCCTAAAACACTATGTTAAGGTGCTTTAGCATCCTCCATCAAGAAAACATTGTCCAAAAGGAACTCTTACATTTTCATCCTAATATCCATGAGGAGGATTTTCTTTCAGAAACAAGATACTTTAGACTAAAAAGTCCAGAGAATCCTGTAATAACAGTTGATTGAGAATTTCATTAAATGCATCATGCAGAAGACACATGTGAGATGCTCAACTCATGTAAATCAATTTTACTCTATTTCTTTTATTACACCATCACTAATTTTACTGGTAGGAGGCTTGCACCATTGTCTGACAAAGTTTGGATAACCCTGAAAGGTATTTCCACAAAATAAAATCTGGGTATCCACCCATGATGTACAATCCAGCATGTGTAAGTTCAATATTACTTGAAGAAACTGTATTCTTAAAAGTGCCAGCTCAGCGCGATGGAATGCAAAAGCCAGACTCAGTGTGAATAGTCAAAAATGAGTATACCTACAAGGTGACAGGTCTGACACCACCTTTTGAAATCTGATGCTTTCAGGTGTGTAAAATGGAAACGATTTTCCTCCATTTATTAGCACCATGTGGGAGAAGGAATAAAAACCCCAAGTATAAAATGCTGATCCAAAACATGAGAAGGGCTTGCAGCAGCTTTTGCCACGTGGCATACGTGTCTTTGAAGTGTGAGGCAGACATGTCACACACCTTTCTTTGAACTGAGATTTTGCAGAAGGTAGTGGTGACATGGCACAGCTTGGTGGCTTTCCACAGCTGAAACTGCAGGTATGTGACATGCCTGTTCCTCCACCGAGGTGTCACACAGATCTGTGCATTCCCACTGTCTTTGTTTTTGGAGCGCAGCCTCTGACAACAAACACAATTGATGAGCAGAGACAGCACAGAGGTAATATATGTAATATGTGGCATTAAGGTGTCCAAATCCACATTGCAGGCTTTCATATTATGAGATAGGATGTTTTACCTCGAGCAGAGGAATGCATTTTATTTATTAGTTCCAGGTGTGTCTGTGCCATCTGTTGTTATCATACATGTCAAGAGGTATATCCTTCGCAAAATATGGTTTCTGCTTGAGGAAAGGGACACAACTTCAGGTAAAAAAATAACCAGGAAACTTATTTTTGTAAATTGCCTGAATCAAACATTTTCCAGTTAAATACATGCTCATATATAGGCACCAATATACTCACTACTATTTATTGAAGCTCTATTGAATGCGTTTGCTAGCTCTTTACACAGCTATTCATTAGCTTCATTGACTTACTTGCAGAAGAAAATAATTTACAAACATGGTTTAGTCTTCAGCAAAAGGAGGAGAATCCTTTGGCTTTGGAAGTGGTAAAAGATTTCTAAGGTGAAAAACACACTTTAACTAAACAAAAGACTCTTAAAATTTTAGTTAGTTTTGTAGAATTTTTTGGGATATGTTTGAAAAACTTACCTTGGATTAATTACAATTATTTGTCATAAGGTATAGTGTCTAATACATAGGTAATTATCAGCCTAGTGTAATGCATAGTATACAGGAAAACATTGCATTAATAGAAGTTAGAAACAGCTATTTCAATGTTTCACATATGCTCTGTAATTTTTCTGTTAAAACCTAAACCAAAATAAATAGTTGTATGTGTGGTTTTGGACAAAATGAAGACAGCAATATTCTTAAAATACATCTCTATACATAGAATCTTATACTAAATAAACCATTCCTGCTGAGGCAAAAACGTTACTTTCTTTTAAATTATTCATCTGTTAAGAATTTCTACCTTTTTTTTTGTGCTTAGTCTGTATTGCAAATCTCAAATACTGTCTTCCAATAATTTATCTGTCATCTTTCCAATTATTTCTGTTTACTTTAACTGAAGTCAAAAGGATATTAATATGCTTTTGAAACTGGTAAAATATGCACATTGATAAAAAGCAGGTATTTTTTTAAAGCACCTGTAAGTCTTTGAACTCTATCTGGGGGTTGGGGAGGGTGAAAATAAAAGATGAGACATTCTTTTGTTTCTAGGGGTAGAAAGATAGTGAAGGCATTGCTTCTTGTTTGCATTATGAAGATTTTATTCTAATCATTTATGCAGGAATTGCAGAGCAGATCCTGTGTGCTGGTGGAGACCTTTATCTTCCATTGGAAAGAAGATGGCTCTGCCTGGCTGAGAGCCTAAGCCATACCTTGTTCCTTAACCAACAAGGCTCCAAATCCAGGAAAACTATGAAGAAAATCTGGTGGTATGTAGGCAGTGTGCAGCAACTGTGCTTTACCACGTCCTTATCAACACAACTTGCTGTACACATGGCCTGTTTTTAGGGGGCATCCTGTCCCTTTCCACGTAACTATATGTTCCTTTTGCTTTTATATTGGTGCTGATTGTTTGGTCAGCTGGATCAAGGACCATGCATCTGCAAATTAATAGTTTTGCATTTATTTTTATTCACTCATTTTCTGGATTCAGCTTCTTCTTGAGATGGTCAAGACATGACAGAAGCATGAATGTAATGCTAAATAGTAACTTGTCTATCATGTTTTGTAGAAGTATACAAACTAGGAGTAAGTGAATGAAATTAGGAGCTGACACTTAAAAAAAAAAAAAAAAAAGAAAAACCAAAGATGGAATACATTTTCAGTACAACATTTGGTGAGACTTTTTTCCCAAATTAAAAAGCAATAGCACAAATGCATGAAAGAACTTTGCATTGAAGTCTGTTAAGCACAGTGACAATTCTGTCCCTGGTATATCCATGCTGAAACTGCTTTGAAGGAAATATCATGGAGTGCTTTCTCTCTTTCCTGAGACACTTGTATTTGGCAACTGGATACCAGTCTGGATGGAACTCTTAAGTGTGACCCATTCTTATTTACCTACATGTAGAGATTTTTTACACTGCTTTGCCAATATGTTTCCACCTTTGAGCTAGAAAGTCCAGAAGGTCATTTTGTCCCACTCACAGTTCAGTGTTTGTTTTCTATGCCAGGAATTGCTGATATGGGTGTCAATTCTGGCCATATGTGGTGGTAGTTTTATATGGTGAACTTCTTCCTCTGGGACTTAAGTTGAGACTATAATATTAACATATTTTAAAGACCAAGAAATAGGTAATCTTATTAAAAAGTCTACTATAACATATAACATTGTATTCAGACTCCTAAATCCAAAAATAATAAAGGGGGTAAAATGAGGAAAACATTTTTATATATACATATATACATACCCTCTTTCTTCCAAAATGTTTCCAAATGTTCTCCTGAAACACATTATCTTTTAAAGTATCACATACCACGTGATGTGTAAATTATCACTAAGGAAACAAACATTTTTATACATCAAAAATTTAAGACCGAGTTTGGATTTTTGGTGGAATGTCTTTCTTTCCAGTATTTCTATTTTGTTCAATCTAAAATCAGCTAAAATTTTGAAAACTGATATTTCCTAAATTAGAGTAATTTCTCTTCCTCTCCCCCTCGTCAATTCATTAGCCACATGTTAGGCTGTTGTCTAAATTCATGAAGCAAAAATCTTCTTATTAGTAATATCTATGTAATTATTGCAGCACTCATTTGATGTGACTGCTCTGTAAGAAACAACTTAACTGAACACTTGACTCAAACACTTGTGTCTTTTATTTCTGTAAAAGAAACATTGTCTAGAAATTCTGAAATTATAAAACTCTACTGGACAGTTCCTTATTTCTTAGGTCTGAAATCAGACAGTATATATCTCTCCTAGTAACAAAAGTGTTCTGTAATTTGAGCAAATTTATAACCTGGAAGTGACCTAATAGCCGAGTTCAAAACCTGAACTGAGTTCTTACATGGTGTCACTCTTATCCTTGTGCTTAGTTAATAGTAGAGTAGAGGAGAGTGTGTTAAAACTGTAGCAATCATGTGAAAAAGTAATTTCTGTATAAGCTGTAGAAAGTTTATAAACATTAGTGCCACATTACTTTCCCTGAAGGGTACATACAAAGGATTTAAAATGGATCAGCTATGGACATTAAAGGTCTTTCTTGTTGAAATGATTCAATAATTCCATGATTCTATATAGTTTACGTTGCAATATATGCAACTTCTGACTGTCAGTGATAGCTCTGGAAGACACACTGAGTCTTCCTCCATCTCCACATAATTATGTTCATAGTCTCAAGGAGATACTTCTCCAGTCCAGGGTCCTGAACAGCATTCTCTGTTTATGGATTAGTTCTAATCTATACATATTTATGCACTCTATAGAATATACACTTTATTTGTACACTCTATAGAAAAACCCAAACAAAAAAACCTCACAAGTTTTTCTTTGGCACATGAGAGAATGAGTGTATTATGAATAATATTACTTATGAAGGGTTGCTGTAAGTACAGTTAGTAAAGTCAAGAAGTATTACTATAATACTGCATGGGCAGTTTGCTATACCTGTGAGTTATCTGCTACATTAAGTGCCTGAAGACTGAATGGGCATTTACTAAACTTAAGTAGAATGGTATGTATCATTTAATTTAGCTTATTCTTAGCTGGGTAAAGTAAGTACTTATGATCTCTATGTACTCAATGCATATAAGTTCCCATAGATTTTTACCTCCCACTCTCCTCTGATTCCCTTTCTCCTTCCCTCCCCACCACCTGCAACCCCAGCCTTTCATCCAGAACAATTAAGCATGTGCTTACTTTGTTTCTTTTGGTTACTTGCTTGGTTTGGTTTTTTGTTTGTTTGGTTGGTTGGTTGGTTTTTTGGGGTTTTTTGTTTTGGGTTTTTTTTTAATAAGCACCTTCATTTCAGTGGGGTGCTTACTGAGCAGGCTTGAGCAAGCTTTTGAAGCTGAGTATATAATAAAGGTCTTTCTTGAACTAAGATGCATTTCTAGTTCATCACTCTTAGAGCCATTAGCTTCAGAGATTTAAGTATATGTCACTATTTACTGTTGAGTAAACTGTTAAAATCAGGGTATAAGTGCTTAATCTTACTAAATGTTGAGATTTTCTAAATTTCTCCAGAGTTCCTAGGGTTGATATTATTCTTCAGGCATTACCCTTCATACTCCTGATTTCCTAGAACAGGTATTATTCTACATACTGGACAATTCCTTAAATTCTGACAGAGATCAAAAGACTAACAATGTTATGGTAAACTTCATTTTAAGGATATATAATAGTATAATACAGTTGAAAAAATTCTAATAAAAAAAACTATGTATATGATGCATACTACATATTTATACAAAAGTTAATTTGTACTGGAAGTAAAATCCTTCCAATATGCAGGATTCACCATCTCCGGAAGTTTCTACTGGAACCACTAAAATTGTTTCAAATGTTTTTTGCTCATATAAAAGATAAATGATTTTATTAATGTTTAGTTATATTTAATTTATAATTTTTCCCATGTGCACAGGCTCCGCACTTTCATCCTCTGTAGCTTCAATAGTGTGCGTGGTTTTTGTTGCACGTATCAGCAAAGCTATTTTTAAATGGGGGTTTTTTGGCTGATATAGATGTATTTTTTAGGGACATTACACATGTATACATGGGTAGTGTAGCATCGAGCAATGGAGTTCTGCAGTAGAAGTCCATGCACACATTATTAGTCAGATTGCAGGAAGATTTGAAGCAGAAGAGATGTTAGCTCAGCATAATGAATGTCTGCCAGCCATTTTTTTATAATGACTAGCTGCAGTTCTTATTGTATGTCAAACCTTATGCTGTGCTGTAGTGTTAGCTTTCTTGTTTGGCACAATCAAATGATGTAATATATCCCTAGAAGTCTAGCTGGATCAAAGACATGTACCACAGGGTGGGTTTTTTTCTGCCAGTAGTATTGTTGCATATTTTGCTAAAATTATAGTGCAAGTGATAACAAATACATGATCACTTATCATTTATAATGCATTATTCCTGCCACGCAGTAAAGACACTTCAAGAATGGACAGCTTTGCTTGCTACAAAAGGAATGTTTAGATATTAAGTAGACAAGTGGGTGTTCAAAAATCCCTTCATAGTTGCAATAGTGACCTATGTTCACTAACACAAAGAATCATAGTTAAAAAGTATTTTCCTTTCTGTGTATTAATGAAATATGACTTTTTTTTTTCCTTTTTTTTCTGAAAGGTAAGCCAGCAATGTAAAACAGTAGTTGAAATGCAGTTCATTTAAATGCAGTTTAAGAACTCACCAGTTTTGCCTATTCCAGGCACTGTGTAAGGCATGGGAAGCTTGCTTATGCTTATTCCTGATGTAAAATACACTGCAGTATGAAAGGACAATAGAACTGTATTGTGTGTGTACTCACTTTGGTGATAAATGCCTTATTCCTTCTTCAGAGGATTATTAAAAGAGTTCTCTAGAGGAATAAAACGATGGAAG
>VXAY01001312.1:74266-91433 GCA_013399855.1 Oxyruncus cristatus | reverse complement strand
TTTTTAATTATTTTTTTTAATTATTTTTTAAATTTTTTTTTTTAATTTTTTTTTTTTTATTTCTCCACATCATCGGCTTTTAGTATATGGGGCAGCCAGGAATTTGGAAAGAAAGTTATTTTTGGTTACTTTTCCTTGAAGAATAACCTCAGCTGTTTCATAATCTGTATGCTATGCTAATAAAGCAGTATGATTAACTCCATTGAGAAATCACAAGCAGTTTGCCATATAATTTTAATCTTTTTATTGTAGCAGGTAGAAAATGAAATACAAGTAACCATAGAAGAACTAACAGTGTTTTGACAGGCTCACTAACACTTATTTCCTAAAGAGCAGTTACTTTCTAAATACGCAGTTGCATAAATATTTAAAAAAGAGTACCCATACATATGTCCTTTGAAATTATAGCAGTAATGTTAGCAAAATGTTTATTTAATTGATTATGAAGTTATTCCATAAACATGTAATGACCATTGCTTATATATTAAATTATAAGAGAATGCAAACTATTTTACCCCTGGAATAAAGAAGTGTACTTTCCTAACATTCCTTCGTGCCATAATGTAGGTCTGATTTTAATTTCTACAACATGCATATTATAATGTTTAAAGCATCAGTAGTATTAAAACTGTATGCAAAATTTTTGCAACACTGTTGTCTAAACAAGAAAACGAGCAGAGTGTGCAATATCAGTTACATTAAACTATCCACTGCTTTTGGTCATTCTATATTTCTCAAAAGAAAAGCAAGTATCATTCTTTGACTATATCTTGTTCCCAGAAGGCAGTCTATTTCCAGTAAAAATGGAAACTTTTGGAATTTTTTTTGTGCTTGTATAGCTCCAGTGAAAATGCACTGTCTATTTAAATTTACCATTTGTGTGAAAATGTTGAAGTTAGCACAGAAAATCATCCAAACTATCAGTAACGATCAGGGTATAAATGCTTAGAGAGAGAGAGAGATCAGGATGTCAGCAAAAATGTCACCATTACTTTCCGCAGTACATGTTTTGATTTTTTTTAGCTGGATTCATTCAAACAGCCAGGTGCTTGAAATTTCATGATACTGCTTTTTTTGTTTGTTTCTTCTTGGAATTGACTGAGCCATGAACTATGGAAAATCAATGAATGACCCTGACTCGGTTTCTGAGGAGAGCCTTTAGTCTTTTCCCCCTTTTACTTTTCTTCCAGCTAGTCATGGGAAAACTGGTCAACCACAAGAAACACTAAACACTCATTATATTCTACATGGTATCCTAAATATTTTGCATTATTCCATACTTCTGAATAAGATTGCCTAAAGATATTTTCTAAATCGAAAGCTGGATTATGCTGCCCTGCCCTGCCTCCACCAACTGCATTTTCTTCCTGTATTTTCATCTCATTCCATTTCTTGTTTTCCTGCCCCAATATAAATCCTGTGGCAATTTCTTACACAGTGGTTATAAATGGGTATTTAATTGCTGGCAAGCCATTCTGCAAAGGAAAGTATTTGCGTTGGCATTCAGAGTTGCATTCTAGCTCTCCACAAAATGAAAAGGGGTAGATGCAGGCAAAAATGCATAAGTTGCAAACCAAAGAAAATACTTTCTATAAATAACCCACAGCTTTATTACAATGTGTTTATATCTCTAGAAAACTGCCATCAAAACACATCATCTCTGATTTCCAAAAAATTACAAAGCTGGCTTGATTCAGTGGCAGGTGACTTAGATAGGGGTAATGAATTTTAAGTGTAGGATTCATTAGCTGCTTTAAATTCATCAAAGTAAGTATTTTGGGTGGTGAATAAAATCCCAGGTTATTACTGAGGATCTTGGTACCTCTTTACCTACCAATCGGCAATGCCTGGCATGAATCAGGATATCAACAGGAGATCCGTCAGATCTCATTCCCAGCACCTTGAAGATCAGGCATGCACAGCTTAGTATCTGTGCTCTCTGATAGTCCTGCACAGGACTTCTTGGGCAGAAAGGCGCTACACACCTGACACTGTTCAACCTGGGGAAAATCAGTGTAATTTTTGATATCAGCATAGTACAAGAAAGAAGCTCTCTCATGCCCCCATTGAATAAAACATTAGGAATTTCCATGATTTTGAGCACAACTGGGAATATAAGTTGTCATTCAATAGGGAGCTCTCTCTGGAAAACTCTAGTCTACCTCCACTCTGTAGAGTTCATAAGGGAAGATGCTCCCTATGAGCATCCTTCCTCTGATAGCCGGGAGTTTATCTGATCAGAACTTCATAAAACCTCAGTCTCAATTTCTATTTAATTCTCTGCAGGTAAAAACATACTTCAAGGTGAATCAGGAGGGCTGTTTGTCTTTATACTTACACACTGCCACCTAAAGAGCACAGTTGACTGTCTCAAACACTGCTAAGGCCACAGAAGGACTTTGCCATGAGATAAGCACAGAATGGAGCAACAGGATAGTGCTAACCCCAGGCCTGGGGGGAGGCAAGGTCTAGCTAGCATATCCTGGATAATGCATCCAGACAAAAATTCCCACTGTGGCAAACTGCATAAAGAAGCAACTGCTTGTACACCTATCACAAGTCAAAGACCACTCCAGGTTGTGGGACAGATGGCATCTGCAACAGCCAAAGACCACTGAAGCACCCCCCACCCCAAATATGCCTCTGTGGATACCTGAAACTTGGACTACAAATGAAACCACCAGCCACTACAGCTGGACCTTAAGACAAGATAAAGGTGGCACTGTTGTCTGTGTGTTAATTCAGACCAAGGGGGAGAAGCTTAACAAAGTTTGGGAAGAGTAATGTATCACTGATAATGGACACAAAGAACTGAGAATTTAAGGGTCACAAGGCAAGCTAACTCAGTAACTGTGCTGCAATCAGCTCTGACTGGGTAAAAAGTAATTCCATTGGGGGAGATTGTGACCACTGACTCAATGCCCCACTGACTCAAGAACCTACTGCCTCAAAAGAAGTGAAAGACTGAGCCTGTGACTAATTAGTATTAGAGGCAAGGGAATCATTTAAGCAATAGCATAAGAGAACTGTGAAGCCAATGAGCATTAAATCCNATCACTGATAATGGACACAAAGAACTGAGAATTTAAGGGTCACAAGGCAAGCTAACTCAGTAACTGTGCTGCAATCAGCTCTGACTGGGTAAAAAGTAATTCCATTGGGGGAGATTGTGACCACTGACTCAATGCCCCACTGACTCAAGAACCTACTGCCTCAAAAGAAGTGAAAGACTGAGCCTGTGACTAATTAGTATTAGAGGCAAGGGAATCATTTAAGCAATAGCATAAGAGAACTGTGAAGCCAATGAGCATTAAATCCTTTACTTGCTAAAATGTATAAATAATGAAAGTTTTGAATGACCTCAGGACCCCCACCAATGCGAAGCCCAGGATGAAGAACTGATGGATGCTGCTTGATCCATGGGCAGTGACTATCTGCTACTTGATCTCTCTGTCTCCTCTCTCTTTCTAATTCTTTCTATCTCTCCACCTCACATTCATTGTTAAATAAAAACCGCATTATTGACTTCAGCATATGAACCTTAATTTGGGCAGAGGCATCTCTCATTAATTGGATCATAATACACACATATGTAAGCATCTTTTGGCGGCAAAATTCCTGATTTCCTACCGTACCTATTAGTGACTCCCCTACTGAGAACGACTTTGTGTTCTTGTATGGGTGCCCTACACACTAGCTGACATAAGAGGGGCCCCTGTTAACTCTGCCAGCTGTAACACAACAAGTCATTTTAGCAAAAGCTGCTATAAAAAAAAAAACGGCAGCCCTGGGAAAATGATTGAGAGGAGATATATTGTGAAAACAGTCCCAAAGAAGGTCCAAGGAGATCAAATAAAGAGCAAACTGAGGCAAGGAACTGAAACAAGAAAAGGAAAGCAACAAGGTAGAACGATGTTATAAAGATGGAAAGCACTGGTGATGGACAGTAAGAGGAGATGAGAGACTGGATTTACAGTCCTTTGTCTTTGAGATTTATGCTCAAGCTTAGCTACCTAAGAAGAAATTCCTCCCTGGCCCAATCCCAAGAAAACCAACTCCAAACCTGCCTGACTGTGTCACCCATGAATCTTCCTGCATAAAAATTTCTGTAAACATCCCCTGAGTGCAGGCTGCAAGACATACCTATGATACCATCACAGAACAGTAAATTTTGGTCAGTGTATCAGAAGGCCATTAAGTAACAGGGCTCATTTATACGCAGAGAAGAGAAAGCCCTGGCAAGTTGTATGTATTTGCCACGGCAGGTGTCATGCTAAACAGCTGTCCCATGTCAGATAGCTGAGAAAACATCTTCAAAGATATTCTGTGTGTTACAGGAATTTTGTGCTGTGGTGTTAGGCTTTCCTGTTAAAAGAATACATTCCTGCTATTGACCTGAGTATTTTATTCAGTGGTGGAAGGGCTATTTGTCTTAACAGTTGTAGATCTTCACTTAATTTTCTACTGTTGACTTGTTCCACTGATGGGTGTCTGCTTATTGCCTCATTTCTTTCTCTTTTTTTGCCCCTATTGTTCCAGAGTTATGACCTCTTTCCTAAATGTGCAGCTATCCAAAAAGTGTGCAAAGACTTGCTTGTGCATGCAACACAAATCACAGCAGACGGATGCTCCACACTTGACATAAGCAAGTCCATGCACTGAGACAGCTTCATTATGAAATATGAATGATAGCTTATTATAGGAAACCAACGAAATCTTTATATAATCATCTATGGTTTAAACTTTATTTATTATTATTTATTAGTTCAGCCTGCATTTAATGCAATCAGTTGAAGAAGGTTGGAAAGCATTTATCCTAATTTGTCTGGACAAAAGATTAGGTGTCAAAGTTTAGCCTTTTACTTTCTGCACAGTTTTTATCAACTCATAAATTTTGCCAATAAGTAAGAAGTGTTCAGATAGACAAAACACATCTTCTCTTTGACATGGGGATTAAGATTAAAATTTATTACTACATGATAAGAACTAAAGGAATATTTATATATATAACTCTAACTAGTTTTTTTATAATAACAAACTTACGTATTTACAAATACCACCCCTCCTTCTTTTCCTCAAAAGCAGTCCAGAGGGAGAAGGAGAAGGGAAAAAAAAAAAAGTCTTTAAGGTAACAGTTCCAAACCACCGCAGCTTGAAAATCTCTCTCTCTCATTCCATCGGAATGCAAGGGAGTTTACCTCCCACCTCTAGCTACTTGTTCACAGCCGCTGAGGGTTTACCATGTCGTCACCACAGGGTCTAGGGTTCCGTGGAGGTTCCTTCCATGAGGAGTTTCAGGGGGGTTTCCTTAGACTCACCACCCCTCACTAGGTCACAGGGGTTCTGGGTTTCTTTTTGGCTCAGTCCATACCCAAGAACATTCTCCAGTGTTATGCTTGTGCTGCTCCAAGTAGCCTCTTTTTCTCTTGCTCTCTGGAATTCTTCTGACTTTCCTTTTGGCCAGACACCCAATTTTGGCTCTCAGCCGCAGCTGGCCACTCCAACTGGCCACTGCTTCCCCACTTGAAGTGAAAGGGGTCATCCTGCCATCACACTCAGTCCGAACATTGCACCGGGCCCCCAGTACGGGGAGGGTTAGTGTAAGGCTCAGCTTTTGGACAAAGTCTCAAGGTTGTGAAGGGGCTCGGCCCCTCAAAGGAGAGTTGACCAGTTTCTCCACCATTCCATGGCTGCAATTCTTCTGCAGCTTGCTACCTACAGCTTTCAGGTGATTCAGTTTTGGTCTCAAGCTATCTCTGCCCTCCCGGGGCCATCCAGGTCTCCAGTGGGAGGGAACCCACACGAAAGTTTCTTCACTCCAAATAGTCTTCTACAGGTGGTAGGGGTTTTAAAGTCTTTTCCCCTGCTGTGGGGGGAGAGGGAGCCCCCCCGGGCCTCTCCTTTCCCCTCCTGCTACACTGACCTTGGAGGCTACATTGCTATTTCTTGTTCTCCTCCGTTCTCCTCCGGGCTGGAATTTCTTCTGCACCACACATCTTCTTTTCCGGTTTGTGTTAAATATGTAATTTGTAGAGACATCACAAAAGTCTCTGATTGGCTACTTAGCCAGAATTTCACGTGGAATCAACCATCTTCTACTCTAATACTGAGGGGAGTGGGCTAAACCATGACGATTAATTGTGTTGTGCATACTGACAGGACAAGTAAAATCCCTCTCCCCACTAAAACTGAAGGTAGTCAGTGTTTTTTTGAAGATCTTAGGGAGAAAAGCTTCTATGGATGATAATTGCATATTCAAGATGCATGAGAAACTTCCTTCATATTTTGAAGGGACAAAATATGCATTGTTTCAAAAAGGAAAATTTTGTCATCATTTTCTTGTCCAAGTGAAGGTCTTAAAAAGGCTTTGGTTTAAGAATATATACCCCTTCTGATATTGGTAGATGTGACATTCACAGCAGCGTATCCTACTGTTGAACTATCACATCAATATTGGCTTTGCATTTTAGGGGAAAACTTCAATAGGTGAGGATTTACTGGGGGTTTTGGTATGAGCTATTGAACTAAACAGTAAAAAGTTCCTCAAAACAGATGCTAGAAGAACAAAATCAAAAAATTGTAACAATCCAATACATCAAATCTGTAGAGGTAGATCAATAAAAGGAGGAAGAACACGTAAAAAAAGCTATTAAAAGGCACATGGGGAAAAAAAGAAAACTCTTAATGGTGAAATTTGACTTAGACTGATATGTCTTTAATTTGCATAATCTGCATGCACAGTGTGCAAGACAATGAGTGAGATGTCTTCATTCTATCTGAACTACATCAGCTAACAAATTGACAAATATGAATGAAAAATGAATTTTGAATTACTCCACACTTTCAGAGATGATCACAAAGTAATATCTTTACAATTTTTCTGTTAGCTGAAGACTTGGAAAAAAATCTAAAATGACAAACTAACAACAAAATACCAGTTTGCACGGATAAAACATGTTAATCTTATGGCAAGAATTTTTGTATGTGTTGTCCCTCCCTATCCTCAGCCCTTCTTTCCCAATTGCTTAACTGATGTTAACTGCATAAGAACTGACAGCAGAGTAGTTTGAAACATAGCTTGGTTTATCAGCTCAAGCCCTGTGATTGCTTTTTCTCTTGCACTTCAACTACAAATAAACAGTCACATATTATCTGGGAGGTATTCTGTCTATTAATCAGTACTAGAGTTTGGATTGTTTTCTTTTGCTGCTGTACATATATCCATGTCTAAAAATAGAATTTCTCTTCACTTGCATATATTCATCTAGGGTCATCATACTTCTATCTATACAGAATGCAAAATCTGATGGGGCACTTTTAACTCGTATTTGCAACCTGACAGCTAATGATTGTGGCTGCTGAAATGATAACTTTCAGCATGGGGTTCACGTGATAAACATATGCATAAGAAGGGACCTTTCATTGTATCTTCAGCTCTGGTGATGTCCTTCACCAGGGACTGGCCAAATGTGCTTATAAACCGACTGATGAGATCCAGTCTTTCAAGCAGCTTTTTTATCAAGTTTATTTGAAGGTTTCTATTCTTGTGATTATCTTAAAATTGTTTCTAAACGTGCTACCGTGATGGCTGGGAAATTTGCCTTCAGCCTGAATTTATTTATGACCCAAATTAATCCCATTCGCTCTTCTTCCTGTATTATTGTACAGGACAAATAATTTTGCCTTATGTTTTCTTTCCATCTACTCTTTTCTTCTGATGTATGTACAAATCTTTTCCTACTCTCTACCCTCACTCAAAAATTTTTTTGTTTTTAATTAAACTTAACAAACCACATAATTGCAGCCTCATGTAAAAGAGGTTCTCTCTTTTTCTGATCATTCTAGTAGTTGTTCTCTGCATATGTATCACTTTGTATTAATCTGTCTTGAAATGCATGACCAGAATGACATAAAGTACTTCAGATGAAAACCACCAGTACTTGTAGAAGTGATATTAATATTCCCTAAAGTCTAACAGGAATACATTTTAGGATTACATTTGACTTTTTTCATGCCTGCTTTAAACTGGTGCCTTAGTTACCCTGTGACCAAGTAGTGCAAAAGAAGAACAGAAGGAGATCTGGTTGCTTCCAGCTGATGAGTTGGTGTATGCTTGGTTTATGCAATTACATAGCCAGCTGCTTGGGATATGTCATTTGCAGAAAAATTCGAGAGGCAAAAAGTATATGCACAGAAGACTGAAATTTGGGCTCAAGTGCAAAATGTGACTGTGGGCACCTAAAGCATCCAAAAGCCAGGCTTGTTGCATGACTGTAACATAGAGAGGGAACATCTGTAAAGTGGGGAGATGAATGTATATCTGGATTTCAAACACTCAGTGAATTTTTAAGTATTTAACTTAGATTTGGGCATGTTTCTCCTGCTTTAAAAAAAAAAAAAAAAGTTTGTGAAAATGAGATATATCCACAGTCTGAATAGTACTAATGTATAGGCTATGAGATGTTTTGGATTTGTGTACATTCCACGATGCTAAATTTTTGACGCTTGTGAAGCTTCTGCATGATGCCTATTGAATGTTGCTTAATTTCACAGATGAATTACAGTCAGCAAGCTGAGAGTATGCTTAGAGAAGAAAAATCTGTTGTGTCCACAACATTCTCGCCCTTCCAAGATGGAGTACTCGTTGAGAGCGTTAGTAATTATCTACCAATATATGAGTTTATAGAGACTGAGAAAAACTTTGGTAAATCAGGCTGCTTTAATTTATCTGGTTTAGGGCTATGGAACGTCAATTAATTTATACAATTAGGAATCAACCTCCTAATTTCTTTTTTTATGATTTTGTTATGTTTTGAGACAGGAATAAAAACAGTGTCCTTATGGCTAAATCTATCCTAGTAATTGAAATCTTCTGCAAGGGAGACCATTGAGTGGCCAACAGCTCTGATGGAAAGGTGCCCAAATTGCATGGCCCCATGCACCGTCTATTTAAGTCCTCTGCATCAGCATCATCTGTAGGAGATGCAGCTGGCAGGGGCCAAAGCACTACTGACCAAAATTTAATAGTACAGGTTCTCAAGCTGCGATGCTCGAGAGTGGACATCTGGGTATGGGAAGGGAATGTGAACAGTGGCAAGAGAAACCTGGTCCAGACAGCCCTGACTGCAGAAAGTAAGCAGAAGTTATTTTTCATTAGAAAGCATGGTTCTTCAAAAAACTAAAAGTACTTGACTGCATTTAATTTTCTGGACGTTTTGAGAGATCTTGCATTCTGCATGCATATGCATGTCAAATGAATGAGTTCAGAGGATAGCCCAGAGCTTACCTTTGAAGATCCTCCTGAAGGGGGTAGGGCAGGTGCCTTCTGGGAAGACAGTACCCAACAGGCTACTGGATATTTTGGACACACTGGTTCTCTGACTCCTTCAACCTACTGCAAACTAAGAATTTTTTTTTTTTTAATAAGATAAAAATCTTAAAAACCTTTTCTGCCCATCTCTAATTTCATTTTAAGGGTCTCATTTTTAACAGAAAATATGAACATCTCTTTCACACTCTTGAGGAGTGAACCTTCCTTCTTCACCTTCAGTCCTGCCAGAAAGGGAGAACATGCTGCCAATATCTTCTAGCAACACTTAAGAAAATATGAGAAGAAATTGGCCTTGTTTTTTGCTTAGAAAAACGTACATAATTTTTCTGTGAAACCAGACCTATTTTAGAATGGACAGACATATAAAAATAATTCATCTTTTTATGTATAAATTTTATATATATATATGTATAAATGATGCTGTTATTGTGCCCAGCTATTCCAGATCTGTTTTGCTAAACTGTATAATCTCCTCACAAAGAGAGGGTAACTATTGGGACCCAGCACCAAACGTCTTGTTCAGTGTGTTTTTCTCTCTACATATTTAACATGCTATTTTTTACTGATATTATGAAGATTACATTAGTTTCCAAACAGTATATATTTTTTAAAGATTACTCATTGCCTACTGGTTAACATTTTCACACTGTATAACATTACAGGCATTTTTGTCTGAAACTGTCAGCATTTTGTCAGCCAAAACGAACTTTAATAAAAGTCAGGCTCTGACAATTTTCTGGAATAACCCAGAGCTCAGCTCTGTGTGTCTATGTGAACAGGATGTGAAGATTTGATCTCCTGATGAAAATTACTGTGAGCCACTGCTGCACTTGGCTGACACCTACATTTTGGTTTCCTGCACTGGTGCATGCTATCAGGTCTAGGCACTCGGAAGGAAGCTGTCACTCACTTTAGCTAATCAATCAAAGTTTGTCACATCCTTGTATGTTTTCACTAAAAACCCAAAGTGGGACACCAGATGTGGTGAATACATGGACAGTCTATGTTTTTGTATAAAAACATCTGATGTGACAAAAGAGCAATGGAAAGCAAGTTTGGCTTTAAGCACATGCTTTTTTTGTCACAAGAACACTCATGAATGTTTTCATTACCTATGTCTCTCTGAGATTGCCATCACTAATTTAATTTGAGAAAACATTCCCCAGCTATTTTATTGCAAATTGTGTCTAGCAAATCAGTTTTGCTAGTCTTTCCTCGTTTGGTTAGATGAAGAAAGCTTGGTTGAGGGAATTAATGAAGCATATATTAATATGAATCTGTTCTTTAGATCCTCAAATCACAAAAGAAATTTTAACATACAGCTGATAAATAAGACACGTCTCTGAAAGATCATAAAATATTTTGGTTTTGTGTTCCCTCCTCTTGTCACCTTTTCATTCCTCTTGCATGTCATAGCTGCTTCCACAGTGCTCCACGGACTTCTTGCTGAGTTCTACAGATGAAGCCTCCCAAATACCCTGCTGAAACTTCACTGCACTCATTTATAACATGTAAAATGTCATGAGACCTGTGCAGAAAATGCATGAGATGGTGTCCAGGAAGGGCACCCTTTAAGAAGGTATGAGAAAAATCCAAAGTGTTGACACTTCTACTTGAACTTTTATGTCAGCTCTCCACCTACAAGTTGTTAGTGTGAGCTTTCAACAGTACTTTGCAGTCATAATGGCTTGAAAAAAACAAGTGATTTGCTGCTCAAAAGGAAACCTTAACAGACAGTTCTACTTTGCATTTGAAAATAAGATTGAAGAGCAGTGACAGGCAGACACTGAAGGGAAGAAAAATCACTATATTGATCTATTAGGAAAAGCTTACAGTGGCAAAGATGACACTCGATTTTTACTGGGATCCCATTCCCTAGATTCATCAAAAGAATGAGTCACACTGTTTGGAGCTGTTCACACCTGCTGGGAGAAGGGGAGTTCATGCTTAGCGCTTGATTGAATAATTTCCCTCAGGTATGTTTTAAGTTAGGATTAAGCGCAGGCACAAATGGGCCTACTGAAAAAGTATTTTTTGAGGAGCTAGGCAATGTGTTCTGGATGTGTTAGTTTTTTAATTGCTTTCTCAAGATTAAAAGTCTCTTATGCAAAATTCTCAGATATGTCGAGCTCTGAAAAACCTGTTTAATAGGAGACCAACAGAAGGGAAGAGTAAGTACAGAAGTGGCTTAGGGGTAGGGTGAAGAGAACACGATGAATCATGTCTTGAAGACCAAAAACAGGAAGAACAGATCAAGCATCCCTCTTTAAAAAGTGACAGATTTAGGCTTGGCTGCTTAGGAGAAAAGTATTTTCCTTTCTCTGGCAATGGTATCTCTATAAAGTTCATGAAAATTCAGCTTCGGTCTGATACAATGCCTGATTTTCCAATTTGCTATAGCTCCATTTATGTATTTGTATAGGTTTGCAATACGTCTCTGTGCTCTTTGAACTCCAACAGTTGATGCAGAGTTATAGGCAGGTCCCCAGGTGCCTGCAAATAAGCCTGGCTTTTCTTGGAGTAAAGGATGATTGAGCATGGTGAAATATCAATATATTCAAAATATATATCAAAATATTCTGGGATGAAGTGGAGGATGATCCTGTTTGAGCAGTAAGTTTGGACCAGATGATCCCACTGTGGTCCCTTCCAACCGTTCCTATTCTGTGATTCTGTGATCAAGCAAAGTCCCAGAAAATGCTGTTCTAGAAAAAACACGGAAGAGTCCTGGCACAGCTGCACCTTCAGAATGCTGTAATCCCTTAACTTAGAAAACAGTAGGACTTGGAGCCAAGCTTAGTCGACCTTGAATACTGTGGAGAAGTGTTGATAAATCAGGGGACAGGATTTCTGAAGCATTCAGGTACGTTTCAGCTTCTTCTGCCAATGTTGGCAATAGGAAAGTTGCTTGGTCTTTTTTTTCTCTTGCTTCTCTGTAGAGATAATAATTGCTTTAGAGATGATAATGTTTTTAATGAAGCTATGAGGCTAAATTGTTTCAGTTTAAGAAATATTTACTAATAATGACATCATGTGAATAAACATCCAAAATCCGTGGTTTCCTTCCTCTCCACCCACCCCACAGTTATTCTGGTCAATCTTTTCAAACTGATCCCTAAAGCAGAGCACATCGTGAGCTTTTCGTCCAGCTACAACCTGCCTGCATTTGACAGCCTGGTCTGAATGTACAACTACCTGATTATGTGGATAAACAGCAAATACATGCAGTTTTGGAGGCTAGTTCTGAAAACTTGACCTGTAAATGCAATAGGTCAATTCAGTACATCCACAGTTCTCTTATTCTTTGTATTTATTCCTGCACTGAGTCTCTTTCACGGGTGTGAAAGTGGTGTTTCGGTGTGGCTTTCTTGTGGTTTTTTATTTATTTATTTATTTTAATTACTGAGTCTTTGTCTTGTTATACAAACAGAGTTGTACTAATATTGATATGAAGCAGAACTGAGGAAAGAAAAAGTTCTAACTGATCTTTTCATTCAAACCCAAATAAAATAAACATGGGGAATGACGAGTTACAGTCAGATCTCCCGGTAGTGAAACTGAGCTAGAATTTTTATGAGAATGGATCTTTTCTTGACAGATTTCCAGAGCTTCATGTTTTTTTCATCTAGGTTGAAAATAATTTATCTTCCTGTTTTATCATTGTTTCTTCTAGTCCTAGTCTTAGCAATATGGAGAAAAAGTGCATAATAACAACTAGCATGTATAGGCAATAATTTGAAGATTTATTCATTTCCAACTTGTGAAGATTATACAAGTAAAAACATTTTTTTTATTGCAGTTCATACAGAAAATACAGTGAGGTTTATGTCTTTTTTTTTGGTTTTGTGTTTGTGGGGTTTTTTTAATGTGTGGTTCAGCTGTTGTTTTTTCCATTTGGATTTCAGATATTTTTAAAAATAAATGACATCTTTTGAGTCAGATACATTCATATATATTCATAAGACCTTTAGAAAAATTTTGACATTTACAGTCCTCTCTCTGTAAAAGTAGGTTTTTATGATGCTGGATTCCTGGTCAGCTTGGACCCACTAAGCAGATGGAGAAATGTTAAGTCTTCACAATGTACTGTTAGCCATATACTCATTTGCACCTTTTTTTTTTTCTGTTTTTTGATTTTTGGCTTCTTTCTTTTTAAAGGTTCCTCAGTGAGAAACACAAACTTGAGAGACGTCTCGTCCCCTGAGGATTGACATGGATTGTCAATGAGGTCATGAGAAGAAAAAAAGAAAACCAAATTGATACCTATTCCTTTTATAGGAGTACCTGCCTCCTTATTTTCTGTTGCCCTTAATAGGAAATTAAACATGTAGAGCTAGACTTCAAAACAGACGGATAAACACCTGATGATCAATCTTATTTGATAAAATCTACATCAGTATTAAGGAAAATTCAGTTTTTAAATGTGACATTTGAATGGCTGAGACTTGTACTCTACACTTGATTCTAGGCAGATTCAACTTCAGCTTTTATGAACTTGTAAACCACTTTTTTTCTTGCTTCTGCTTACATGAAAAGCTTCCAGGAATGGCACCATGTGCTTATCAGGATTTGGGAAATTAATTATCTAGTTGGTTAAGCATGTTCTGATACTGGAATCCTGGAATGGTTCTGTATTGAAACAAACATCATTTTCACTACAAGGCTCACTGCCCTGTTTGTCTGTTTTAATGTTATAGTGAGGTTCCAATTTTAGAAAGAATGAAATATGGATTTTTGGTTTTCAGTTCATGAAATACTTAGTTGCCAGTGAAGTTAATCCCAGTATACGTAAAAGCCTATCCCTTTAAATCAAGTTCAAATAATTTTAATTGAAAATAAAATGCCTTTTTAAAGTGCCTATCATAACACGTTCACCACACTTTTTGATTTATAACTACCATCTATAATTCCTTCTCAGTCTCACTGTTGCCCCATTTCTAAGGTGTTTAAGATATTCCACTTGAAGAAACTTTCAGGCTTCTTTTCACAAGTGAAAGTTTTATTCAACTAACAATCAGGTTTTCTTCAAAAAATACAGTGTGGTGCATCACAGCAAATTAAGAAGTATTATATAGAACTGAAATATTGTATAGAATTGAAATTTTTCTATATACAGCTGCCAACTTACACTGCTGTCCAAATCATAAATGACCATGTGTGCCCTGAAAATGGTACACCCTAAAGTACCCTTAAAATTAGTGAGATTTATAAAAAAGTATATATTTCTGTCTTCGAGTAGCATGCTTTATGTTAAATTAGGCACACTGAAGATTCTTGAAGATTATTTATTTATTTATGGTATAGTGAACCTCTGAATAGATTCAAGTACCTGAAGCACATATGATTGATCAATTTAGATTAAATTAAAAATGAGAGGTTGGTCAGCTCTATGAGATATTTAAAAACACACTAGTTTAAGTAGTTCAGCTTAATTTTTAAGTACTTTTCACACAATCTTCACACACACAAATCCCCATCCCTGCTCCTGCCCCATGAAGGTGATTGGATTTACAAGGCCAGAGCAATATTTGGTTCATATTTTTGAAAGAAAAATTAACAGTTGCATTGGGTTCACATCTAATTCTGAGCATGCTGGTGCATTTATAAAGTTGTACTGGATGACGTGCCTTAAGACGAAAAGCTAATTCCTTAGGTATTTCACTCTTCCATTATGGTTCTGCAGACCCAAACTCTTATGATGCAATACTATGTTTGTCGTTTGTTGTTTTTTTTATTTAAAACGTTAGTGGAAAATAATCTGATGTTTGAGCTGGGAAGTATAATGATGGAATCACAGACTGGTTTGGGTTGGAAAAGTCCTTAAAGAGCATCTAGTTTCCACTACTCCACCATGTGAAAGAGACTCTGAGACAGTGCAACTTTTTGTCACGCTCCAGCATCCTTCGCACTAGCACAGGTTTATAGAATAATGCAAATCACCCCCCCCCAAAGAAAAATCATCAAACCAAAACAAAAAAAACCCAGCCCAATCCAACCCAAACCAACTCAAACCAAATCTTTATCTCAGATAAAGTTTGCTTTCAAATAACTTCTTCTACAATTAATTCTAAGTCTATGGAAAATGCTTGCTGTCCTGGTTCTGACCAGAACAGGGTTAATTTTTTGCAGTAGCCAGGAGGGGGCTTGGCTGGAACCATTCTTCTTCTATAGGTATAGATAAAGGTGGTTATTCTATACTACCTCACATCATTGCCAGGTGTAGGTGGGGGTCTCTTCTGGTCAACGGTAGTGGTTCTCATATTGCAGGTTCCCACACGGGAGCTTTTTTCACATGTGAATCATTCACCTTTCTTGTACAGTCTTTTATTAACACTCTTGCTGTTACTGTTATTTTCTTATTTCATTGCTGTTTACGGTAAACTGCTCTTACCGCAACCTGTAATCTTAGCCTTTTGTGCCTTTCATTCTCCTCTCCATTCCAGAGGGGGAGGGGGAGACAGTCAGGTAGTGAGTCAATGGCTTGTGGTTTGGAGTGTTTCAGTGAGAACACCATTCCTAGACCACAACAATTTTATTTAGTGCCCACTGTGGGGTATGAGGTATTGAGATAACAACAGGTCTAACCAGAAAGGGCTGGAAACAGATTTGGTCTAAGCATTTGTTGTATTAGGTTGGGAGCCATTGGTCACAATGTTGCTTGGCCTGCTCATGTGGGTGTGGTACCAAAGTCTGGATATGCTTCCGAATATGCACTATGTGCCCATCCTGATGCTCTTTTTCAGAGCAGGGAGAAGGATCAGAATTGTTTTGCTGCTGTAGTGTATGATATCAGCTTATGACATGATAATATCAAGGGCAATGAAAATCATTTGGAATGTGTAGTCAGTGTTGCTTTCCTATCCTTACCTCAGGCACTACCGTTGGGACTCCATTAATAACCATACTCGTTCTGTGGGGAGAGTTGGGAAGGATGATTTTCCCCAGGTTTTCACCTCCTTTTTCTTCTTCTTCAGGCCTGTTACAACCGCTTTTGAGAATTTTGGATTTCCTTTGGATGTTAAGGAAAGCATGGTCTTGTTGCTAACTGTCTCAGTGTAACGAGACAGAAATGTTTCATAAGGAGGGTGGGATATGGGAATAAAACCAAGCTCCTCCCTCTGAGTAATTATAGCTTCAAAATTAAGAGGGTCCAGTCAAAAGGTTTGGAGAAGAAAAATAACAGCTCTTAACTGAAGAATATATATCTCTCTATATATAGATAAAACAACACCCCCCCACACAAAAACCCCTAAACAAACAAAATAAACAACAACAACAAAAAAAAATCCACAAAAAAACCCCCAAACCAAACAAAAAACCCAAACAAACAGAAAAAAACCCAACCAAACAAAAAACCCCAAACCAAACCAACAACCAACCAACCAAACAAACCAAAAAAAACCCCGCAAGCAACAATCCCGTAACCGAACTTCCACCGAAAACAATCAAGTCCTTCTTTGCCTTTCGGCGCAGGTATAGGCACACCCAGCAGGGGGCGCTGTTGGGCTGGGAGGAGCGGGGGCCGCGGTTGCGTGCTGATGGCCGGCAGGGGGCGCTGCGGCCGGGCCCCACGTGGCAAATGGCGGATCCCAAGTGCGGTGACTGGTTCAAGATCCCAAGGCGGGCCCACACCCCTCAGCCACGGGAGCTGGCAATGGACGGAGGTGTCAGTCCTCCCAGCGAAGAGCAGGGAGACCCAGAAAAAAAGGGAAAAACTCACAATAGATTGGCAATCTCTGTGACAGAGGTGGTGTGCCACCCCCTACCCCGTGCACCAAAAGACTCTCTCACCAGAGAACGAAGCGGAGCTCCACTCAGTCCTTGGTTGCTCCAAGG